>CAWUFW010000731.1:3235000-3714735 GCA_963921515.1 Calotriton arnoldi | reverse complement strand
CTAAGAGGAATACAACAGCCCGTCTGTTCGCACAGCAGCATCGTCAGCCCACGGGGGATAGCCAATGCAAAGCTCCAGCCTGCCCATCTGTGATGCCCAGCCTGCTCTTTGTGCCACCACCGACTGCCACCCACGACACTCTCCTTTCTTCCGGCGACCCTCTCCAACATGCATGGGACTCTTGGCACAAAACTTGAGAAACTAAACCTTCAGCAGGACTAATCTGGGACTTTATCCGACCCGAGCTCCATCGCATTCTGCCTGAACGTTCGACTTTGACCCGGTCCAGCGAAACCAGATAGCTGCGGCTGGCGCTTTATGCTTTTAGGCGCTATATTGCAGTTTGTTTTTTACAAATTCATAACTCAGGTTCTACTTATTGGATATTTGTCATTTTGGTCTTGTTTTGTTTATTAAATTAAGCTCTATTTTTCTAACCTGGTGTGAGATATTTTGGTGTTTTCAATGGTTTACTGTTTGAAGTGCTGTACAAATACTTTACACGTTGCCTCTAAGTTAAGCCTGACTGCTCTGTGCCAAGCTACCAAGTGGTTGAACATAGGTTAATTTGGGGTTTGCTTGTGCTTTAGATTGCCTAGGATTGTGATTGCTCCTTGACCAGGGATCACATCCCAGTCCACCAGTAACCCAATTTCCAACACGCCATGATGGTGTCAAACACTGTTTATAAACTTCAAGCATGCTCGGAGAAAAGCATAACCAGTAAAAGTGAACATACATAACATGTGTTTCAGTTTAATGGTGTAATTAACTTTCTATCCAAACCAAATTCATATATGTCTTTGCTAACGCATGAGTTTTGGAAAGAGGTTTAGGCATGCCAAAACATTGCATTTATAAATGCTTGTTTCTTTTTGATACTCAGGGTTGTTTTACTGCAGCAAAAATCAAAGTGCCTATTTTATCTAGCTAGCACTGTCAGAGTGAAATAGGTCTGGGAACAGAGAGGTCGCATTTAAAATCAGTGTTTGTTGGGCTTACAGAGGGAAGTAGGGTGGATACATCTCTCCAGGTCAATGCAGACCCTATTCTCTAGTCCTGGACTTTTGTGTGATTACCTAATGGATTTTGAGTGTTGTTGTCTTGTTTTCTTCCATCAAAGTAGTTAGTCCAACACACATCAAATCAATGATTTGTAGAAGAAACTTTCAAAACTGCAAAAATTGTTTGAATTGACCTGAAGGGAGGTGCTCACACTAGAGGGAAGAGAAAAGGCTTCGGACGTATGGCAGTGAAACACACACCAAGTTCTGTGTGTTTAGTGACCGCTTCACATCTCTGTGTCTAACCACAGGCAACAAGTTGAATTCCTAAAGTGTTGACTCAGCCTTTCACCCCTCTGTGGTCAATACGCTGTTTAACAGTTATTGGGAGAATTACACCTACTTTTATGGCATAGATAATTCTCATTGTGCTGAGTGCTACATAACAGATCAAATAAATTACATATTTTTGAAATCTTGAGAACCACTTTGTATCATATAGAAGACTGGAAATTTGTGAAACTGCTACCTGACGCATCATAAAATAATAACATGTTGAATATAATAGCCCAGTGGCATAAGGCAATACGGTGGGGCCCCACCGCATAATGTGATGATAGGGACCTAAGTCTCTTTAGGGGTGCAGGGGCCTACGTTACGCCCCACTAACAGTGACTCTGAAACATGTTGTCAAGGATTGCACAGGAGTTACAATTGTGAGTAATGCTGTAATTAATATATGAGATGTTTACCCCAGGTGACCACTTTAATGCGTGTGGTAATTACCGCACCGCCAGCATTTTTCCTTGCAAATTTCAGCATGCCAACCTCCTGAAATGTATCAGGGAAATTCCCAGAACAGATTAAAACATGCAGAATTTGGTAAACACCCCATCCATAAGTGATGTTGGGGACATAGCTTCTCATATAAGGTATTTACCACAGTCTATAGATATACCTCCCCTCCCTCCTGTGGTACCGGTATACCCATCCCATGCCGGACCATTCATAATCAGTGCCCCAGAGGCTGGCGCTCTACTAATTGTTTTGATTTATTGTATAACAGTAGCCCTGAAAGAGTGCTAGGCCTTCCTTATTCTATTTTTTTCTTTTTTTCAGAGTTTTATATATTTGCAACTTGACCCGAAGGTATCAGGTATCAGAGCGCTTTACATAAGCACCTGTTGCGTTACACAAAGACACATTAATTTTTATTTTTTTCGTGAGGCACAGTGAGATTAAGTGGTTTCCCCAAAAATCATATGATGTTGAGCATCGTTGTCGAGACTCGAACCGGGTTCCCTTGATTTGAGGTCGACCTCCTAGCCGTTAGGCCACATCCTCTTTATTAAGTCATAGGAGGTTCTAAAGTAAGGTCCCATTAGAGTACAACAGTAATGTCCAGAAATAGCTGCATTATACCTTTAAATATATTGTTTTTCAATAGCGGCCGGCATGACTCGCCGGTGGGGAGTGCGGGGGTCGTGCGGGGGGTGGTTTAATTTAAAATTACAATAAAAAAATTAAAAATTAACTTACCAGGCCCGGTCCCGCGTCGGCTCTGCAGCCTACATGGAGAAAAGTCAGAGTGCGCATGACTGGTTTGGTTGGCCCCAGAGGGCCGACCAAACAGTCAGCGCCCTCAGCAGTGGGCAAGCCACTCCTCCCCTGCCCTAGAGGAGGACCGCCGACCCACTCACCCGCCCCCAACCAAACCCTTCTGCTTTCTTGCAGTACGAGAAGCAGAAACATAAAATGGTATTTATAATACCATTTTATGTTTTATGTTTCTGCTTCTCACACTGCAAGAAAGCAGCGGGGCGACGCTCCTCCGCCAACCTGGAGGAGCTGCCCCTGTTGTTTTTGATATTGATGGTAACATTAAAATGACCCATTATGATTTATAGGGCAGTCCACTTTATAGCATTACCTGGGGAGTACGACTCCCAATGGGTCATTGCTTGTTCAAAAGGTTTCTTTATTTGGGACCAATGAGATATCACAATAAACAACATTCAGTCAGTGTAGCTGCAAACTCTACATATCGATAACATTTGTTGTATTTTATTTTTACTACTTATGTAGTGCGCCTGGTCCTCTGGGGTGCTTTACCTAAAGACGGTTCAACACATTTGTTACACCAAGACGAGGAGATGGAATTGAAACAGAGGCACCATAGTGTTTTGCTGCATTATAATCTACTGTAAAGTTATAGTTGTGGTAGAAGAGTCATCAACTAGTATAGAAATTATTTGAAGAGATGAGTCTTGAGTTGACTGCGAAATCTCGATAATAGGGTTGTGGTTTTGAGCTTGGTGGGCAGTTGTGAGCTTCAAGCTATGGTGGCTGCATTGATGTAGGATAGTTTCAGTTGAGGCTTTACATTTAGGAATTTCAATAGGAGTGCCTTTTTATCTCAGATATTTCTTGAACCACCTGTTATTCGACTACCTCCAATAGATAGAGAGGAGATTTGACATGAATGGCTTCATATACAGGGAAGCAGATCTCGAATTGGATTCTGGTCGAATTTCTTTCCTGAATAAACCAATCTAGTGCTGAGTGTAGTACAGATTTAAGCAGTGCACAGTTGTGGAACTCAAAGGGCTTGTTTACAAGCACCTTGTGCCGCCGGTGCGTCACTTTTAATATGGGAAACAGTGGCGTACAGGCGGCGCAAGGGGCTTGTAAATAAGCCCCCAGGTCTCTAAATGCCCAGTGAGTGAACAGCCATGTTCTGATGATCTGGACAGATGAGTTGTTAATTATTCTTTAAGAGGTGCAGATGGATGTTTGCTGCTTTTCCAACTTGTTTACATGGAGGGTGAGAACATTGCTTAATTTGTAAAACAAGAAGTGCTGAGCCCAAAGTTTTGCTCAGAAGCACACGTGTCAGGGTACCGAGTACCCAGGCTGTGTAGTCGTGATTCCACCTGATGCCTCTTTAATCCACCGCCATACTTTCCCTACCTATTTATTTCACTTTTGTAGGTCTTTTTCATCTCTGCTTTATCCCTTTGTAACTGTTTTTCCATCTTTCTCTTCCGCCTTCCTTTCCCTTTTGTGCTTTTCTCTCTCTTGCTCTGGGTCACAGTCTGACGAGGGAAAATTAGAGCTGGTCCCCATCAATGAATGTTGGTGAGCCCCACCTCTAGCCACTGGCTCACAGTAAGCAAGGGGGGGCCACATTTATGATCCCAGCTGCATTGCACTTGCACCACTCACTGTGGTATATGCATGATGCAACTGAAAAATGAGATTTATGAAGCCTCACAAGGCCACTTTGTATGGCCCTGAGTGGCTTCACAAATCTCGAGTAAGGCAACGCAACGCAAATTGCTGCGTTACCTTACTCTGCACTAGGGAAGCTTTCCATGGGCGTTGTGTGAGTGTTCCCACACAACTCCCATAGTTTTTGATGCATTTCCAGATTTGCCAGAACTCATAAACCTGGGAATGCAACAAAAATATGCGCCTTCCCAGGAGAGGCATAAAGCATAAAGAGGAGACTTAAAGCATAAAGAGGAGAGAAATCTTTATTTATGCTCGTTACTTCCTCTTTCTATGTGTGCTGCAAAAGTCTTGCAGTTTGGGATTGAATTTACGCTCAATAGAATATGTGAGATGATATCTAGCTTTCTATGGGCTGAGAAGGAGAAAGTTTTCTTGCATCCATGTTTAAAGTAAGGATAGACAGTTTATATTATGGCAATGTAACTGACTAGCAAGATTTTTAGGTATAAGTTGGTGTCGCTAGCACATAGGTTCAGAGTTATATCAGAGTTTTCAAGAGTCAAATAATATTCTCTAACGCCCCTCTCCACACACCTAAATATTAACACCTCTCCCCCCACCCCACCCCCCTTCTTGCTTTTAAAGTCCCCTACTGCTTCTTTAAACATCGGCACTCCGGGAGAGGGTGGGGGAGGTCTTTCTTCTCTTTCCTTTCCTCCTTTACTGTCGGGGTGGCGGGTGGGGGTGGGAGATGTTCGAGTTCCGTAGCATCACATGTTTTGCTTACTCTAGCGCTGGGCCCTGCGAGGCTCTAACGTTATGTTTGCTTTTCTTTGCAACTGTCAATAAAAAAGAGTTAAACCATAAACATCGGCACTTCTAACAGGTCGATATATTTAACTTTTCAATTTATTTTTCTATATCATCTATTTCTCACAGCTTCTTATGCAGCCTGCCCAACCTGGCCCACGCTTCCTCCAATTAAATTTCTTGCTAAATTCTTTCCCCATACCTCACTATTCTTAATCTTCCCTAATTTCCCACGTTTTATGCAGCAAAGCTCTCTCTTTCCACTTACGTCCAGGAACAACACAGGTCTCTTACAAAAAAGCGCCCATAACCTGTGTCCAAAACATGGCATTGTGCTCTGCACCAGGGTGGAAGGTAGGCTGATTGTTGCACAGAGGGATAATGATCTGTTGTGTGCAAGAGTGACATGAAGGCACAGTGTCTGAATGACCGCCAGCGCCCTAGACATTTGTACCATCCCCTTTGCTTCCACAATATCTCCGCACAGAGAGGGCAGTTCTGGCAAGGGCCTGCAGGAACAACTCCAATCTCTCTAGCTGATTATGCTAAAGGCCACTTTATATGGAAGCAAGAGCCCACAATAAACAGCCTGTGGCTTTGATGCAGGGGTGTTGTTGCCAGCAAGGCCACCTTTAGCGCTGGTGGTGCCCGGTGCGACAATCTGTTTTGCCCCCCCATATGACCTCCTCCTCGGATTCCCTCACTACCACCCGGCAAAAGTGTCCCTCATCTCTCCACTGACCCTCTCTCAAATACATTTAATTTGTATTAAAGTGCTGGTAAAGGCTGGCTTTACTAATCCACTCAGCTATCCACATAAAATACAGATCTGTTCTTTGCAGCAGGAATATTAACCCTCTGCGCTACTTTATGGGGACACAAAACAGCCACTAGACAAAACTCCAATCTCTCTCTCTAGCAGGGACATTAATCACAAGAGTTATCTTGACAATTTTATTGCTGCCTGAAATCTGGATGCACAAGGAACTCTGCAGCAGGCGCTTTTAGATCTTAAGATATTGCTAAACACAGTGCCCACTCTGAGGTCAGTCCCCCCCCACTCCAGGTCAGCGCCCAGTGCGGCTGCACTAGTCGCCCCACCCTAAAGCCGGCCCTGGTTGCCAGTGCAATGCACTGGGCCCAGAGGTCGAAGGGGACCCTACTACAATAACCCCTTGAGCCCTGAGAGAGCATATAAATAACCATGCTGGAGTTCTGAAAGTGATTCAGCATTAAAGATGACTTTAATTATGGCTTTATCTTGTTACATTTGCAGTTCATTCAAAGACAGAGGCCAAATGTCTGTCTAGTCTTCTGACAAACTGCTGCTTATATTTTTAACACAGAGACTGGTATTTACTTTTCTTTCCCTTGCTGCAAAGTGTGAGGATTTTGTAAAGTGAATTATGTGAAAATCTTGCTGGTGAGTGAGGAAAGACTGTAGCATGCTGTCTAAATACCTATAAATGAACTGCATCAACGTTTCAAAATAAATAAACAGGAAAGCACAAATGAATAGTTTTTTTTCTAATTCTAAAGTATGATGGAAATAAAGATTTTAATGGGGTCAAAACAATTCAAGACACTTTACTTGGTGATGGGCAAATAGCAAATATTCACTGAAGCTCAATTACCACACATTACTGTTTGTTGACTAGAGTTTTATCTGTAAAATTGTATGTTTATGTAAATGCAGTGGTGATTTCAGTGACAAATGTGCTGTCTGTAAATGAGAGGGGCTACCACACAATGCTTTAGCAATATATTTGTGACAGTGTGCTCCTGAATGCAACGCCAGCTACACACTGCACCCTTGCCACACTCCTGGTGAATGGGCGTAGCTTATTGGCCACACTTGTTTATTGCGTGATACTTGAATTTTTCAAAAATCCCTAGGAGTTCAGTGATGTAACATTGATAGCAGCACCACCAGTCTACAAATCGTTACAGCACCAATGCCTACTAGGGACACAGGAGTCTCACTCTCTGAGCTTGCTGTTAGCTCCGTCCGATTCCCATAGCTGCAGGAGTCAGACTCCGAGCACCTGAACCTGCTGAAGCACCTGCAGTGGACACTGCAAATCATATTGCTCACTCACTGAATGTCTGAGTAGTGAGCATGCTCAGTTTTGTAAACGAAGAGCAGGCTATTCGGACCTGGCTGCCTGACACCAGCAGAGGTCAACTGAAGCAGTAATGCCCATGCTGCTAGATGACCTGTGAAGACATGATGTTCACAGTAATCACTGCGTTCAGCCTGACAGGGGGAGAGCAGAGGAAAGCAGTTAGTAATAGAACATAGATTACTTAGGAAAGAGATCTGGAACTGAGAAAATTAATGATTTGAGAGCTGTTTGTTTCATTTTATGCTAAAGAAATGAACAGGTAACTTAAAATAACTTCTTGTGATCACTAATGCACACTTCTTCCTTACTGAAACCAAAAGTAGGTATAGTTATCCTTCTGAAACTCGGTGGAAACTGGCCAGAATCTCAAAAAACAGAATGTTGCTCCCCAGAGCAAGATAGAGAGAGACAGGATACTTGAGTAACTGGTATACACAGTAATGTATTAGAGGTGGGCAAGCTTACCAATTAATAGGAAAAGCGTGTTATGGGTTTGTCTTGGTTCTAAGAGCTTAGTCACAAGCTGAATCATGGGAACACTTGGCATGGAAATCGTGTAATAAATGTTATGTAAAAATATGATTAAGTGTCTTAAAAATTCGAAAAAATATATTTCTTTAACAAGTTTTTCACCTTAGTACATCAGATTATATCACTGCATTGAGAGGCATTTATTAAAAGTAACAGTTTTTGAATGTGAACTTAAAAACATTCATGTCCCCAAACCCCACTCTCATGACAATATCATTAGTGAACTAAGAGGCATGTCAGTTGTCATGTGCGCTCTATATGTGGGCTATATTCTTATTTTACACAGTGCAACATTACAGTCCACTAAGTCAAACACAAGATATATTTTTGTGCAGCACACATACTTACATAATTTAAGGTTTACTAATGTGCAATAATGAAAAAATAGGAGGCACAATAAAATAGATTTCTTTCCTATGATCACACAATTTGGTCAAGTGGCGAAGCCGGGATTGATACCAGGTTTTCTGGTCTCACGTCGTGCAATTCAGCCACTAGATTGGTAACATTTTCTCACTCCTGTTTGACATCAAAGTGTAATGCTTTGTCTTTCATTCTTTGTGCATGAGATTGGAGCGTGGGTAGCAGGCAGAAGCCACAATAAGGCTCAGGTCATCTTTATTATGGTGGTTTGAGTTTGTCAGAACTTTGTGATTTGGAAATTCTGATTCTCCAAAAGCGAAATGCATGGGCCAAAGCTTCTTCGTATCTGTGATCTCGTACAAGACTGGCTGTGTAATCTGTTTTCTGGTTACTATCCTGACAGACAGGGTAACTAAGTAACTTTCGGGTTATGTTGCAGGTTTTGATTTATTTGTAGAAAATGTGATGCTAATATAGCTTTTCAAAGATTGTTAGGTGGGATATTACTGGTTGCCACCTCGGGGAAAATATAAAACCAATGCAGTATCTTTTTATATTGTAATTAATAAGATTTTTTTATTCTGATGCATGAAACACGTTGTATCTTTATACTCTTGTGTGAACTGATTTTGCCAAAAAAGACTACAAAGTTTAATGCTTTGTCTTTCATTCTTGGTGTCTGAGGTTAGAGCATGAGAGGCAGGCAGAAGCCATAAGAAAGCCAGTGTGATACCTCTTTTGTATTTGAGGATATCTTAGCGTGCACTGCTGATGACCATCTTATACCCGTGCTGCATGTGAGGGGAGCTTTCACGGCTGCCAATTGCTGCACATTGTGTACATTTACACACAGGCTTGAACTGCTGGTACAGAAGCTGTCCATCTTCTGTGAATGTGAGGAAAGCTTGCATTGTTTCTGACCAGATCGGTATGTGTTCTATGGTTATGAGGGAAATGTGCACTCCTGCCTGGGTGCTGTATCTGTTTTGTGTGCGAAGATCTTGCTGTGTGTGCGAGTCAAGCTTGCTCTCATACACCCCAGTGCACTCATACACCCCAGTGCTGATCCTTGCATGTGTACAAAATCTGATATTTTGCTTGTTTGTTGTATCTAAGTGAGCCATTAAATGGTGCTGCCCAGTGCCACATTGGTTGGATGTTTCTTTGAAGGAAGCTTGCAGTGGCCCTGCAATACCACATGTGTTCCATGTCTTTAAAGTAAGCTTGCACTGGACCTGAGGACCACACTTGTTCCATGTCTTTGAAGTCGCGCTGGCCGAGCTGAGCTACACTTGTTCCATGTCTTTGAAGGAAGCTTGCACTGACTGGCACTGCAATACCACACGTGTTCTATATCGCTAAAGGAAACTTGCACTGATCCTGCAGTATCCCATTTGTTCCATGTCTTTCAGGGAAGATTCTGTTGCTCTTGATCAGTGCTGTATGTCTTATGTGTGTAAGCCACGGACCCACTGCACTACTGCTACCTGAGCCCTTATATATTTCTATTTGTTTTAGGTCTGACCAAAAGACTGTTTTAGCTTTCTCACCAGCCTCATGTTTTCTCATAAATAGTGCATAATCTTGCTTAGAGAAAATGGGCTTTAGGTAAGCCTACTTCAGTTATTCTTCAGCCAGAGGGCCTGATTATGATCTTGGTCGGATGGAATAATCCATCACAAATGTGACGGATATCCAGTCCACCATATTACAAGTTCCATAGGATATAATGGAATCGTAATAAGGTGGACGGGATATCCGTCACATTGGTGACGGAGTATCCCATTCGCGAAATTCATAATCAGGCCCAGACTGTCATTCACATATCAGTTCAGCCCTTCAGAACAGTATACGTACAATTAGGCAGTGGATCAGCCCTCTTCAGCCACCAGCTCTACTGACAATGTTTGGCTCTGCCTAGTAGACAGCCAGAGGTCTTTAGGGTGTCAGTAATTGTATTTTGCCTGCTAGCTCTGTGTAACTCTGCATCCAGTAAAGTCCAACTTCAGGAGATATTTCCTTTAGTTTCATCCCCCAGCAGTTCACCTGCAAAAGCAGATGAGTGCTAATTGAGTAATGAGAGTACCAGCAGCTCTGCAAATAACCACAAATGTTATGTGCAGAGTGCCAGGCATCACTGCTGGTAGCTTCAAACCCATGCTACCATCTTGAAGCACTATTCTGCATACTGTATCATTTGTTTTCTAAAACATTTTTATAAATGTTGCCATTAAACAAAACCCAGAAACAATCAAGCAGCATGTATAGTCACATGAATAATAGAAAAACAAGCATCCATTGGCACAGCATTCCTATCAATGGTGTAACCCGTCCAACCACCTCCATCAATGTTTAGATATAATGCAGTGCAGATGATAGAGGGTCCACATGTGGTCACTAGAGTCGTCCCCACCATCTCCGGTTCAAGCTAAATTCCCCTGTGAATTCTCCAGTCTTTCCATATTCTACCATGCTTCTGCGGGAAGCCCCAGGCCACACAGACTGGCCTTTCTAGGCTAAGGCACTGGTCCAGCCCCTTCTTCCACCCCTCCGGAGGGGGAGCCCGCTCATTTTTCCAAGCTGCTGCAATGTATCGTTCAGTTATGACCAGGCCCAGCCACAGGATCACTCTATGGTATCTTTTCCCTTCCATGCCATCAGTTGTGTGCAACAGAACCATTTTGGGGGCACAGGGAAGTCTCCAATCCGGTACTTCCCCCAGTGTGTTGTGCACCCCCTTCCAGAAAGGTCACAGGGCAACTCCAAAGCTTATGCAAGCAGAGCCTCGAGATTGACAACTCCCATTTTCCACAATTTCATCCTAGTGAGGTATGATCGGTGAAGGTACTTCATTTAGATAGAGCGGAATTGGGAGGCTATGGCCGCCTCCCTGAGGGAAGTCAGGGCCTCCCGCCTGTCATTGTCTGTGTGTACTCTATAATTTTTTACTGTTCCAAGATGGCAGACCAGGAAAAAGTATTATTTTTAATATTTGTATTGAAGCACATGCCCCCCACATTTAGTTGGCATATTTTTTCCTTTTTCTTTCTTTCTTTATATATTTTAGTTTATGCTTTCACTAGAAAGAAAACCACCACCTTGTTTTTTTGGAAGGCAGGTGGAACTTTTTTAATGCCAAGTCTCTCCCCAGCGAAAGTCCACAAAGCTCAGACTCACATAGTCTGCAGTGCTGGTCTAAGTGTAGCTTTGAATTACATTAGTGGACAGATGTTCCAGATACTCAACTTGTATCTCCCATGCCACCATCTGTCCATAATTTCTTCCTTCCTACTGAGCCGTGTACCTGTGTGTGCTTGTGTGCTTGTGTGAGTGCCGGGTAGCTACAATGTTTTGTGAGTTCGTTGTGGGCCTGTGTGAATGCAGATTTAACATTGTCTTTTGTGAGTTCAGGTTAAGTGGTCAATAGGTTGAAAGTTGTACCTGTGTGAGTGCAGAGTGAGGTATGTGCCTATGTGAGGGCAGCAGTGTGAGTGTGGGGTCCCTGTATGTTATGTCTTTGTGTGCCTGCACTATACAAGGGCCAATGCTATTGGCTCTGGTAATGGTTTTAAGAGTTATGGATTTGGCTTGCAGACATGCAATGCAGGGAATAGAAATGCAATAGCGTATGTATGAGAATGGTAGTGAGTTTTGATATGGCAGATGCAGACTCTGTCAAAGGAGGTTGAGGAGTGTCGAGGTCAGCTGACACGCTAGGATGTCATCCTGGTGAGGGGCCCAGTTACCTTTCTTGCTCTAGGGTCCATGGCAACCTAGCTATGCCACTGCTTAGCTGCACATTTTACATGAACATATCATCGTAGTAACAATAATCTCTAAAACCCACACCCTGTCCCTAAACATTATACATCTCTTGTAGCTCTAAAGATCCATTTCTCTCATTTAAAAATCAGCACTTCCTGAACCTCTACCTCTTCTTCAGCCTGCTCACACCAAGCTCAGGCTGACTACAATTGTATTCCTTGTTTTCATCTCTCCCATACCTTGTTAATCCTAAGTTTCCCTGCTTTCGCCACATCGTACCTGAGCTCTCTTTCTGTCATTTATCCTCACACAATGTTTTAAAATCTCCATATTGATCAGATACATCCTGCCCCCAGAAGAGACAAGTGCACTGTGTCTTGTCTAAAAAACAGAGATTACTTGTACTCTATGTCCACATGACATCTCTGTGTTACATGCCTTAAAGAAATCAGACACTTTTATGTTTACTTCTATATGGATCCGGTTGATGGCCGCTAGCTTATGCGCTCCCCTCAATACTCTTCTCTGTAAAAACTGTTTCCATAATACATCAGTTCTCTCCAGTTGTCCTATATCATCTTCAACCCACTTTTTATTATTTTTAGCTGCTCCAACCACGTGATTTCAACCTGATTGTTTCCCCACAGATGCTCAGGATCATGGGAGCCCTCCGCCTTTTCTCCAATAACGCCCACAGAGCAAACAGCAATTGACCCCAACCCATGCCCTCAAAACGTTGCCTAAGTTTAATATCCTTACTTCATCCAAGCCCATGTGCCAGCCACAAGACTCCTTTATTAAGTGCTCCCAAGCCCACTTCACAAATGAGTGTTTGCAAATCCATAGCTCCTTTTTTCGTAATTCAACCAATCCCTCTACGGTCAAAGTCAATACTTACTGGCTACCCTTTTCCCTTACTGGGGATCCAATTTAAAGTACAAATATATGCCACTATGGCAATGCCCAGGGGGTACTCAGGGGAATGTGCAGTTTTTGAGACTGAGCAAATTTTTTGGATGGGTGGTAAAGTCTGTAGCAATGTCTGATCTCATGCTCAGGTGGACAACTTGTGACCAGCATGATAAAACAGATATCAGAAGAAGCATTAACTTGCTAAAGGGGTTACTGTGAGTTATGACATTTCTGCCCCAGGCATTACTAATACTGCAGGGTGTGTTAACAACCAGGTGCAGTATGACTGCTTCTTTCTGAGTTTTTCCTTTTGAAGTAAATACTCTGTAAATTGTGCACCAAAAGTATTCGATGTATGAGTTTTTCTGCGCAAACGGTAATTGCACTTAGGCTCGAAACACTCACTTACGCCTTAATTGGCATTGCAGGGAAACTCAGAATGAGTCTGTCAGCCATTTTGCTGGCTTTAGAAGGAGAACACCTGTTATTGGAAGATATGAAAAGACAGATAGAGAGCAGAGGGAGTATGAGAAACAATGATGGCGGTCTAGGGAGAGATCACAGATGGAAACTGAATAGAAGAATATCATGTGAAGAGAGCTTGGAGAAATAAAAAACCTCCAGACACAACAGAGAGTCAGCATGGTGGTGACGGTAGGTAGCAGGTGCTGAAAATGTAGCAAGGTGTACAATGGTGCATGTTTAGTGATCTGATCATCAAGAATTAGAGTGCATTTTACTTGTTGCTTGCATAGGGGTCCATGAGATCCTTGGCATGAGACTGGTCGTGACCTGCCTCGCCACTCTTCCTGATGCTCTGGGGGACATAGGCATCTGTAAACCTGCACCTCTTTACTTGTATTTGTATTGGGTGCTCTACTGTCCGGAGGGGCCCTTGTGTCTAGTACTGCCAATGACCTACTGAAGCTGAAAGTCTTGGGGCTCAGAATCCCTGTCTTTTTGTGATGCGATTATGCTGCTCAGAGTCGGCCTTGGCTAAGATAGCTCCCTGGGCATGGGCAGAGAAAAATTTAGAGCCCTTGCTGATAGTAGTGAATTAAATGAGACAGCAGGGGTTCCCTTTTGTGTTGTTCACTTGCATGAGCAGGGGCTGTCCCCTGAACACAAACATCCCTGGACCTCCCCCAGCTCACCTAAATCACAATAGCTTAGTTGCCTCATGCAGATGATGGTTTAGTTGATGTGTGTCAGCAGGAGTCAGAGGGTGAAGGAAGGCAAGGAAGGGGGCTAAAGGGGTGTTAAAAACATTGCCCGCTTTATGATAATGAAGGACTGAAACCACTTTAAATTGGCAAATCATACAGAAACAAACAGGCAGGATCAAGGATAAGGTTAGAGCAAGATAAGAAGGGCACTGCTGTTGGCATAACCTAAATGCACACAGCTCCATGCGCCCCTCAGAATATTTGCGCCCTGGGCCTGGGCCCAGCTCGCCCATGCTAAAGGCCGGACCTGATGATGCTGCTCTGTGCCTTCTGCATAGCTGCCAAGGTTTAAAATTGCTATGTGTGACATTTTCATAATTTCAGTGAAATTATGAGTGACATTTCAATGACTATGAGTGACACTTTATCGCGACTAAAATCAAGCAATCAAGACGAGAGAAACATGTAAACATCAGAAATTACATCCATTTGAGCAACGAGAAACTCTAAGAAGTTAACTGCTGCAAAGTACCAGATATGGAAAGGCACTAAACTAGTGCCCTTTTAACCTGATCGTACTGTTAATAGCTGTATTATTTCAAAGACATTCTCTGACACTGAGCAGTATAAAAATCATTACTACCACTGCGGCCGACCGCCCCGGGGTCCGGCGCACCGCATTCTAGAACCTTTGAGTTGTACGAGTCATGATTCTAGACTAAAAAGCAATTTAATTTAAATTAACACTTCTGGCACAGAAGTGTTTACTTTAATTATGTTTTTAACTGCCTCTCACTCTCTCTCTGGCACTCACTTTGTTCATGATCATTGATGACTCGTGACTGTGGCAGCTGCTGGGCCCATCTGCCGGCGCCATGGCCCGGTGGGCTGGGGTCGGGTCCTGCTCGCGGGGTGTGATATTGCCGACAGAGAGAGTCCGAGTGCCATGTGACTGGCGAGCAGCTGAGCAGCTATAATGCTGCACTGGCCTGCTGCCTCAGTGACTCGAGTCTGTAGTGTAGCTCCTATTTCCCTCATAGGCTCTGCGCATTGGAATAATATACCCTATAGGTTTGACATAGGACTAAGGTCAATATGTCCCTATCGAGTATATTAAACTTAATTACTTGTGCCAGCTAGCTCAGAGGCCACTAGATTCTCCTTGATAAACAAGAAGGGAGTAGTTTCTGGCAGCCGCAAAACATGACAACTTTGTTTCCCTTTTAGAATCAGAACGTGTCCCAGAGTCGTGGAAACAATAGATAACTATTTCACTCAGCTCACTCGTGCATACTTAGTTTTCCTCAAAGTTACACAGAAAGAATAGACGGGCGTTTCAATAAAAGATTTATTGAACAGTCTTGTTTCTCGTGTAAGTAATATGTGCTGTTACGATCACAAGACAGTATGCAAGATAAATAATGTACAGCGTAAGCAGTAGAAATAAATAATACTGCGCTAGCATGATCTTTAGTAGATATTCATTTACATAAATAACATAGACTAAAAAATGCGAGTACTCATACGATGCGTTTCTAAGCTAGTTCTACCCCAATGTACCTAACCTAACCTAGGTGTAGGGAGAGGTATGAAGTAGGTGAAGTATTCCTTACTATGGTATACTAAGAGTATTTTAAAAAAAAAAGATTTTTAATTAATTTTTGCAAAACAAGATACAGTTATCATGTTTACAATTCGCGTCGAGTCAAGTAGATTTGTACATTATACAATGAACGATTATTAACATTTGTCCGGTACATAGTAGTAGATAGCAATATATAATCTAGCAGTCACTCCAACATCTCCCGGCCACATCAATAAAAATGGGGTAAAAAGACCAGAAATCATATCGGAGCTCCACCTAAGTCAGGATGGGTACCCAAATAGTCGGACAATGGTTGCCAGAAATTAAGCGGCTTAGCGGCCGTGGGTAGTTTTTCTGCGTACAACAAAATTTATCTTTACAATATATAGAGTCTGCTATCCAGCTTTTTATGGTTGGGGTCTTCGAGCTATCCCAGTGCATAGACACCCTGCGCTTCGCTAACAATAACAGAATAGCTGCGAGTTTCTTTTTAACAGACTTCAAGCTTGGCAGGTAGCCTAAAAGACATGTTTTCATTGTACATTCCAATCGACATTGCAATACATCATTTAAAAGTTGGACCACTTGCTCCCAATAGGCATGTATTTTTGAACAAAACCACGCTACATGACCAAAATCAGCTTGATCCATATGGCACCTCTTACAGCTCGCATTCGCCCTCAGCCCATGTTTGTGTAGGTTAACTGGCGTATGGTACACCTGGTGAAGATATTTATAATGCAGGATACGTAAATTGCCATTTGGGGTAAGAATCTCAGTGAGTGCACAGCATGCCTACCATTCTGTCGACTCAAATGGTTTGTCAAGGATGGCATTCCATCTAGCCTGCGCTTTATGTGTGTCAGCCCCAATATCCCTCTGTAAGGCTCTATATAGTTTCTGCACAATGTGGGTATGGGTCTGCGTAGCAATCAGGAGTTGTAATGATTCTAATGTGGGAGGTTCATTAGGAAATGATGGGTAGTGTGCTTGCACTGCTGCTCGTAATCTATGGTATGTAAACTTAAACAGGAGCGTTTGATTGCTCACGAATGCTAGATCCTGCGGCGTTATAAAGCTCCCGCTAGGATATAAGTCACCCATCGTTGTAATGCCTACCTGGGTCAGCAGGCCCATACTACCCTTCTCCTGCGTCATATGGTATACTAAGAGTATGTTACGCCCAGTATGCCTAGTATGCCAAGAGTCCCTCTAGGTTTCTAGTCAGCTCCATACCTTAAGAATGAGAGAGGTGGGAATCTCTTGCCAGACTCGAACTCCAACACCCCGCGAGGGAAGTCAGATCACTGGAAGCTGGACTCTCTGCGTGCAGGGATGACAGCGTCTTCTCAGTGCGTCAGGCCGGGAAACGGGCTCCTCTGAAGTCGAGGTCTCCTCTACTTTACAAGGGCTAGGGAAGGTATATTTATACCTGAGAGGTACCTCAGAATGTTAGCATTGACGTGAATCGGACAGCGGAAGACGTCATGAATGAACCCTCAAGGTATAACGGTTCATGCATAATAGATGAGTCCTTGAAGAAATCAATAGTCCTGTGCTAGGGAAACTCCCGAAGCCTAAGGGTCTGTTCTTCAAGAACTCGTTGTGATGTTAGGGTGGACGGATGTCGGAGACCATGCCTGTATTTGGAGTGCACGGTTTAATGCCTAAATAAGGACTGGGATTTTATGCCTATATAAGGGCAGGGCGAATTGTGCCTATATAAGGACATGATACAGGAAAACCCATGTACGGACACCCTAAGAGGAATACAACACCCACTCCACTTTCGTGTGTACGATAATAATAAAATGCTAAACATTTAATATGCTAAACATAAAACGGAGTACCGCATATTGCTAAGAACATTTCTTAAAAGCATTTAAAAAGCATTTAAAAACCTATTAAAATGCAAAAGGTACTGTACATTTTAAGCAATGCTTTTTTCAGTTCAGGCATATATTTGGAAATAAAATGCAGTTTGAATGAAATAAGCAGTAAATTTACATGTGACAGAAAACGATCGATAAGGTGTTCAAAATCAAAGTCATTTCATGTCATGAAAATGAATGAACTTTTTAGACAAATAAGATGACAAAGTGTCTGGGGAAGTACCGCTTAGTCCGTACTATAAGACTAGTTCTACTTCAAGCAGATTGAATTGCCATTAAGTTCGAAAATGGAAAAAGTTCAATTTGGGAAGAGTTCCAAGTTTTTGAAATATGAAGGCCAAATTTTACTGCGTCTCTGCTACACTGTGGGTTGAATCAGAGCCAGTGTACGGGTCTGGTGTAAACATGAGATCATCTATTTCTGTAGACAAAATATCGTCCACTGAAGTTGGTGTCAGTTGGAACACCTCGTGTAGTAGTTTAATTACACAGAGATGTGAAGCATCACTCTCAGCATAGGATGCTGCAGCAATGTTTGCGTCCGTTGTTACCTGTGTGCCTGTAGATCCATCTCGTACCTCAGCAGCAGCTGGAAGCGTCTGTGAGATCTCAATGAATGCCGTCATCAGGATTGGTAGCCTCTGGGGACAACACAGAGCATGGGCCGTTATCGGGTCCAGCAGAGAATCGAAATCCGTTGGCGTTGCTGATGGAAATGTTAGACAGGTGTCTAACACGCATTCTTCACCGCATAGCAGGCATCGTAGAACAGGTAAGATGCAATCTTGCCATATTGGTCTGAATGACAGGAACTACGTGGTATTAAGGTCCCGTAGACGAGTCATGCCCAAAAGCTGTACTATTCGCTCACGGCACTTTCGTTCAAGGAGAGCTTTCTCCATTTCGCTCGGAGTGATGTCTGCAAATAGGCTGGCCATAGCGTAATAGCAGGAAGAGAAATAGAATTCCGGCAACAAGTGCGAGGAGTAATGGTATGCCACCAAACACCGAATGTGCAAAGTTCGGGATGATTCCGAGTATTGCCTGGAAAGGTGCTAACAGACCGGAACAGATGCTCTTAAATACATGTACAATTCCGCTTGTATCAGACATGTTAAAGATACATCCTATCATTTCCACGAAATGTATAGGGCAGTTTGTACGTATTAAAGTCTGTATCTCAGCCGAAGTCCTTGCTACTTGTAGATCATAGGTTTCTTTGGCCGAGATTAAAGGCACTGATTGTTGAATGAGCATGGCTTTCATTCAGCTTAAAGTATCAAATCTTATAAAAGAGACGTTCAGCAAAGGCCACAAAGGCGGCTCCCTGACTGTGTCTATTGGGGCAAACAATACTTGCATACAGCAAGTGACCCTGGAGTTGACCGTTACTAGATATGGGATGCCTGGCAACATGCCGCAGCAACTCTGATCATTCAACATGAGGTAACTCCCATTAGAAAGTTGTCCAAACGTTGGATTAATCACAGCAGCTGGTGTACCCTGCTGATGGCAAGACAAATTTGCCACAGAACCATTGCAAGCCCCGTGTAAAGAAATGTCCTGACATATAAGTGAACCGCTCAGTGCACTTTTACAGTGTGTACCGCTCAAAAACACTTCACGATCCCCACTCCAACATCTATATGTATTCGGTAAATTCCAAGATGTCTTAATGTATTCCTTACCCAACCTTTCATATTTGCCTGCTTGCATTTGTTTGAGGCAATACTGAAACTGAAAAGTAGTCACAGATAGTGTGATTTTGCCATGAATGAGCCATTCTGTAGCTGGTTTTTCTGCCACTGTGAATGGTAACTTTTCCAGTTTTTCAATGCTCAGCACTGTATACTTTGCTCCTCTTTGTGCCAGTTCGATCTGTTTATCAGTTAGATTGTATTCTGCAAACAGAGCTGACGTGTTGATGAAACGCCAAGGCACATAGCCCGCACGCAAAGATTGCAGCGTCCAGCTTAATAACACAATAGAACGTAATTGAGATTGGCCTTGCTGTAACATCACCAAATCTTGTTCTAGTATGTCGATAGCAGAGGATACAATGTTGTCCAATGAATATATTCTGGAGGACAAAGTTGTTAACCCATTGTCGACCACAGAGAGAGTTTTCTCTAAATTATTACGATCTAGTTCACGTATTCGTTCTGCGGCCTCCATCTGTGACACTTTCCATGCTTCATTATAGGCAGCATAAATGCCGGCATATATGAAACGTTTCTGACGCGGTTTTCTTGGTCCAAGCAAGAATTCCCTAAGGTCTGCGTCTTCTTTAAGTAAGGATAAGTGTTGTTTCACATCCTGTAGTGTAGATTTCTGCAGCCAATCGAGGCATAATTTTCCTACACTGTATGTTGTTACTACCCCCGGATGCTGTCTTTGGACGTATCTTGGGTCTGGCCTATGAATAATGAATCCCTGAGTTCTATTCAGGAATCTTTCTTGACAGTTGTTTGTGTCTGTGGGCCAGATCAACCATTTTTTCCAATCAGGATTAGATCTGTTGAGTTGTAGTATTTTGTCAACTGTCACCGCTGCCTGTGTATTGTTATCACATGCAGGTGTTGGTACAGAAGGTGTTTTCATCTCTTTTCTCTTGGCTAGTCCAAGACAAGATGTTTGTTGGACAGTTTCATTCAAAAACATTATTTGTTCAAGGATGATACAGGCTCTAAATAAAGCTTCTATCCCCTGCACTTGCCAATCTTTAGTACCCCAGACAGTTTTTGTGTCTATTGTGTCTTTCCATAAGTCGTAACCTTGTCTAGACAGTTGGGCAATAAATGCTGCAGAGTAAATCTGTTTTGTATTTGTTAACATCATTTTCAGTCCTGTTTTGTTTACATTTTTATAGTAAAACGTTTCTGGATCAGATGTATTGTAACCTGAAAAATATGGAAACTTGTTAGCAAATGTTTTTGAACTACCTTGTGGTGGTGTAGGACAATGCTCCCATTGGTTAAACATAAACACATTTCTAGGGTTTGCAGATTTATGCAAATAATGATGACCATGGTGGTTATAGCAATACAGCTGTTCATAGTCTGATGAACCCTCTAAATATTCATTTTTAGAAAATGCAGCAGATTTTTCTAGGTCAAACATTATGTCATTAACAGTCTCAAAGTCCCAATCATCAGAATAGGTACTGGACGAAATGAGATCACTTAGTGAAATTTTAAACAAATGTGGAATGTTTAATTGTTCCGTCGGGCCAAAAATATCAAAATCTGTTTTGTCCCACACTATACCATCCTGTATAGGAACGGCTGTGATGTTCACTGTTGACAAGTCTCTTGCTTCATGATGGGAAGATTTATGAGGTTTCAAAAGTACGTTCACATTTTTTCCTTCAGTGTTCACATGGATGTATCTGCCATTTATACGCACGCTCATAGTCATAACCAAAGCTAGCCAAAGCAGGAAAACAAATATTCCAGAAATAATCCAGAGTTCAATCCATGGGGAAACCAGATAAGTCTTTTTCAGAAAGTGAAGAAAGTCTTGTACTTGCTGCTTGAATTTTAAGGATGCTGGCGTCGTTTCAGGTTCACTCGGATCTTCTGAGAACGTATCAAAGTTAATGAAATAGCCAGAAGCAGTTCTGTCAATTGTTGGAATTGCATCAGGATTTGTTGAAATCGCTGGAACCAGTTGATCACTTGCTACATTGGTGTAGACAGGTGTATTTGGACGAACTGTTACTTGATTTTCAAGAGGGATGAGTTCCATTGCATTGTTGCTTAGTCCTTCATCTGTTACAGCTGAATTCTTGATGGTTATCAGTCTTTCAGTCTGAACCTCTTGGATAGTAGCGAGAGGAGTGCGTCTGCTACTAGGTCGGAGTCCACGTGGCCTACTATTTAGTATTGGCCACATACTGTGGTTTGATGAGGTCGATGGACACAAATCTTTTCTCCTTTTTCCAGCAAGGGGCGGCAGAAGTACTGTTCTTGTTCCTTGAACTGCTAGGACAGGTACTGGTTGTCTGTAAGAAGGTGCAAATTCCTTCTTGTCCGCAATCTTTTCTCTGACTAGATCCCCAACTTTTGGAATCCAGACAGGCCTTGCTGGGACCGCCGGTTTTTCCCCAGTGGTGGTTGGCTGCAGGAATACGTTGCTTTGTTTCGATCTTAGTTCATTGAGTTCTTGTAAAACAGCCAAACGATCTTTGATATCAAACGGTTTATTTTCCACCACTGTGCCTATGTGATCGAGGTCTGGTACCCACATTCTTGTCCCAAATAGGACCTCATATGGAGTGACCCCCCTAGAGAACCTCTTGGCAGGTTATTTAATGAGCGTTGGACCCCATAAAGATGTTTGACCCACCCATCACTCGAACCTAATACCCTAGCTGTTATAGACTGCTTTATGTCCCGGTTTTTCCTTTTCACAACCGAATTTCCCTCAGGATGGAATGGAGAGGAGTACCGCAATGCAACGCCCAGACTGGCCATGGCTTCTTTGTAAGCCCGAGAGCTAAACGCAGGGCCCTGGTCAGAATGTAGCGTGCCTATTGCGTATGTGCCGATAAAGACTCACAAATCTTTTATAACAGTTCGAGAGTCAGCCGAGCGCTGAGGCCAAATCCATAGGAACCTAGAGCATGAATCCACTGCAACCATGATATATTTATAGTTACCGTCCCTTTGCAAGGGTCCGCAGTGGTCCAGGTAAACACAAGCTAATGGTTTGTCTGAAATTAACAGGGGTGTCTGCGCAGGACGTTTTACTGTTGAGACTTTCATCTGTTGGCATATATCACATTCTAAAACATAGTTCTTTGTTTGTTTTCTAATGCCAGGCCACAAATATCTTTGCTTGAGTAAAGATACTGTTGCAGATACACCTGCATGGGCAGAAGCTATCCCTTCGTGTG
Source organism: Calotriton arnoldi (assembly GCA_963921515.1). Classification (NCBI taxonomy): domain Eukaryota; kingdom Metazoa; phylum Chordata; class Amphibia; order Caudata; family Salamandridae; genus Calotriton; species Calotriton arnoldi. The sequence continues at coordinate 3,692,450 of CAWUFW010000731.1, read as the reverse complement.
CTGCTAGGATTAGTCCTAATCTACGTTCCTTGTTTGGAATTACCCTATCCCCCACTCCAGGGATTCGAGCAAAAGGAACGCTGTTCGCATCAATTACATAAGAGTACTTGAGTGGAAACTTTTTTGGTAACGCTGCACCACTGCCTTTGCTTGTAGCATTGACAGCCAACATTATCTCACTGTCTATTTTCGTTTTTGAACGAGTGATTGCAGCTACGGAAGCCGTCTGAACAGCCCCCTTTGCGGCTTCATCAGCAAATGAATTCCCTGCAACGTGAACGCCATCACGTTGATGACTCAGTGTGTGGATCACGTGAGCCTTTGGTAGTTCGTTTTTCAACTGAACTACTTGTTCCCAAAGCGTTTTGTGCTTTATTGTGCCACCTTTCGCATCTTTGAAACCATTTTCAAGCCAGTTTTGTATATATTCATTATATGACTGAACACAGTAAAAGGAATCGCACACTATCAGTGTGGGGAATCCTCGATCTGTACTTTCAAGTGCCAGTTTGAATGCTTGTAGTTCAGCTCGCTGAGCTGTACAATCTCCTAGAGATTGAGTTTTTGTGACCATAGGTCTGAAGATGCCATCTCGCATGCGACCTTTAACGATTGCACATGCTGCACTGTAAGCTTGCTTACTCCCTGTTGCGGGCTGTGCAGATCCGTCAGTGTAAATTATGAATTCGTACTGATCGAGAGGCAGAATTTCAGTGGGCAGAGGACATTCTTGTTCATATTGCAGGAACGCTTGTGTTTTTAAATCTGGATCAAAAACATATTCAACATCTGTTGCAGCAAGAGAATTCCCATTGTATCCATCTTGGATGTAATGCTTTAGCATTTGGAATGCTTGCTTTTGTGACCGCTTCTAAAGCTGGTACTGGGGTTACGACAATAATGCGTTTCCCTTGGGCTAGGGCTCTTTCTTTTGCTACAGCGGTTTGAACTGCTGTCAGAATTTTTTCAGTTGAAGTGAAGCGCATTTCCGCTTGTGTATATAAATGAGATTTGTATGCGATTGGTATTTTTTCACCCTCATTAAATGTTAAGTAGGTGAATCCGCATTGACCCGAAATTATTCGGATCACCAGGTTGCGTTGACTTACGTGTGTTTGTAAGTGATTTGTTGCTAACATGTTAGCCTGGAGTGAACGCAAGATTTCTGTGTGTTCTTGTGTCCAATTTTTGATTGAAAAATCTGGTTTGATTAATGCGTAGAGAGGTTTAACCCGTTCTGCGTAATTTAGAATGTATGTTCTTCCAAAATTTAGGAAACCCAGGATGGATTGTAAGTTTTTCAGCGTTTTTGGAGGTTGGAGCAGCGCACATTTCTCTAGAAAGTTAGCTGCCAAGCTCTTGCCTTCACTTGAAAGCTCATATCCTAGAAATAGGACATTGAGATGGGCAATTCTGGACTTTTTGAAGTTGAATTTGTAGCCCTCAGGGGCGAAGCCCAGTATAATGTTCAAGTGTTTTTCCAGGTCATCGTCTGTCAGATAGATGTCATCAACATATGACAATGCCTCATTGTCATAAATTTGTAGTAACTCTGTTAACCTCGCTGAGAATAACCCTGGGCTGTTCTTGAACCCTTGTGGGAGTCGACAAAATTGACGCTGAGTCCCCATTATGGAGAAAGCTGTTAAGTACCTGCTTTCAGGTGCTATGTTTTGACAAAAGAAACCATTTGAGATGTCTAATGTGGTTTTATATTTTTTACGCACAATGTTATTCATTAATGCTGTGCTATGTGCATTTTGCACTGCAAATGTTTTAGAACAAGTGTTTAAGTGTCTGTAATCCAAAACTAGACGATAGGTATTGTCTGGTTTGGAGACAGGAAACAAAGGATTGTTCATTGAAGAGGTGCATGTTTCAATCACCCCTTGGTATTCAAGTTGATCTAAGATCTCCCTGACCTGTTTTTTAGCTTCTTGCTTTATTGGGTACTGCCTTTGTGCAGTTGGTTCATGTTTCAGATGTATTTTATGGTGAGGTGAATCCTCATCCCATCCTACATGATTTTTATATAATGCTGGGGCCTGGGCTACTGCCCATTTCCTGGCATATGTATATTTTAGGTGAACTGGAATATGGTTGGAGAAGGCGGGCATAATAATGTCTTCGCTGTGTGGGCACTCCCTGACAAATTGTGGTGGCCAGTCTTTTTCTGCTAGAAGTATGTCATAGCCCCTTGAAAGTTTTTCCCAAAAAAGTGCTTTCACCTGTCTAGGTATGTCTCCCTCCATCCGGAGTGTTATTTCATATAACTTTTGTGGAGTACTAACCCTGGTGTCTACAGTCTCTACTGTAATGTACTCATTGAAGTCCACTATCTCCAGAAGTTCCTTCAGGTTCTGGCGAGCTATTGTGACTTCTGCTGCACTGTCCAGCATTGTCTGAGCCCATTCTCCGTTCTTGAGTTGTATTCTCAGTATTCTCGGCATGTCTGATCTTCAGACCTGCTACTTTCTTTTTGGAGAATTGAGGTTTTGATTTGTTTTTCGGAACGTGTTTGTCGTCTTTCGATTTCACGCGTTCTTCTCTATGTTCTGACCGTCCTCTTCTTTCCGAAGTCTGTGACGAGATCTGAAAGGTACGAGAGGAACGTGTATCAGTATCTTGATACCTATCAGGTTTTCTCAAATTATCCCTATTCCTGAGGTTATACCTCCTTTCAGAGGGCTCCTTTGAGGAGACCTACCTCGGGATTGAGAACGTTTCTCGTTTGAATTTTGTTTATTAGTCTCCCACTTCTTTTAGAAGATGTAGGAGTTTGTTTAATAGAGTCCTTCTCAGGACTTTCAGATAGTTTCGGCTTCACTGGTCTTCCACCCAAACTATCTCTGCCTAATTCTACATAAGATTGTTCAATTATTCTGGGTAGCTCAGTTTGATGTTCTGTAACATCGAATTCCCTTAATCGTTGGCGGATTGCCACTGCTGCTGCCTCCCCTTTAATATTAGATAATATTATTGTTGAGACCTGGTCGAAATTTTTCAGTAATTTCATACCTAAATTCAGAGCAGGCTCTGCCCCGTATTCGTTTTGAATTTGTTTCAGGACATCAGGTATTACCGCAATTGACGGAATGCCATGTGTTTTAGTATAGATGGCAGCAAAGACTGAGCCCCAAGTGGGCAGTCTTCCAGTTGTGGTGTGATCCCCATTGGTAAACAGATGGTTAGGATTCTGTGTTTCTCATACGGGCTAGTATTTGGAAATACTGCTTCGATTTGAGTAATTTTTTGAGCTATCCAAAATGGAATTTGCTCACGTTTTGTGGGCATTTTACCCATGACTGCGTATAGAGTCTGTGGTGTAATTTTTAGTGTATTCCCCGGTTGAGGAGTTTGATTTGGAAGTGTCAATGGTGGTTGGACTGTGAAAGTCTGCATGACATATTGGACCAATTGTCTGTAGATTTTTATTAACTCTGTAAGTTGAGTAAGTAGTTCCTCATCTGACATTATACCCAGTTCAGGATGAGGTGTGTAGCCGGCTAGAATCGGCCATGTTGCTCCTGGTCTACCTAGTGGACCGAGCCTGGTAATGTTTCTGTGATGTTTTAGGGCGCCTTTAAACCAGAGCTGATGCTCCTGGTATGTTAGTGGGATTTCAATATCCTCGAAAGGAATATATTCCTCTGGTGGATCGTCTTCTTTGTAGAAGTGAAACAGTTTTGTAACTGCATTGGATTCAGGAAATATTGCCCATGAATAGAATACCTCTGTCTGAAAGGATTCGTGTGCCTCTATCACGAAAACTGCTCTACCACCTCTTGGTGGTAGGCCGTGTTTTATGAGTTTTAGAGTGATGGCTCTTCTTAAGTTTGGATGGATGTCTATGACACCCTCCTCAGTTTCATTTAAAACAGTAAATTTAAAAACTGCTATGGCTGGGTCAGCCGCAGCTCCACCGTTTCCGGTGGCTTCGTCCCCGTTTATGGACATTTTTTTTTTTTTTTTTAAATGTAGAACAAGTTTCAAGGAAACAAAGATAAGGTGCATAATATTTTGGAACACTGTATCCTTCAACGTTGAGCAAACCAAACAGCTAATATATAGGGTGCTTCCCTATGTAGCTGTGGCGGATACTTAACCCTGCCCACTCCAGACGTCTTTTGGAGTATATGGGTAGGGGTCTCTGAGAGAAAAGGCACGGCTGAGTTACTCAGTATCTAATGTTAAATTACCGCCTTACCAAACCTTTGGGCGCCATGTAGTGTAGCTCCTATTTCCCTAATAGGCTCTGCGCATTGGAATAATATACCCTATATGTTTGACATAGGACTAAGGTCAATATGTCCCTATCGAGTATATTAAACTTAATTACGTGTGCCAGCTAGCTCAGAGGCCACTAGAAACTCCTTGATAAACAAGAAGGGAGTAGTTTCTGGCAGCCGCAAAACATGACAACTTTGTTTCCCTTTTAGAATCAGAACGTGTCCCAGAGTCGTGGAAACAATAGATAACTATTTCACTCAGCTCACTCGTGCATACGTAGTTTTCCTCAAAGTTACACAGAAAGAATAGACGGGCGTTTCAATAAAAGATTTATTGAACAGTCTTGTTTCTCGTGTAAGTAATATGTGCTGTTACGATCACAAGACAGTATGCAAGATAAATAATGTACAGCGTAAGCAGTAGAAATAAATAATACTGCGCTAGCATGATCTTTAGTAGATATTCATTTACATAAATAACATAGACTAAAAATGCGAGTACTCATACGATGCGTTTCTAAGCTAGTTCTACCCCAATGTACCTAACCTAGGTGTAGGGAGAGGTATGAAGTAGGTAAAGTATTCCTTACTATGGTATACTAAGAGTATGTTACGCCCAGTATGCCTAGTATGCCAAGAGTCCCTCTAGGTTTCTAGTCAGCTCCATACCTTAAGAATGAGAGAGGTGGGAATCTCTTGCCAGACTCGAACTCCAACACCCCGCGAGGGAAGTCAGATCACTGGAAGCTGGACTCTCTGCGTGCAGGGATGACAGCGTCTTCTCAGTGCGTCAGGCCGGGAAACGGGCTCCTGTGAAGTCGAGGTCTCCTCTACTTTACAAGGGCTAGGGAAGGTATATTTATACCTGAGAGGTACCTCAGAATGTTAGCATTGACGTGAATCGGGCAGCGGAAGACGTCATGAATGAACCCTCAAGGTATAACGGTTCATGCATAATAGATGAGTCCTTGAAGAAATCAATAGTCCTGTGCTAGGGAAACTCCCGAAGCCCAAGGGTCTGTTCTTCAAGAACTCGTTGTGACGTTAGGGTGGACGGATGTCGGAGACCATGCCTGTATTTGGAGTGCACGGTTTAATGCCTAAATAAGGACTGGGATTTTATGCCTATATAAGGGCAGGGCGAATTGTGCCTATATAAGGACATGATACAGGAAAACCCATGTACAGACACCCTAAGAGGAATACAACAAGTCAGCCGCACTGGTGGACAGATGACTGGTGAGCAGGTCATCTGACAGAGTTAGCCATGGCTGGCGCTGCCCGGGCCGCGGTGGTGGTGGCGGTGACATGTGTCGCAGGAATTGAGCCATTCCTCATTTACGCTGCAGTGCGAGGTGCAGCGCGGTCAAAGGAGCTGAACAAACCTAACTTGCCCAAAGTGCAAAACTTTATGAAATGCCACACGCTCACACCGCAGGCAGGCCAGCAGGATGGGACCACGTGACTTACCCCAAAGCTTAGCCTAATTAACTGTGTCTCTTTCACTCACTCCCTACAGTCTCTTCTAAGTAGTCAAGCCATACGGCACTGACTCCTGTGAGGTCAAACAATAAAGCTTGTGTGTCAGGCCCAGGGGTGTGTCTGTTATTAACAACAGATACATTTGTAGCAAAGTGTGAGCACATCTTGAGTCAGCCTTCTTAGCCTGCCGCGAGCAGCACGCACTGCGCTCTGCCAGACTGCAGCTCAGTCATGCATTATGGTAGTGCTCAGCTTCACAGCTGAGGAAGCGCTATAATGTGTGATTTTGCATCTCAGTGCCTTGATGCGGACCACCAAACTGAAATGTGTTAGACTAACGCCTGATGCGTGGTACTTGGCAGGGCTGCCTCTGTTCAGCTATGCCCTGTTGTTGCCGTGTCTGTCTGCCTCTGGATCCAAGTTTCCAGACACTGTGCCCTCATTCCTTACATCTGCTCCCTTCTGCACTTTATCCTAATTTTTAAGGGCATCTATTGCTCTTTTTAGTAGGGCCCAATCTGCTCACTACTTGGGTACTGGGGGCAACCCACTTCTCCCACTCTGTTGAGGGTAGGCACATGTCTATGCTGCTGCAGGATTCCCCAGTGCCGCCCTCTGGGACCTACTTGTTCTCTCTTGCGCCATAGGGGTTCCATTTTGTTCCTGGGGCAGCCTTACTGCTGCCCGAAGCATTTCCAAAGCGGCCTCTCCCTCACAGGCCTTTGGAACAGCAACCATGCACTGTTTCCAACTTCCCTATTGCACAGAGTATACGATCCCTTGTGCGCATGTGTTATGAAGCGAAGGCCCGACGTCGAATGGCCACAAGCATCACAAGGGCCAGACTGGACTGGGAACAGCAACCAGCCCTGGCAGGTTGCTGCTCGTCGACTGGCCCTGGGAGCCGGGGGAGGGGTGGGAGTATGGAGGGAAAGGGTCAGTGCTAGCAAGAAGCACTGCTCCCACTTTTCTTACAGGGGGCTAATATTGCAGCACTGCTGCAAAACCGGAACCCAGTGACAACAGCGGCCCCATGGGGACAAAACCGGCCCCCGCCCCTCCGGCACACCGGGGAAATGCCCGGTGCCCGCTACGGCCAGTCCGGCCCTGAGCATCACACACAATCATGCCCTCCCCTTTGCTAGTCTTTATCCCTTGTCCCCGTGCTGAAAAGGCAGTTCACTGTGCTCCGCACGGGGTCACTCTTGTTTTTGTTGATCAGACTCTGCTTGGAGGACCCAATCACTCACCAGTAAAGCACCCGAAGCATCTAAATAACTTGTGTTTTTTAACAGATCTATATTTGTTCATTCTTTACCCTGCACAGAATGCAGCAATCCTGGAAAGCAGTTTCATAATTCAGTGCTTCTTTCCTCCCTCAGGGACGGCAGCCCGTCTCTCTAAAGGTTTCAGCTGTAGGAGGATTATCTTCGTTTAAACTATTGCAGGTCCCTTTAATTTGGAACTCTAATTAGGGGGGTTAGAGTGACAGCGCAGCCCAGGATTGTTTTCTGACCTTTTACATTTGGAAAGTTCAACTTTTCTTCTTGTAATCGGCCTCCTCGCTGTGAGGCATGACTTGTAGGTCTGTGTGCTTTAAAGGATAGTGCTCGTGTTATTGCTGAAACAGGTGATTCCTGGAAGCAGAATGTTCCAGTGCAGGTGACGCAGAGACGTTTAAGGCGTCGGAAAAGTAGGCAATTTCCAAGGGCCCCCACTTTCCAAGGAGCCCCGAGCCCTTTCTCTGTATTAGTCCTCTGTACAGGGTTGAATCGGTAAGGCAGGCACTCGGGCAATAGGCAAAGGGCCGGTATCTGCAGCTGTGGGCTGCTTTTTTGGCCAGGTGGTGGCTGATATGGGCTGTGTCTGTGCGGTTCATATGCCGCCAGCGGCCCAGTGGGGGCAGGAGGTGTAATATCCAGTCTCAGGGCCAGCCCATTAATGTATGCAGATTGGGCAGGGGCGGGGAGCCTGAGCAGAAGTGGCCTCACTTCTATTCGGTTGTGGATCACCATTGGGAACTAATACGTGCACAGAGTCCTGGTAGCATCTGCATTTTTTTTTACTATCAGTGAAGTTAAGAAATCATGCCTCTTTTCTAAACCCCCCCCCCCCCTTCTACTTTTTATAACACTTAAAACACGGAAGCAGTGTTTTGAGAAAAGACGCAATCCGCAAATGTGGGCCACTTTTTGTTTAGGGTGCCCGGGTCAATTTTTGATCCCAATCCAACCCTGCCTCTGTCTATTATATTTCTGTCTCTAGACCTCTCTCTCCCTATCTGCCTACATCTATCTCTCACTCTCTCTCTCTCTTCCCAGAATCATCTTAAGGATTTTTGGGGTCCCAGGTAAGACATATTTCCACTGTTTTTGTCTAACATATAATTTAGTGCTGTTTGGCATGAGACGGGCTTGAAGTAGCAGGAAATGGGTAATAAAATTCAAATTTATTCTGTACAGGCCCCCAAATATGTCATGCCTGGTCCCGGAAAATCCTTAAAATAACACTGAGGGGAAGAAAGTAGGAGTTTAGCACCTTGTCCAGGGGTGTAGGACATTTTCGGTATAGCCTCCAGAAACTTTCAACTCATGTTTTTTTTTTGTTTGTTTTTTTGTTAATGATAGCAAAAGTGCATACACACATAAACATGTACAGGAGCTTTCGGACAGCCCTCTTCAGCCACTGCCTTTGCATGTGTCATTCAATGTTTGCTTATGCCTACCACAGCGTGCAGGATGTAGTAATGTGTCAGCCCACTTCAGCAATTGTCTATCTTCACTGTGAGTGACAGCATTTAGCTTGTGCACACCTAAAAAGGTGTCCACTTCAGTCAGTGCCAGGGCTGGTAGGCAATCTCTGATTTCAAGTTGTGTTATTTTTAATTTATCTTTGTGATTTGAATTTTTTTTTTCAAACTTATGCATATCATTGCTTTTTTAATTTTTTATGTGCATGTTTGCAAAAAATAAATTAAAAAATACTGCAGCCTGCTTAAGCTAGACCCATTTGCCTTCCCAATTCTTGTTAGGGCAGGCCTATAGGAAGCTTTAATAGTATCACCAGCCTCAAGTATTAAAAAACAAAAACAGAAAAATATATATGTACATAAATACGTACCTAGAAGGGCTATGGGTTAGCTTTTTCATCCGTCAGTCAGGTTTTTTTTAATGCTTTTGAATACTTTAGGGTGCCTTTCGATAGCGCTCTGACACTTCAGGGAATAGTGTGTTTTATCAATTCTTTCAATTTCATTTAATTTAAAATGTCCTTCACATTTTGCTTCTGCCCACCACAGACTGTTGTGTAGGGCAATGGGTCGGCTCCCTTCTGCCATTTTGTACTGTGATTACACCATGAGTGACATAAAGAACCCTGATCACATGTACACATCCACCTAAAAAGTATTGTACTTCAGTGCCAGATCTGGTGGGCAACCCCTCTTTTCATTTCCATTTTTAAATTTCCTGTTTTCTTTACTTTAATCTTTTAAGGCACTTGTACTAAAACTGTGGTCACTAAAGGTGGTCGCAATGTGCGCAACAACCTTTAGCAACCACTAAATTATTTTGCGAACCCATCTATGTACTAATAGGTCAGTTTGTAAAATAATGATCGGTTATTGATTAGGTAGGTCGCATATTGCAACTCCCTCCGTTTTTGGCTTCAAAGACAGAGAAGGTGGCCTGCAAGAGAAAGCATACCACCTTACCTGTCCCTGCCTTTCAAAATGGATTTTTTTTTTTTTCATAAGCAGCCAAGGCGGGAGCAATGAGGGTCCTTTTCTGAGTGAGTTACCTCCACAGCTTGGGAGTTGGTAACTTATCAGTGATTTGTGACGGAACTCTGGTCTGAAAGCAGTGATGCTAAGGGTATCGGTTTGGCATTTGGAAGAGAAGCCCAAAACACACTCCTTTTAAATACGGAATTTCAGCATTTCGGAGGGTTTGCAACCGCAAAAAGCGTTAGTACTTCTAGTCCATGATTCCTATTGCACATGCTGGTTAAAAGATTTTTTTTAAATGCATGCTTGTCAAAGCCAGATGTAATGGAATTTCCAATGCTTGTTTTATTCTTGAACCCAACTTTTTCGGATTATGACACCTTTAGAAAAGTTTGCAAGGATTCCTGGTTTTCCCTTTCTTTCACCCAAGCTAAGGCTGTTTCTCCAATGAAAAAACATTTTCCTAATACGGGCCTCAATTACCAGTGGACCTGTGTACAAAACGATATTTATTGTACCCTTTAAAAGCTGACACCGCAATGATTGGGCATTATTGGGGATAATAAAGAGAATCTATTCTGAATTTTGCCAAAATAAATGGGTCGTAACATGCAAATTCTGGTGCTTACCATACCAAAATCTGCATGTCCTTGTATTTACCATGCATTTCCCCCCAGTAAATTTCGGCAGGTTTGACCTGCTGAAGTTTATCTATGGTGTGCACCTTTTACTCAGCTGGGGTCATATTACCCATAATGCTCCAGGGGTGCATTGGGCATGTGGGCCCACTTTTTTTTACCCCCGGGACACTATAGTATTACAGAAGTCGCTTGTGCGGCCCCATCTACAGTCCTGATTGCGCTGACACTCATGTAGCCCCATCGCTATCCAGAGAGTGCATTCCCTCATTTGCATGGGGCTGTGGCCCCATGCAAATAAAGGAATCACTTTGCCTCTGCACCCTTGTCATATTACCCACACGGGAACTGAGCCAAACATGCCCTTAGGAGACGCACTGAAAATGCGCCACTAAAAGGTGGCACACTGTAGGTGCTCCCCCTGAGGCCTGTCCTCTCAAGGATTTAGGGGGGGTCTCATGGACCCCTCAGACATCACCCTGCAGGTGGATGCAGTCACTCACAGCACCCGGCTGCAAGGGGATCTCTGATTATTCTTTAAAGGGCTGCTGCTCCATATTTTGCCTAATGCACTCCTCTAGGGCAGGTGCTTGTTCATGGCTGCCCTGTGGGCAGCACATTCATTTTAATAGGGTGCACTGCCTCGGTTTGCGCCTGGTGCATCTGCTTTAAAGAGTGCCTTAGGGCAAACAAAGACAGTGCACCCTATGTGTAATATGGGGCCTGGTATTTACTGGGTGCAGTAAATGTCGAACAGTAAGCAATTGGGATCTGTGTGCAAACAGGTCTTGGCATGGGGATCCTAAATATCCGGGGCGCTCATAAGTGAGGCCATAGAAAGGGAATGTTCACTCTGATTTAACCCTGCTAAGCTGGGAGATGTGTAGGTTTTTCTATGCAAATCTATCTTTTGCAGAGCCTTTCTATGCACAATATACCACTGTTAAGGAAAAAACCCTAAGGGTCCGGTCGATCAGGACAACTAATTCAAGTGTAAATTGGTGGGTATGAAAATTGCACCCGATTCCAAGCTTAACTACCGGGAATGGGGAATAATAAACGAATAGCCCATTAACGTTTGTTCCCGCCATTTTTGGCAGGTTTTAATTGGCACAAATCATGTAAGCAAGCACTCTCAGTTTGCAAAACTTTGTAATGCAGTTTTGGGTAGTAGCAGGAGTCTGCGCCCAAATGGGATTATCGATCCACTAATGGTCGAGGCCTGTTTTCTGCAAAATGTATTTTAAGCAAAAACGTTCTGTTAGTGCCAAATAAGGATATGTGCATCGTAAATTGTTGTAAAGGTTACAATGTTCAACGCGGTGGTGGTAAAGCAAAACACCTCATCAACATTTCTGAAGATGCAAACTTTTTATAGACTTTTGCACATTTTTCAAAACAAGCAACTTTCCAGACTTTTCGATGGGTGTACGTACTGGCAAACGTGGGGCACTTGTCTATGCCTGTCTCCTCCTCTTGCGGCCCTTCACCAGCCCATCTGGTCTGAGTCACCTCAAAAACTACATTCCTGCAAATTTACTTGCAATCAAGGGTCTGTACATGGACCCAATGTAAGTGGGGTCTACTACATCATGACACAGGCCAGTAGAGATAGGGTAGCGGTAGTTGCCTTATTATCCTGATTCAAATGCCGGACACTTATTACTGGTCCATGCCTCATTCTTTGGACTAGATGCAAAGGACTTCGTCAGGTAAAGGACGGAATTTTCTCTCCTGAGGAGACTTTCCTGGTCAGTAATGGGGATTGGATGGCCAAAGACGTGATTCTTTCTGTCCTTGGTATGACAAAGGCCATTTGTAAAGCACTGTCCTCAGCACATCATTTATCAGATGCCATACGTCACTGGGTGATCAATATTCTAATTGGAGCAGGAGTGGGGGTAGGGTATGTTTGCCTTCAAAATCGATTCGAGCCTTTGTGGCCCTTATACAAATGAATCACTCCCTGGTAACCACCATTTTCCAGCCCAGGCTTTGTATCCACTGAAGCCCAACTCATTCATAGACAATGATATCTAGAAACCAATACAATTAAAGAAATAAAAGGAGACTGCAAAGACACATTTAAAATGTTCATATTGCCCTGACTACTAGAGAAAGAAGAGGAAACATATTCACTCTGTTAATCGCTCAAATATTGCCCAAGCTATTAGGTACTGAGACAAATGATAAAGTATGTGTAGTGGTCTTGCCCACGTGTACAGCAGACAAAGTAGACGTAGCCGAGTTGTAGTTGATGTAGTTTATTCAGTTCTTGGAAGTAGTTACAATAAGCTAGAACAAGCCCCACCAGGAGCCGCCTCCTAGCTGCTCAGCCCATCTTCCCAACTGTCTCACACCCACACAGGCACCCAAGCATTCCACTCACACTAACATTCTACGCGGAACACTCACACTGGCTGAGCAGCTAGGTACAGGGAACAGAATGACATGACCTGAGGATACTACATATCCTATCCCTTTTATACTGAACAATAAAAAGATCCATAAAAAATGAAAACAACTATACACAATAATGTACACATGAAGTAAACCATCCATTAACCCAGGGATGCAAGGAAAGACATCACGAGAGGGAAACGGAAGCACGAAGAAAGAAAGAAGAATGGAGAAATAGAAATGCACATGCACTATACCCATCCTCTTCCTTTCATAGTAATTGAATAAAAAGTAAATAGCGTAATAAGAGCTCACATACACAAGTGAGCAAAACACATATGACAGAAGAAAAGGGTAAACTTAACCCAGACTAGAATACAATGGGTGGAGCAACACCCAAGGAAGTACACCTCACGTGAGGAGAAAATGGCGAAAACACCATACGCCACCCCTCATGTGAGGGACACTATGGGACTAAAACCCCAGTGAAAAAAAAACGATGTTTGGGACTGACACCCAAATGTACAGATTACATCACATGGGACTAACCCCCAAGGACTTGTGCAGCATGGGAATACAGATGCAGCACAGTGTGGCAACAGAAGAGGACTACCCACACACATGACAACGTACAAGGAAGTGAAGGGACTGACACCCAACACCAAAATAACAAAGGTGGGACTAACACCCCCTTTAAACAACTAAGTAAATAGGACTAACACCCATTACTACTGACATAGGTGGGACAATAACCCCCTATCAACTGCGTAAATGGGAAAACACCCCATAACCCCACAACAAGCGAAGGTGTAGAGACTAATAACCAGGAAATGGGGCTGAAACCCATCCCAAATGTAAGTAACTGTGAACGTGGGGTCATGGGTCTAAAACCCACTCCCATCCCTAGACAGGGATAAAATATCCGAAACAAGAGGAAATGGGACAAAAACCCACTCCTATCTCTTAGGCAGGGATAACACTGTCTGAAACATGGGAACATGGGACTAAGACCCACTCCCATCCCTAGGTAGGGATACAACATCCGAAACGAGGGAAAATGGGACTGAAACCCACTCCCATGCCAACAAAACATGTATGTGAGTAACGCAATTAGCGATGTTAGCAAACAGCAATAACACACTGTAAATACATAAATGTCAATTGCCTGTGAAAAGAAGACTTTGAAACCTTACATCCTGTAGAGAAAGACAACAAACTTGTAATTAAACAATGACAATGGTGTGCCTGTCACCGAGGTGTACAGGCGCTCAAATAATTTAGAATAAGCACTGTAAGCCTAAGCCTAACAATTCTAAAATTTCATTGGTGTGCCTGTCAACGTGATCTAGTGGTACAGGCTGTCCATAGAGCACTGGAAAGTTATGGCACATGAAGCTTGAGCAAGAATGATACAATGCTGCCGAGGAGACCCCCAACGAATACTGAAGAGCATAACATATTTAGAAATACAAACTCGCCACAGGATATGGCAGCAAAGTTCAGTGTCCAGAGTCTGAACCAGAGTATTCAAACTCACCAAAGCGCGTTGAAACTGTCCAACGTTGCGCTTACTTTTAAAGCGTTGCAGCGAAAGCCATCGTCTTGAACTAAAATAAGCTTTATTTTTCAAACCTCCATGCGTAGCGAACCAATCCTTAAATTGGGGCTTCAAAATCCATGTTGAACCGAACCATGAGGGGAGAATAGCGGTAAGTACGCCGCGACGCTCGTGATCCTCTCCAAATAAAAAAAAACTTTATTGTAAAGCAATGCGTGGTTGGCAAACAGTACAGCACATTTCAGTCCATACCATTACGTAAACTAACCGGAGCTACCAATCCAAAGATGGCGGCACGTCGAACACGCCGTCCCGGATGGCTCACGGCGCGTTGGTGAGGCACAACATCCATCAGCAGCAGATTGACGAAGAGAAGGCTGACAACGCTGATCCTGACGCAGAACCCCAGTCGTGGAGGAGGTAAGAGCGCGCGCATATGCAACGACACGCGCCTCATTTAAAAACACAAGACGGCGGTTGAACTGTCAACAATCAAAGAGGCCCCCCATAGCAATGAGCAAATCAATTAAAATGTGAATACTCACTAAAAGTCCCGCAACAGCCAACATAGAATTGTCGGTCTCGCTTAGACACTCGTACAGCCTGTAATGTGAAGTTGTAGTCGCGCATAGACACTTGTACACCCTGCAACATGAAGATGTAGTCTTCCTTCGGTCCTCCAGATCCGACGTTGATTCTCATAATCAATTTCCAATGTCTTTGAAACTTTCCTTATGCACGGCAAAAGAATACCCAAAGCGCACATTGTAATGACCTCAACATTTTTCTTGCGTCAGAAGTAGCAGATCAAGTCGCTACAAGTCTTAAAGGAGTGGACTCAAATTCAATGTTTTGAGACTTACAAGGGATTTCAACTTCAAAGAGAACCAGATAAAGGCGCAAATTTTAAAACCTTCAAAGCCTTTCAGGGTTTTGAAGCGCATACGTCTTTTATAGCCCACAAGCATCTACATTTTTTTGCAGAATCCATGTTACAGGTGCAGGTATGAGCCTTGCACATTTAATTGTGCATTATTTATATATCACAAAAATCACTTCTAGGCTTGTATGTCTGTGACGTGACTGGCTCTGCTCCAGCTCAACTGAACTTTCAGCATTATCAGTCAATGGAGAAATGTCCCCAGTTCAATGAGTCCAGTTACCCTCAGTTGTAAATTCACTGTACATGGAGGTCACACAGAGCATGAGCCTGCCTTTGAAAATTTCTTTTTAGAAAGATAGCAGTAAGAATCTCGACTGAAAACATCCAATGCAACAATTTCTTGAACAAATACAAGTTAGATTAATGAGCCAGGGTTGGACTGGGAGGGTGGGAATTCAGGCACGGTGCCATGGCATGGCCTATGCCTCAGGCCCAGCTGTGGGACCTATTTTTGGTCTGGCTGTACAGTGAAGCTGCCTGCAAGACTTTTTGTTACCAATGATTTACAATCCATATAGATTAGAATTTGGCTCTGCTCAGAGGAGAATTACTCTCTGCCTTAACCTATTAGCAGTTTGGTGTATCATTCCACCTCTTATCGAGTGCTGTATAGCACCGCATTTGAGAAAAGTTTACTTCTTAAACGTAGGCTTAATCATGATTGTCTAAATTCTGTAACTGCATTGTTTATCAAAACAAATGGGTTTTTTTCCCATTGTTTTTCACTGCAGCGAGCTTGTTATAATGTTTTAGTCAGTACTCAAAATGCAAGTCTGGCCTACTGACTTTGTAAAGCTTGCTTTTCCTAGGCAATGTATTGTCAGACCACCCACGTCGAATCGCTCCTTTATTTATTACCCAAGGTTGTTGCAACCTGTAAATGGCACACATGTGATTTAGAGAATCTGGCCGGCCCATTGGGTCAGCCTTGGTCAGACCCTCCAGGATTTTGCAATTTCACGATTTGTAATAAAATTGCGAAATCTGCACTTTTGTAAACAGCCTGCACTTTTTACAAAAGTGCTCACAAAATTTGAAGATGCTAGGCCTCTGAGGAAGGGAAAACCAGGATGTTATGTGCACGTCAAGCCAAATTTGTGATTCTCAACCACTTCAGGAGTAAAAATTTCAAGGGAGGCAGCACAGCAATCAAATAATTAGAGGTTACTGCACAGTTCAGAGGCATGTGCAAGGAATATGTGAACAGCGCCACTAATTTCCCCTAACGAGGCACTTATGTCATTGAAAAGAGAAGGTTGACAAAGATTTTCACGCCCATTCGCCTGGCAGCGTGCTTTTTTCTCCGCACGGAGGTTGGGTTGTGTATTAAGGATGCCCACAGCCCTTAGAAAGCCCAGAATTTGCCATCCCTTACGTCCCGGGTTTAAAGATCCAAAAAGCGGATGAGATTACAGGTTTTGTTTGAAAACGTAGGCCCTCATAAAATGTTGTGTAGGAAAGTGAAGTGGCAATGCCGTACCAGTAATCACCATACGAAACGGTACCGTTATTTCAGCACCATGGGATTTCACCAATGGAAAGGGGAATATCATTAGGAGTCTGTGTTTGTGCAGCAAATTCTGTAGGGTTTCCCACATTCCGCACACTCCTCCCCAGATATATTCTATCGGGGTTTCACTGGCAAAAAATATCTTAACTGCAGGTTTTTCTGAAGATCTTCAGGCGTGTGAGGGTGTTACATTTCATATAGGTACCCCAATATAGGTCTACGTAACATCATAACCCTTCACCTACATTCTCTCCTATACTACATACATAACGGATTTGAAGGACTGACCTTTTACCCAGCTACAATACTACACACAAGTACGTAGGGTTTTTCCCTGGACACTAGCCTCATAAATTATGCATGAGGATTCTTAGTTCCGTGGAATCACAGCAAGACCATCATCTCCTGCATAATAACTGTGTATAAAGTTCATTTCCAACGTCATCCTAAGTCCGACACTGGCACAGCAAGGTAGAACCCCTGGGGATACCTTAGGGTATATAAACACCACATCTTGCTGAGATAGTCAGAGGAGATCAGGACTTCCTGGCCGACACACTGACGCAAGACGCTGAGGTTCCTGCATGCAGATACTCCAGCTCGCAGTGGTCTGACATCCCTTGCGGGGTGTTCAGCTTGAGACCAGAACGGGGTCCCGCAGTCTCACATCAGGTAATGGGGTTGGCTTTATCCAAGAGGGATTCTTGGCTTTACACCTACTCACATACTAGGTACACTTAGGTACATCCAGTTAGGGTGCATCGTAGGAGTATGCATTTTATTGCCATGTATTTTATATACTTGCCTGTTTTTATGATTTTAGCAAAATGGTAGAAACCTACAATCTGTTTACTTTCTTAGTGCTGCTACTCATTTATATATGCTACAGTCTACTAGTGATTTCAGTGCACTTATTTTACGCTAGAATAACGACTGTTCAATAAATACTTATTGAAGACGACCCAACCGTTTATTCTGTGTATCTCTCTGAGAACAAGTGAGCACGAGTGACTGAGCGAAAAGTAAGTTACTGTGTCCACGGTCCTGAGGGATCAGGGTTGTCATGTTCGATAGTTGCCAAGAACTATTCTCTCCTTGGTAAGGGGAAGTGATAGTGGCATCGCGAACTAGCTGGTACACAGGCCAACATACCCGGTGGGGGTGTCTGGAATCAGTCTGGACACCAGTCCCGCAGTGCATGTTGTCTAAACGCGCAAATCCTATATAGGTCTTATAGGAACTACACGACATGGCGCCGCCAACGTTGGTATTGGCACTTATTTAACAGACAAATCTGAGTAGTTCAGTCGTGCTATTTTTCAGAGACCCCTACTCACATTTCCCCAGAGACGTCTGGAGTGGGAGGGAACAAAATCTGCTGCAGCTGAGTAGGAAAATTCCTATGTATTGGCTGTTGGTCTAATCAAGCTTGAAGGATAGATTGTTCCTAATTGTGCATAAACACCTTATCTCAGTACCCTTGAAGAGCTCTTCTTACTAAAAACAATGTTGGTACACGGAGACCCGACAGGAGAACTAAACTTCTCAGTCAAAGAAGACGATGCAGATGCAATATACATTGCAAGAAATGTTAGAAATGCTGTCACCCTAAAACTAGTAGCATATGGTGTTACAATTAGGGGTGGGCAAGTGACTTTCGTGATTGAGGCACACGAATCATATAGAACAGAGGTATTCTATTCATGGATTAAATTTCCGCAGGCAAATGCACAAACAAAAATATTCCACTACTATGTCGAAGATGACATACCAAACGAATATAGTCCATATGAGGACATTGAAATTCCACTAACTTACCACGAACATTTTTACTGGTTTAAAGGCACCCTCCCCCATACAAGAAATAGAGTAAGGCTCGGCCCGCTCGGAAGAGACGGAGCAACTTGGCCAGTTCTAGCAGCCTACACACCACATCCTAACATTGACACTATGCCAGGAGGAGACTTACTCGTACAGCATAAAGAATTAATAAGACTTTACAGAAACATGACACAGTTTGTGATGAGAACACTCACATTTCAGCCAACACCGGCTTCACAACCAGGAACAGTCCAAACTTCTACAACCAAAATTACACCACAAACACTGCACGCATTGATGGGTAAAATGCCCACTAAACGTGAACAAATGCCCTTCTGGATAGCACAAAAAATAACACAACTGGAGGCAGTGTTTCCACACACTGGTACTAAGGAAAAGCATAGAATACTGACGATTTGCTTGCTAATGGGGATAGCTCCCTCTATAGAGGATTGTACCTCTTAGGGTACAGTCTTCGCTGCAATATATACCAGGACTCATGGTATCCCTTCTTTAGCGGTAATACCAGATGTATTAAGACAAATACAGAACGAGTGGGGAGTAGAACCTGCTCTAAACTTAGTGATGATGTTTTTAAATAACTTTGCCCAGGTATCTGTGATAATATTAGCAAATATTAAAGGGGAAGCAGCATCAGTGGCAATACGCCAACGTCTGAGAGATTTCACTCCATTACAACAGGAGACATAGCTACCTAAAATAATTGAAACTGCTTATGCGGAATTAGGTAGAGCCAGTCTGAGAGCTAGACCTGTAAAACCTCAGCTAGTGGGAGGTACAGATAAAGAACAGGCAAAGCAAACACCGGTTTCTTCAAAAAAGAAATAGGACAATAATAAACAGCAAAAGAACAGATCTCACTCCAGGGGAAGGTCTCCTCGACAAGAGCCCCCAGAAAGGTGATATAATCTTAGGAATAGAGATAACATTAAAAAACCTGACAGGTATAAGGACACTGATACACGTTCCTCTCGTTCCTTTCAGGGTACATCAAAAAACTCCGAGAGGGAAGGACGGTCAGAACAGAAACAAGAAGAGCGCACAAGCCCAGAGACAGGCAACGCACTTCGGACTACGCTTCAAAGAAAGAAGAAAATCCCAAAGCAAAACCTCAATTTAAAAAGAAGAAGGTAGCAGGTCTCAAAGTTAGACATGCCCAGAATTCTGAGGACTCAACTACTGAACGGGGAATAGGCTCTGACGATGCTAGACAGCGCAGCAGAAGTAACAATAGCTCACCGGAACCTGATGGAATTTCTGGTGACAGCTGAGTTGAGTGAGTATATCACGGTGGAAACACCTGACACTAGGGTGAGTGTCCCACACAAGTTACATGAAATAACACTCCAAATGAAGGGGGACAAGCCCAGACAAGTTAAGGGTCTCTTTTGGGAAAACCTTACTTCTGGCTATGACATCCTATTAGCAGAAAGAGATTGGCCGCCTACTATTGTTATGGAATGCCCAAAGGGGGAAACTGTAATTTTTCCAGCTTTCTCCGACCTAGTCCCCGCACACCTAAGACATACATATGCGCAGGAGTGGGCGGTAGCCCTTGCTCCAGCATTATACCACAACCACGTAGG
Organism: Calotriton arnoldi; assembly: GCA_963921515.1. NCBI lineage: Eukaryota > Metazoa > Chordata > Amphibia > Caudata > Salamandridae > Calotriton > Calotriton arnoldi. Next base: position 3,672,538 of record CAWUFW010000731.1, on the reverse strand, counting down.
GTGGGATGAAGAGTCACCCCACCACGTAATTCCAATAAAAACAAACCCAACTCCACAAAGACAGTATTCCATAAAACAGGAAGCTAAAAAACAGGTCAGGGAGATCGTAGATCAACTTGAATACCAAGGTGTAATTTAACCATGCACCTCATCAATGAATAATCCTTTGTTTCCCGTAATGAAACCCGACAATTCATATTGTCTAGTGTTAGACTACAGACACTTAAACTCATGCACAAAAACATTTGCAGTTCAGAATGCACATAGTGCCGCATTAATGAATAACATAATGCGGAAAAAATACAAAACAACATTAGATATCTCAAATGGATTTTTCTGCCAAAACATAGCGCCTGAAAGCAGATATTTGACAGCCTTCTCAGCGCTAGGGTCCCAGAGTCAATTTTGTCGACTCCCCCAAGGGTATAAAATATGGGTTATTCTCAAGGAGGGTATCAGAGTTACTACAGAATTCAGATGAGGAAGCATTATCCTATGTAGATGATATTTATCTAACGGATGATGACTTAGAGGAACACTTGACCAGGGTGAGCACCATATTTTTGGATTTCGCCTCTGAGGGCTACAAATGTAATTTAAAAAAATCAAAAATAGCCCACCTCAATGTCCTATTTTTGGGATATGAGCTTTCAAGTGAAGGCAAAAGCCTGGCAGCCCACTTTTAGAAAAGTGCGCACTGTTACAACGTCCAAAATCATAAAAAAATTTACAGACCATACTGGGATTTTTGAATTTTGGCAGAACATACATTTTGGATTACGCAGAGAGGGTAAAACCTTTCTACGACCTAATAAGACCTGACTTTTCAGTTAGACAATGGACACAGGAACACACAAATATCCTTCGTTCCCTACAAGCTGATATGATATCATCAAAACACTTACTGACACGCGTAAACGAACACAACCTGGTGATCAGCGTAGTCGCAGGTCAATCAGGGTACACTTATTTAACCTTCAATGAAGGTGAAGCGGTACCAATTGCATATAAATCGCATTTGTACACTAACGCTGAAATGCGTTTTGCACCCACAGAAAAAATTCTGACAGCAGTACAGACTGCTGTAGTGAGAGAAAGAGCACTGGCTCAGGGGAAACGAATAATTGTCTTGACCCCAGTACCGGCCTTAGAGGCTGCCACAAAGGCAAGCGTCCCAAATGCAAAAGCGTTACATCCAAGATGGATACAATGGGCTAATTTTCTCACTGCAACAGATGTAGAATACAGATATGACCCTAGTCTAAAAACACAAGCATTCCTGCAATATGAACAAGAATATCATCTACCAAATGAAATAATGCCTCTAGATCGGTATGAATACATTAGTGTTACTGACGGATCTGCTCAACCGGCCATAGGGAGTAAGCAACAATACAGTGCAGCATGCGCTATTGTAAAAGGTAGGATGCAGGATGGCAAGTTCCGTCCAAGCTATACAAAAACGCAGTCTCTCGGAGACTGTACGGCTCAGTTGGCAGAATTAAAAGCACTACTACTGGCTCTGATAAATACGGATCCAGAATTCCCCACACTGATAGTGTGTGATTCCTTTTACTGTGTCCAGTCATACAACGAATACCTCCACTATTGGGGACAAAATGGGTTCAGAGATTCAAAAGGTGGCACAATCAAACATAGGAAACTATGGGAACAGGTATCAGAGTTGAAGAACGAACTACCAAGGGCTCACGTGATACACACACTGAGTCATCAACGTGATGGTGTTCACGTTGAAGGGAATTCATTGGCTGATGAAGCCGCGAAGGGGGCAGTACGCACTGCGTCCGTAGCTGCAATCACCCGTTCGAAAACGAGGGTAGACGGTAGCACAATGGTAGCTGTGATTGCTTCGCGCAATAACAGCAAAGCACTACCTAAAGGTTTTCCACTCAAGTACTCCTACAAGTTAGATGCAAACAACGTTCCATTTGCTCAGATTCCTGGAGTGGGGGATAGAGTAATACCAAACATGGATCGCAGGTTAGGTTTAATCTTGGCTGCACACGAGGGTCTGGGTTCTGCACATACAGGAGTTACGGCGACAGTTTCTTTACTGAAACAACGCTATTGGTGGCCAGGGTTAACAAAGCAGACCAAAGACTTCGTCTTAAAGTGCGATATCTGTCAACAGATAAAAGGGTTCACCGTAGCTCGCCCAGCGCAGGCACCATTGTTAATATCAGACAGACCGCTCGCGTGCATTTACCTGGACCACTGCGGTCCCTTACAATCTGACGGGGCTTACAAGTATATCATGATGGCAGTGGATTCCTGGTCAAGATTCTCATGGGTATGGCCCCAGCGCTCGGCTGATGCCCGAATTGTTATAAAAGATTTGCGAGTCTTCATAGGGACATACGCCGTTCACACATTGCATTCTGTTTTAAAATAAAAAAATAAAAATTATATATGCAATAAACAACAAAGAATAAAACAGTGCAATACAACGCCACCCCCCTACCCTCCGTCCTCCACCCTCTAATTTAAAAATATACATTTGCCACAGGCAAGAAGATCCATTTGCCTTTTAACAGTAATCACCGTTTTAGGCCCTCGCTTGCCAACAAAGTATTAAACTTTCAGACATGGTTCTCGCCTTGGTTAAAAAATACTTAAAGTGCATGTACATAAAGTGCAGGGCCATAAATCATTGTGGTACAACATCTCTAAGGTATATGTTCATTGATAATAAAGTGATTAATGCCAATGTGCAAAAATACACAATCTAACGCAATCCAACACAATTAGTGTAAACGGAGAAGACGTTTGCCAGGTAAGGCATTTAAAGTGCAAAAATACAATACTTCATTCATCATTTTCCGTAAAACTTTCATTTTTTTTAGGATAAGACTTTTCTGTAGAAAAAGAAAGATAACATGCAGCTCAACCAAGCTCGAGGCTCGGTGAAGATTCGCTTCCATCCCTAAGATGTACTAGTAGTTCGTCTGATTGAGCCAACTTGACAGAGGTTCCCAGATGACTAAACCCCTCTTTTTGGCCCAGATATCTTTTTTTGCATAGATAGCCTTTTCGAGGTTGCAAGTAGCAACTAATCGGGCCAACCACTGTGAAAATAAGGGGGGATTTGAGTCTATCCATGCCGATGTTATGCATAGCCTGTAAATTGTCATGGCAACAAAAATTAGGGCCCCACCGCTCTTCCTATCAACAGTGTCTTGTATACCCAGCAGGATGGTCGTGGGGGTTAGCAGAATATCCCGTGCTAAGACTGCCCTTAAAAAGTCTTGGATCTTGTTTAGCAATGGCCCAAGTTCTACACAAGTGGCAAACATGTGAACAGAGTCTGCGCTAAATTCAGCACATCTAGGACAATACGTGCCTTTGGCTGTGCCTTTGCCTGTCCCCCATTTCCCAATTCTGATAGGTGTAAAATATAGAAAAAAGCTAGTTTTGTAAAACTGTGCCTGTAGCTTGGCAGATAACAAATCGCTCTGAGCGGATCGCAAAGCTAGGTAAAAGACGTTATTAGTAGTGTCCAATTTTTGTTGCCATTTGCTTGAAATTCTGGCCATGTAGTCAGGCATTAGGCTATTCAGTATGGAATATATACACCCGATGCGAGGCATAGTAGGCTTGCATAGTCTGTCAATAAGATCGTTTTGGACAAACCCCGTGGGCCCACCAGCCTTGCGTGCCAAAAAATCCCTGATGCAAGATGTTTAAAGTCCTCATTATGGCTCAAGTTGTATTGGGTCTTAAGATCGTCAAAAGTCCGGATCCCTTCGGTCGAATACAAAGCCCCTAGTTTAAGTATGCCAGAATTGAACCAATTCTGAAGATATGATCTCCCGAAAATGGCAGGCAAGTTAGCGTTGTTGTTGATAGGAGTGTAATGGTTCAATCTGCCTAATCCTAAGAGCTTACGAACGGCGGTAAAAACCTTGAAGGTTCCCATCAGGGTCTTAAATCTGACCCTCTTGTAGTACCCAAATTCAACTTGACGCCATAAGCACCCCCAGGCCGCAGATCCCAGTAGTAGTTCAAAAGGAGACGGGGGTCCTGTTGTTAAAATTGAGGGTTGGTCTTGCATCAATATGGGACAATTCTGCAGGACAGTGGCCCAGTAGTATAATCTTAAATTTGGAAGCGCCCAGCCCCCTCTTTCACGAGGAAGAGATAAAAGCTTAAACGATCTCCTTGGCTGAGAATATGCCCAAATAAATTGAGAAAAGAGACGTTCAAATTTCTGCAGCATTAAATTTGTGAATTTGAGGGGGATGGCTCTGAAAAAATAAAGAAGCGTAGGGAAAAAAAATCATTTTAAGAACGTTACACCGGCCCACTATGGTCAGATGTAAATTACTGATCCGGTTAAGCGCTCTCTTTGTCTCTACCGCCAGCGGGTTCAGGTTTTCGCTGACAATTAAGTCAGTGTCAGCCACAATGTTCACTCCTAAGTATTTTGCCCTGACGCCAACTCTGCTATCTGTCCATTTAATTTTCTCATTTATGATAATCTGAGTCTTTCCTTTATTTAATGCGTACCCAGAGATCTTCCCAAATCCTTGAGCCTCTCGCTCTATAGCTATAATAGCTTTTTTGGGGTCCGGGGTCACTAAGGCTAGATCATCCGCATAAGCCATGATTTTAGTTTCTAGGCCATATCTACTTACAGCCAGGATATATGGATAATATTCGAGCTTTTTTTATGAAAGGATCTATGTACAAAGCAAAGAGCAGCGGGGAACAGGGGCAACCCTGCCGAGTCCCGCGTGAGATTTCAATCTACTCAGTTAATTGCCCGTTTATTGATACCCTGGCTGTCGGGCTAAGGTATAAAGCTTTAATGGCTTGAATAGCCTTCGGCCCAAAATACATCTTCCTCATGAGGCACCAAAGAAATTGCCAGGAGACCCGATCGAATGCTTTTTCAGCATCAAGAAGTATTAGCGCCATTGGGTCCCCCGTAATCTGTGCTGCGTCAAACAAGGTGATGGTCTGCCAAATGTGGTCTATAGTGCCTTTTTTGGGAATGAACCCGTGCTGCCACTTGGAAACAAGATGTTCAATTTTGGAAGATATTCTGGACGCAAAACTTTTTGAGCAGATTTTGGAATCTCCATTGATGGCCGGTAGGAGCCCATTTCTAGGGGTGATTTATCTTTTTTTGGGAAGATTATGATCTTTGTTGTCGGCCATGATGCGGGTGGAGGAGCACCGTTAAAGATTAGGACTACTAGGGTCGTAAAGAAGTCTTTTATCTGAGGAGAAAAGATTTTATAAAATTCCATTGCAATGCAGTCGGAGCCAGCCGCTTTGCCATTTGGTAGATTTGATAATGCCGTAGCTATTTCCTCCCATGAGGGAGGATCTTCTAGTTGATCGTGATCCTCTGTGCTAAGTCGCATTAAAGGGACTGCGTCTAGGTAGTTATCGATCTCTTCTCGCCTAGATTCCTGTGAGCCGGCGCCCTCTTCTGTGTACAGGCCCTGATAAAAGTCCAGAAAGGCTCATCGAATTTTATTCGGGTCACTAGCGGTTTCCCCTGTAGAAACCTGTATAGAGTGAGGGGAAAAGAGGAAGTGAGCACCTAGGCAAGGTGCATTAACCACATAACTGACACATCAACACCAGATAATTATAAACGTAGTTACATATAATAAACAATGACCAAATCAATATTCTTTTATTATTGTTTTTTATTTTATTTTTTACTTGAATTTAATAATATAAATATCTACTTATTTTTGCATGAAAAAATGTTGTCATTACAAATATAAACACAATTTAAAAACACGTTATTTAGTGTACATGCAGACAGACTGATAATTATATCCACATATCTTGGTTGTCTCTTTTCTACCTATTATTTGTATTAGCTGAAGACAAAATTATCGTATGATGAAATCCTGTAAGCAAAAAGCTATAACCTTACTAGAATCTGAACTGTAGAAACAAATAAATTCTTGAATTCTACAACAAATCATACATGTAATGTATTCAAAACACATCCATCCTTATGATGGCATGAGGAGACTGGCGGTTTGAGATCTAACAACTACGCGCGTTTCGGCTTAGGCCTTCGTCAGGACTCCGTCACAGGTTCTTGAAAGGAAAAATAGACAACAATGTAATATGATGTTAATGTGTCTGTTGGATAATATTTATTAAAACTAGTTCTACTTTGAACTGAAAATTAATTACTCATGAGAGGCTATATCTAATTGACACAGTAACGTTAAAAACAAATGATTTGTTATAGAATGAACCGAAAGTGGTGGCCAAAGACTGATGGCCAAAGAAAAGTAACCTAATACCCAAGTGTGTTTGACGTGCTCAATTTTGTTTATAATTGCAATTACAAAAACCCAAGAAACATGAAGACAGTGACATTGTGAGATAATCAGATATCAAAATCCAAGTACCTTCACCCAACCTCTAATTGTGTCATGCTCAAAGAAATCGTCCTATATAAAATGTACCTTTGATTCAGGCATAAAAAAGGATGTGCCCTGCATCCCAATTTTATTTGGTTTATCTGCGGCAGCTCTGTTTATTTATGCTGTTTGAAAAATAAAAGGTTATTATTTTCTAGCCCGTCAGTAATAGATATTTGTATCTCGCATATTTCTTATTGATCTCTTGATTTATTAAAAATTGTTCCTTTTATTTCTCGTTATTGTAAATAAAGTTGTAAATCTTTCATATGGAATTTGTAATCCTCCTGCCATCCTGCTAGGGGTCGCATAACTATAAAGTGCCTGAGTCTACTAGATAAGTGCATTTATATTATCAGGATGAAAATATCTAACTAACACTTAGTCTCTTATTTACGTATTATATTGTGTATTCAACAGTTCTACAAAATATGGACATTGCTGCTTAAATTAATATCTAGGCATATTCATAGAACGTACCTGTTCAAGGAATGCTCTTTTCCCTTTCTTAATTTATGATTGAACTGACTCAGTCCAAATGAATGGAACAAGATTATTGTTTGTATTCTAAAAAGTAAAAGAGAATACAGAGAAAGTTGTCGGAGAATCAGGTGAATGGAAAACTATAAAAATCACCTGAATTTAGTTATGAGTCATAATAATCGTGAAAAAAGCAAATTACTAACCCTTTATTTTTTCTTTTAGTTTTTTCCCAATTGTAGGTTCAGTGATATGTTGTTTTAAACAATACACATCGTACCCGTACCACTCAAGCCAGAAATCTTCTAGTACTGAGACTATAAACCAGAAAGAAAAGATGGAAATGAATATGTTTTAAAGTCACACGTGTTTGGCAATTAGAAGCTTATTTATATCTTTTTTCGAAAGGAAAAGAGTTATTGTTTCTCCTCATCTGTTGAGTAACGACTTGTACACTAGATATATCCTCCTTATTGGGAACTGATTAATCACGACCTTAGTGGTCGCTTTACAATAAACCCACCTTTGAATTGAAGTTAAATGAAACCCGTTTAAAAAAACCGAATATAACTCCATTCCTACGTGTGCCCAGAAAGGCACTCAACTTTTGGCATACCCACCGAATCACAAAGTCTGTATCTCCCAACTTAAGTGTGTTAAAGGTTACTGTGCCGCATGATTTATAGCCGGTACTACTACCTTTTTACTTTTTCTCATTCGGAGTAAAGTAAAGTCTAAACTGTTAGCGCCTGTAACTTCCTCTCTTTTTTTCCCCCCGGTGCTGGCTAGGTGAACTGGATTCTTAATGAGCAACGACGCAGACTATATTACTTTAAACCTGAGCTATGACATGGAGCCTCTGTTTTAGTTAGGTTCCAAACCCGTCTGTAAATGTTGGTGATTATAGCGCTGATCTTGGAAAGACCACAAATATGGACCCCCACACATCTGACAATGTATTACGAGGCACCAGCAAAAAGCCCTATCTAGTATCCCTAAAACTCTTATTTCTAAGAGTAACGCATACCTGCCGTATGTTTGGGGTTTGAACACCTTCGGTTGGAAAGATGCTGGAAATAGAAGCCCGCCATGTTCGCTTAAGTACGTAAAATGACCCTATATGTCATTGCGTACAATTACTGACGGAGTAAGCCACATCTCCCTCATGATGGTCCCAACATGGGCGCCATCTTGAATGTACCCTGGCTCGTATTTAATTTACATCTAACTTGGCAGTAAATGGTAGAGGGTTTAAACAAATCCTTATAAAACAAAACGAGTATAGATGGGATATCTGCTCTCTAAGCGTCTTCCTGAAATGCAAATTGAAATCTAAATGGAGATCTAAATTATTGCTTCCAGTTGCTATATGAGCATACTAAAACTAAATTATCTTGTGCAAAACACTATATCAATTGACATAAAACTTGCATTCAGATGTTATTCAAAACCATGCAGGTAAAGCCCAATATTAAAAGGCAAATACCACATATTTAGTCATTATTTTTAATAGCCTGATCCCAGGGTATTTCTTGGTTTAACCCCTTTATTGCCGTCTCCAGAGTGTATATCCAGAAAACTTCTCTACGTTTTCTTATTTGTTCTGTAGTTGTACCTGATTTACTTCTTAGTTTTTCAAGGATATACCATTGTAAATCATCTGGAGTATGTCCATGATCTAAGCAGTGTTGTACAATCGGAGCTGTTAATTTCCGATTCCTAATGGCAGACCTATGTTCTGTCATACGTGTACTGACTGCCCTACTAGTTTCACCTACATATCCAAGATTGCATGGACAAATCAGAAGGTAAACCACATCTGTTGTTTTACAGTTAGTAAGGCTTGTTGATGGAATATGATAACCATTAAATTGGAAAGTTGAAGACTCTATAGCTGTGGCACAGGATTTACAGGTATTACATTTATAATTCCCTACCACTGGATTGGGACCTTCGATACTTCTTTGAGCAAACGTATTGGTCTGCTTCATCCTTGACCTGACTATGTGGTCCTTTAAATTCTTGTTTCGTCGATATGCAAAAAGTGGTCTGGACATTAAGGTCTTCTTATTTATATTTAGAATGTTCCAGCTTGAGCATACTGCCTGTTTAACTCTCTCATTAATCATAGAATGCCTGGTCACAAAAACTACTGAGGTATTAGTTTTAACTCGAATGTTGTGCAATAAATGCTGTCTATCAAAAAACCTGGCTCTTTTATAGGAGTCACGTACAAGACGTTTAGGGTAACCCCTAGCCAGAAATTTATTTTTCATGTCTAGTGATTTGGCGTCAAAATCTTTGATATTTGTACAATTTCTGCGCAAGCGTAAAAATTCCCGAAGGGTATACTGTTCTTTTGTGTCGTCGGGTGGTAGCTGTCATAATGCAACAGCGTATTTCTGGCTGTCGGTTTAATATACAAATCTACCGCTAGGGAACCCGACTCATTTTTAATCTTAACATCTAAGTATTCTACTTGATTGTTACTGACATTGTTGGTAAAATGAATATTTTCATCACACAAGTTTAGCCAGTCAACAAATTCTTTTAATTTGTCTAATGAGTCTATCCAAATGAAGAAAATGTCATCTATAAATCTAGCCCATTTAGACACAGATTCAAAAAATGGAGCTATTTCATTATAAATGAATTTCTTCTCGAATAATGACATGTATATATTTGCTACCGTGGGGGCACAAGATGCCCCCATGCTAACACCTTGTGTCTGTTTAAATAATTGGGTGTTAAATTCAAAAACATTGTCTTCTAGCACTATTTTTAAACATTCAAGCACAAAGATGGTCGGACATGGAATTTGGTATGTGTTGATAAACCACTTTACAGCTTCTATTGCTCCATAAATGGGAATATTGCTGTAAAGAGCTTCTATATCCATTGTTACAAGATGCTGTGTCATGGAGCAAAAGGGTGTATCTTCAATTAGATTTATTATATGTCTGGTGTCTTTGACATAGGCTGGTGTTCGAGATATGTGGGGGCATAGGATGGCATCGACATATTTGGAGAGGGGCTCCGTAATTGAGCCAATAGTTGTAACAATTGGTCTCAGTGGAGGGTTCACCTCATCTTTATGGATTTTTGGAATCCCGTAAATAGAAGCCATCTTTGGTTGTTCCACATTTAAAAAAATCCATTCCTTTTCGCAGATATCTCCTTCCCTTAATGCTCTATTTGTAAGCCTACGTATTTTTGAGGCAATGTTAGTCGTAGGATCTCTTGTTATTTTGTTATAAAAGTGAGTATCACCCAGCATGGTTTCCATTTTGGTGACATACACATGGGTGTCAAAAAGGACAATTCCACCCCCTTTGTCACAGGCTTTAATCGTGATAGTAGGAGTTTGTTTAAGATCTTCTAAGGCTTAATGTTCTTCTCCACTCAAATTGAAGGGTGTCTTCTGTACATGCTTGATAATATTGGTGATCTTGTTATAGACCACCTGTTCAAACACCGCCACTTCTGGTGGAAGTAGATCTAAAGCGGGGGTAAAAGTGGATTTAGGGGAGAGTCCGGATAGATTCCCTATATCTATTAGCGGTTCTTTATTGGCAAAGAAAATTTGCAGGCGTATTTTTCTGAAAAAGGCCATGAGGTCTCTCAATAATTCAAATTTATTTAAACCTGAGTGAGGAGCAAACGACAAACCTTTAGTTAATAAAGTATAAGTTGAATCCGAGAATAAGGAATCACTTAGATTGAAGATGGGGATAGATGCTACTCTCTCCAGTATTGAGCATTTCGGATCAACAGAGCTGCCGCAGATAAACCAAATAAAATTGGGATGCAGGGCACATCCTTTTTATGCCTGAATCAAAGGTACATTTTATATAGGACGATTTCTTTGAGCATGACACAATTAGAGGTTGGGTGAAGGTACTTGGATTTTGATATCTGATTATCTCACAATGTCACTGTTTTCATGTTTCTTGGGTTTTTGTAATTGCAATTATAAACAAAATTGAGCACGTCAAACACACTTGGGTATTAGGTTACTTTCCTTTGGCCATCAGTCTTTTGGCCACCACTTTCGGTTCATTCTATAATAAATCATTTGTTTTTAACGTTACTGTGTCAATTAGATATAGCCTCTCATGAGTAATTAATTTTCAGTTCAAAGTAGAACTAGTTTTAATAAATATTATCCAACAGACACATTAACATCATATTACATTGTTGTCTATTTCTCCTTTCAAGAACCTGTGACGGAGTCCTGACGAAGGCCTAAGCCGAATCGCGCGTAGTTGTTAGATCTCAAACCGCCAGTCTCCTCATGCCATCATAAGGATGGATGTGTTTTGAATACATTACATGTATGATTTGTTGTAGAATTCAAGAATTTATTTGTTTCTACAGTTCAGATTCTAGTAAGGTTATAGTTTTTTGCTTACAGGATTTCATCATACGATAATTTTGTCTTCAGCTAATACAAATAATAGGTAGAAAAGAGACAACCAAGATATGTGGATATAATTATCAGTCTGTCTGCATGTACACTAAATAACGTGTTTTTAAATTGTGTTTATATTTGTAATGACAATTTTTTCATGCAAAAATAAGTAGATATTTATATTATTAAATTCAAGTAAAAAATAAAATAAAAAAACAATACTAAAAGAATATTGATTTGGTCATTGTTTATTATATGTAACTACGTTTATAATTATCTGGTTGTTGATGTGTCAGTTATGTGGTTAATGCACCTTGCCTAGGTGCTCACTTCCTCTTTTCCCCTCATTGTATTTCCCTGACGAGGCATTTATCTTGTATTCAGGGGCCCCTCTTTCTTTCCAAAACAATTGTCCCGCAGCCTGTCTGCGTGGGGTAGTTCAGCTTAAATTTGTGGTATGTGTATTTTCTGTTATCGTTAAATCAGTCATGAGTTTGGTGACCTTTGGTTGACACAGTATTTTATGGTCTAAATTGTTTCTAATCAGAATTATTTATTATAATTCTTTTTATTGTTCTGATTCACTAGTTTTGGTGGTGGTTTTCTCTTGTTATATTTCAATAGTTAACAAAAATGGCAAACCTACAATCCTTTGGTTTTACTGATGAACAGTTTGCCGATATGGTGGGTAGTACAGTTAATTTTGGCCAACAAATAATAAACAATACGAATAAAAGTGAAGATACAGCAGCATTGCTAGCCCTGAGAAAAAAGATCAAAAGGATCGAATTACACGGACAGTACATGCTCGAATATCTTAAGGCAGGAGTCATCCCCCAAGGTCTGAGAGTAAGAAACATCCCAGGACTATTTGTCCAAGTCAAACAGTTTTTGGAACGATGGTCATTGATTGCCAATAGATGTTCCCGTGACTTCATGATGCTCATAGTTGAAACAGCTAAGGAGGTCATCGCACAATTGGCATCTGAAATACTAGATCTGGAGAATAAAATTAGAGCATCAGGTGTTCTGGAAGAGGTCAAACAAAAGTTAGAGAATATAGAAAGAGATCTATCTTCTTATACTGAATATCTAATAAAAAGAAAGGTAGACAAACTAAAAAAAGATATCCGCTATTACAGCAAAGAGAATACTTATCCGTACCTATCAGAAAATTATTATAATCAATCAGAAGGTACATATTATGATCAACCAACGAATAGACAATATGGTCGTAAAATTACGACCTTTTCAGATACCTCCGATTCGGATAATGAAGGTCCTAGTAGTAACTATGAATCCAGAGGTAATGGTTTTAATACAAGAAGACAAAGGTTTGTCCAACCTTTTTTAGGGAGGCGTTTCATGAGACGAACCAATTGGAGACCCCAACCCCAACCTCAATTCCAACCGAGATTCCAGGGCAATCCTCAGATGGACCACAATCAGTATCTCGTGACCCGAAATGCTCAATACTGGAGAGAGTAGCATCTATCCCCATCTTCAATCTAAGTGATTCCTTATTCTCGGATTCAACTTATACTTTATTAACTAAAGGTTTGTCGTTTGCTCCTCACTCAGGTTTAAATAAATTTGAATTATTGAGAGACCTCATGGCCTTTTTCAGAAAAATACGCCTGCAAATTTTCTTTGCCAATAAAGAACCGATAATAGATATAGGGAATCTATCTGGACTCTCCCCTAAATCCACTTTTACCCCCACTCTAGATCTACTTCCACCAGAAGTGGCGGTGTTTGAACAGGTGGTCTATAACAAGATCACCAATATTATCAAGCATGTACAGAAGACACCCTTCAATTTGAGTAGAGAAGAACATCAAGCCTTAGAAGATCTTAAACAAACTCCTACTATCACGATTAAAGCCTGTGACAAAGGGGTGGAATTGTCCTTTTGACACCCATGTGTATGTCACCAAAATGGAAACCATGCTGGGTGATACTCACTTTTATAACAAAATAACAAGAGATCCTACAACTAACATTGCCTCAAAAATACGTAGGCTTACAAATAGAGCATTAAGGGAAGGAGATATCTGCGAAAAGGAATGGATTTTTTTAAATGTGGAAAAACCAAAGATGGCTTCTATTTACAAGATTCCAAAAATCCATAAAGATGAGATGAACCCTCCACTGAGACCAATTGTTACAACTATTGGCTCAATTACGGAGCCCCTCTCCAAATATGTCGATGCCATCCTATGCCCCCACATATCTCGAACACCAGCCTATGTCAAAGACACCAGACATATAATAAATCTAATTGAAGATACACCCTTTTGCTCCATGACACAGCATCTTGTAACAATGGATATAGAAGCTCTTTACAGCAATATTCCCATTTATGGAGCAATAGAAGCTGTAAAGTGGTTTATCAACACATACCAAATTCCATGTCCGACCATCTTTGTGCTTGAATGTTTAAAAATAGTGCTAGAAGACAATGTTTTTGAATTTAACACCCAATTATTTAAACAGACACAAGGTGTTAGCATGGGGGCATCTTGTGCCCCCACGGTAGCAAATATATACATGTCATTATTCGAGAAGAAATTCATTTATAATGAAATAGCTCCATTTTTTGAATCTGTGTCTAAATGGGCTAGATTTATAGATGACATTTTCTTCATTTGGATAGACTCATTAGACAAATTAAAAGAATTTTTTGACTGGCTAAACTTGTGTGATGAAAATATTCATTTTACCAACAATGTCAGTAACAATCAAGTAGAATACTTAGATGTTAAGATTAAAAATGAGTCGGGTTCCCTAGCGGTAGATTTGTATATTAAACTGACAGCGAGAAATACGCTGTTGCATTATGACAGCTACCACCCGACGACACAAAAGAACAGAATACCCTTCGGGAATTTTTACGCTTGCGCAGAAATTGTACAAATATCAAAGATTTTGACGCTAAATCACTAGACATGAAAAATAAATTTCTGGCTAGGGGTTACCCTAAACGTCTTGTACGTGACTCCTATAAAAGAGCCAGGTTTTTTGATAGACAGCATTTATTGCACAACATTCGAGTTAAAACTAATACCTCGGTAGTTTTTGTGACCAGGCATTCTATGATTAATGAGAGAGTTAAACAGGCAGTATGCTCAAGCTGGAACATTCTAAATATAAATAAGAAGACCTTAATGTCCAGACCACTTTTTGCATATCGACGAAACAAGAATTTAAAGGACCACATAGTCAGGTCAAGGATGAAGCAGACCAATACGTTTGCACAAAGAAGTATCGAAGGTCCCAATCCAGTGGTAGGGAATTATAAATGTAATACCTGTAAATCCTGTGCCACAGCTATAGAGTCTTCAACTTTCCAATTTAATGGTTATCATATACCATCAACAAGCCTTACTAACTGTAAAACAACAGATGTGGTTTACCTTCTGATTTGTCCATGCAATCTTGGATATGTAGGTGAAACTAGTAGGGCAGTCAGTACACGTATGACAGAACATAGGTCTGCCATTAGGAATCGGAAATTAACAGCTCCGATTGTACAACACTGCTTAGATCATGGACATACTCCAGATGATTTACAATGGTATATCCTTGAAAAACTAAGAAGTAAATCAGGTACAACTACAGAACAAATAAGAAAACGTAGAGAAGTTTTCTGGATATACACTCTGGAGACGGCAATAAAGGGGTTAAACCAAGAAATACCCTGGGATCAGGCTATTAAAAATAATGACTAAATATGTGGTATTTGCCTTTTAATATTGGGCTTTACCTGCATGGTTTTGAATAACATCCGAATGCAAGTTTTATGTCAATTGATATAGTGTTTTGCACAAGATAATTTAGTTTTAGTATGCTCATATAGCAACTGGAAGCAATAATTTAGATCTCCACTTAGATTTCAATTTGCATTTCAGGAAAACGCTTAGAGAGCAGATATCCCATCTATACTCGTTTTGTTTTATAAGGATTTGTTTAAACCCTCTACCATTTACTGCCAAGTTAGATGTAAATTAAATACGAGCCAGGGTACATTCAAGATGGCGCCCATGTTGGGACCATCATGAGGGAGATGTGGCTTACTCCGTCAGTAATTGTACGCAATGACGTATAGGGTCATTTTACGTACTTAAGCGAACATGGCGGGCTTCTATTTCCAGCATCTTTGCAACCGAAGGTGTTCAAACCCCAAACATACGGCAGGTAAGCGTTACTCTTAGAAATAAGAGTTTTAGGGATACTAGATAGGGCTTTTTGCTGGTGCCTCGTAATACATTGTCAGATGTGTGGGGGTCCATATTTGTGGTCTTTCCAAGATCAGCGCTATAATCACCAACATTTACAGACGGGTTTGGAACCTAACTAAAACAGAGGCTCCATGTCATAGCTCAGGTTTAAAGTAATATAGTCTGCGTCGTTGCTCATTAAGAATCCAGTTCACCTAGCCAGCACCGGGGGGAAAAAAAGAGAGGAAGTTACAGGCGCTAACAGTTTAGACTTTACTTTACTCCGAATGAGAAAAAGTAAAAAGGTAGTAGTACCGGCTATAAATCATGCGGCACAGTAACCTTTAACACACTTAAGTTGGGAGATACAGGCTTTGTGATTCGGTGGGTATGCCAAAAGTTGAGTGCCTTTCTGGTCACACGTAGGAATGGAGTTATATTAGTTTTCTTTAAACGGGTCTCATTTAACTTCAACTCAAAGGTGGGTTTATTGCAAAGCGACCACTAAGGTCGTGATTAACCAGTTCCCAATAAGGAGGATATATCTAGTGTACAAGTCGTTACTCAACAGATGAGGAGAAACAATAACTTTTTTCCTTTCGAAAAAAGATATAAATAAGCTTCTAATTGCCAAACACGTGTGACTTTATAACATATTCATTTCCATCTTTTCTTTCTGGTTTATAGTCTCAGTACTAGAAGAATTCTGGCTTGAGTGGTACGGGTACGATGTGTATTGATTAAAACAACATATCACTGAACCTACAATTGGGAAAAAACTAAAAGAAAAAAATAAAGGGTTAGTAATTTGCTTTTTTCACGATTATTATGACTCATAACTAAATTCAGGTGATTTTTATAGTTTTCCATTCACCTGATTCTCCGACAACTTTCTCTGTATTCTCTTTTACTTTTTAGAATACAAACAATAATCTTGTTCCATTCATTTGGACTGAGTCAGTTCAATCATAAATTAAGAAAGGGAAAAGAGCATTCCTTGAACAGGTACGTTCTATGAATATGCCTAGATATTAATTTAAGCAGCAATGTCCATATTTTGTAGAACTGTTGAATACACAATATAATACGTAAATAAGAAACTAAGTGTTAGTTAGATATTTTCATCCTGATAATATAAATGCACTTATCTAGTAGACTCAGGCACTTTATAGTTATGCGACCCCTAGCAGGATGGCAGGAGGATTACAAATTCCATATGAAAGATTTACAACTTTATTTACAATAACGAGAAATAAGAGGAACAATTTTTAATAAATCAAGAGATCAATAAGAAATATGCGAGATACAAATATCTATTACTGACGGGCTAGAAAATAATAACCTTTTATTTTTCAAACAGCATAAATAAACAGAGCTGCCGCAGATAAACCAAATAAAATTGGGATGCAGGGCACATCCTTTTTTATGCCTGAATCAAAGGTACATTTTATATAGGACGATTTCTTTGAGCATGACACAATTAGAGGTTGGGTGAAGGTACTTGGATTTTGATATCTGATTATCTCACAATGTCACTGTCTTCATGTTTCTTGGGTTTTTGTAATTGCAATTATAAACAAAATTGAGCACGCCAAACACACTTGGGTATTAGGTTACTTTCCTTTGGCCATCAGTCTTTTGGCCACCACTTTCGGTTCATTCTATAACAAATCATTTGTTTTTAACGTTACTGTGTCAATTAGATATAGCCTCTCATGAGCAATTTATTTTTCAGTTCAAAGTAGAACTAGTTTTAATAAATATTATCCAACAGACACATTAACATCATATTACATTGTTGTCTATTTCTCCTTTCAAGAACCTGTGACGGAGTCCTGACGAAGGCCTAAGCCGAAACGAGCGTAGTTGTTAGATCTCAAACCGCCAGTCTCCTCATACCATCATAAGGATGGATGTGTATTTGAATACATTACATGTATGATTTGTTGTAGAATTCAAGTATTTATTTGTTTCTACAGTTCAGATTCTAGTAAGGTTATAGCTTTTTGCTTACAGGATTTCATCATACGATAATTTTGTCTTCAGCTAATACAATTAATAGGTAGATAAGAGACAACCAAGATATGTGGATATAATTATCAGTCTGTTTCCATGTACACTAAATAACGTGTTTTTAAATTGTGTTTATATTTGTAATGACAACATTTTTTCATGCAAAAATAAGTAGATATTTATATTATCAAATTTAAGTAAAAAATAAAATAAAAAAACAATAATAAAAGAATATTGATTTGGTCATTGTTTATTATATGTAGCTACGTTTATAATTATCTGGTGTTGATGTGTCAGTTATGTGGTTAATGCACCTTGCCTAGGTGCTCACTTCTTCTTTTCCCCTCATTGTATTTCCCTGACGAGGCATTTATCTTGTATTCAGGGGCCCCTCTTTCTTTCCAAAACAGTTGTCCCGCAGCCTGTCTGCGTGGGGTAGTTCAGCTTAAATTTGTGGTATGTGTATTTTCTGTTATCGTTAAATCAGTCATGAGCCTGGTGACCTTTGGTTGACACAGTATTTTATGGTCTAAATTGCTTCTAATCAGAATTATTTATTATAATTCTTTTTATTGTTCTGATTCACTAGTTTCGGTGGTGGTTTTCTCTTGTTATATTTCAATAGTTAACAAAAATGGCAAACCTACAATCCTTTGGTTTTACTGATGAACAGTTTGCCGATATGGTGGGTAGTACAGTTAATTTTGGCCAACAAATAATAAACAATACGAATAAAAGTGAAGATACGGCAGCATTGCTAGCCCTGAGAAAAAAGATCAAAAGGATCGAATTACACGGACAGTACATGCTCGAATATCTCAAGGCAGGAGTCATCCCCCAAGGTCTGAGAGTAAGAAACATCCCAGGACTATTTGTCCAAATCAAACAGTTTTTGGAACGATGGTCATTGATTGCCAATAGATGTTCCCGTGACTTCATGATGCTCATAGTTGAAACAGCTAAGGAGGTCATCGCACAATTGGCATCTGAAATACTAGATCTGGAGAATAAAATTAGAGCATCAGGTGTTCTGGAAGAGGTCAAACAAAAGTTAGAGAATATAGAAAGAGATCTATCTTCTTATACTGAATATCTAATAAAAAGAAAGGTAGACAAACTAAAAAAAGATATCCGCTATTACAGCAAAGAGAATACTTACCCGTACCTATCAGAAAATTATTATAATCAATCAGAAGGTACATATTATGATCAACCAACGAATAGACAATATGGTCGTAAAATTACGACTTTTTCAGATACCTCCGATTCGGATAATGAAGGTCCTAGTAGTAACTATGAATCCAGAGGTAATGGTTTTAATACAAGAAGACAAAGGTTTGTCCAACCTTTTTTAGGGAGGCGTTTCATGAGACGAACCAATTGGAGACCCCAACCCCAACCGAGATTCCAACCGAGATTCCAGGGCAATCAATGGACCACAATCAGTATCTCGTGACCCGAAATGCTCAATACTGGAGAGAGTAGCATCTATCCCCATCTTCAATCTAAGTGATTCCTTATTCTCGGATTCAACTTATACTTTATTAACTAAAGGTTTGTCGTTTGCTCCTCACTCAGGTTTAAATAAATTTGAATTATTGAGAGTCCTCATGGCCTTTTTCAGAAAAATACGCCTGCAAATTTTCTTTGCCAATAAAGAACCGATAATAGATATAGGGAATCTATCCGGACTCTCCCCTAAATCCACTTTTACCCCCGCTTTAGATCTACTTCCACCAGAAGTGGCGGTGTTTGAACAGGTGGTCTATAACAAGATCACCAATATTATCAAGCATGTACAGAAGACACCCTTCAATTTGAGTAGAGAAGAACATCAAGCCTTAGAAGATCTTAAACAAACTCCTACTATCACGATTAAAGCCTGTGACAAAGGGGGTGGAATTGTCCTTTTTGACACCCATGTGTATGTCACCAAAATGGAAACCATGCTGGGCGATACTCACTTTTATAACAAAATAACAAGAGATCCTACGACTAACATTGCCTCAAAAATACGTAGGCTTACAAATAGAGCATTAAGGGAAGGAGATATCTGCGAAAAGGAATGGATTTTTTTAAATGTGGAACAACCAAAGATGGCCTCTATTTACGGGATCCCAAAAATCCATAAAGATGAGGTGAACCCTCCACTGAGACCAATTGTGACAACTATTGGCTCAATTACGGAGCCCCTCTCCAAATATGTCGATGCCATCCTATGCCCCCACATATCTCGAACACCAGCTTATGTCAAAGACACCAGACATATAATAAATCTAATTGAAGATACACCCTTTTGCTCCATGACACAGCATCTTGTAACAATGGATATAGAAGCTCTTTACAGCAATATTCCCATTTATGGAGCAATAGAAGCTGTTAAGTGGTTTATCAACACATACCAAATTCCATGTCCGACCATCTTTGTGCTTGAATGTTTAAAAATAGTGCTAGAAGACAATGTTTTTGAATTTAACACCCAATTATTTAAACAGACACAAGGTGTTAGCATGGGGGCATCTTGTGCCCCCACGGTAGCAAATATATACATGTCATTATTCGAGAAGAAATTCATTTATAATGAAATAGCTCAATTGTTTTGAATCTGTGTCTAAATGGGCTAGATTTATAGATGACATTTTCTTCATCTGGATAGACTCATTAGACAAATTAAAAGAATTTTTTGACTGGCTAAACTTGTGTGATGAAAATATTCATTTTACCAACAATGTCAGTAACAATCAAGTAGAATACTTGGATGTTAAGATTAAAAATGAGTCGGGTTCCCTAGCGGTAGATTTGTATATTAAACCGACAGCCAGAAATACGCTGTTGCATTATGACAGTTACCACCCGACGACACAAAAGAACAGTATACCCTTCGGGGAATTTTTACGCTTGCGCAGAAATTGTACAAATATCAAAGATTTTGACGCTAAATCACTAGACATGAAAAATAAATTTCTGGCTAGGGGTTACCCTAAATGTCTTGTACGTGATTCCTATAAAAGAGCCAGGTTTTTTGATAGACAGCATTTATTGCATAACATTCGAGTTAAAACTAATACCTCAGTAGTTTTTGTGACCAGGCATTCTATGATTAATGAGAGAGTTAAACAGGCAGTATGCTCAAGCTGGAACATTCTAAATATAAATAAGAAGGCCTTAATATCCAGACCACTTTTTGCATATCGACGAAACAAGAATTTAAAGGACCACATAGTCAGGTCAAGGATGAAGCAGACCAATACGTTTGCTCAAAGAAGTATCGAAGGTCCCAATCCAGTGGTAGGGAATTATAAATGTAATACCTGTAAATCCTGTGCCACAGCTATAGAGTCTTCAACTTTCCAATTTAATGGTTATCATATACCATCAACAAGCCTTACTAACTGTAAAACAACAGATGTGGTTTACCTTCTGATTTGTCCATGCAATCTTGGATATGTAGGTGAAACTAGTAGGGCAGTCAGTACACGTATGACAGAACATAGGTCTGCCATTAGGAATCGGAAATTAACAGCTCCGATTGTACAACACTGCTTAGATCATGGACATACTCCAGATGATTTACAATGGTATATCCTTGAAAAAATAAGAAGTAAATCAGTTACAACTACAGAACAAATAAGAAAACGTAGAGAAGTTTTCTGGATATACACTCTGGAGACGGCAATAAAGGGGTTAAACCAAGAAATACCCTGGGATCAGGCTATCAAAAATAAAGACTAAATATGTGGTATTTGCCTTTTAATATTGGGCTTTACCTGCATGGTTTTGAATAACATCTGAATGCAAGTTTTATGTCAACTGATATAGTGTTTTGCACAAGATAATTTAGTTTTAGTATGCTCATATAGCAACTGTAAGCAATAATTTAGATCTTCATTTAGATTTTAATTTGCATTTCAGGAAGACGCTTAGAGAGCAGATATTCCATCTATACTCGTTTTGTTTTATAAGGATTTGTTTAAACCCTTTACCATTTACTGCCAAGTTAGATGTAAAGTAAATACGAGCCAGGGTACATTCAAGATGGCGCCCATGTTGGGACCATCATGAGGGAGATGTGGCTTACTCCGTCAGTAATTGTACGCAATGACGTATAGGGTCATTTTACGTACTTAAGCGAACATGGCGGGCCTCTATTTCCAGCATCTTTCCAACCGAAGGTATTCAAACCCCAAACATACGGCAGGTAAGCGTTACTCTTAGAAATAAGAGTTTTAGGGATACTAGATAGGGCTTTTTGTTGGTGCCTCGTAATACATTGTCAGATGTATGGGGGTCCATATTTGTGGTTTTTCCAAGATCAGCGCTATAATCACCAACATTTACAGATGGGTTTGGAACCCAACTAAAACAGAGGCTCCATGTTATAGCTCAGGTTTAAAATAATATAGTCTGCGTCGTTGCTTATTAAGAATCCAGTTCACCTAGCCAACACCGGGGGGAAAAGAAGAGAGTAAGTTACAGGCGCTAACAGTTTAGGCTTTACTTTACTCCGAATGAGAAAAAGTAAAAAGGTAGTAGTACCGGTTATAAATCATGCGGCACAGTAACCTTTAACATACTACAGTTGGGAGATACAGGCTTTGTGATTCGGTGGGTATGCCAAAAGTTGAGTGCCTTTCTGGTCACACGTAGGAATGGAGTTATATTAGTTTTCTTTAAACGGGTCTCATTTAACTTCAACCCAAAGGTGGGTTTATTGCAAAGCGACCACTAAGGTCGTGATTAACCAGTTCCCAATAAGGAGGATATATCTAGTGTACAAGTCGTTACTCAATAAATGAGGAGAAAAAATAACTTTTTTCCTTTTGAAAAAAGATATAAATAAGATTCTAATTGCCAAATACGTGTGACTTTATAACATATTCATTTCCATCTTTTCTTTCTGGTTTATAGTCTCAGTACTAGAAGAATTCTGGCTTGAGTGGTACGGGTACGATGTGTATTGATTAAAACAACCTATCACTGAACCTACAATTGGAAAAAACGAAAAGAAAAAATAAAGGGTTAGTAGTTTGCTTTTTTTACGATTATTATGACTCATAACTAAATTCAGGTGATTTTTATAGTTTTCTATTCACCTGAGTCTCCGACAACTTTCTCTGTATTCTCTTTTACTTTTTAGAATACAAACAATAATCTTGTTCCATTCATTTGGACTGAGTCAGTTCAATTATAAATTAAGAAAGGGAAAAGAGCATTCCTTGAACAGGTACGTTCTATGAATATGCCTAGATATTAATTTAAGCAGCAATGTCCATATTTTGTAGAACTGTTGAATACACAATATAATACGTAAATAAGAGACTGAGGGGTCGATTCCGATTCGGGCCGGAAAAAGCACCGACCGACTCGGATCCGGAAATAATACCGACCGACACGTACCCGTGGCGCACGACACGCCAAGTACGATGCAAGGTGCGAAAAATCCGACCGACACGTACCTAAACCAAGTCGACCGACCGAGCCGCACGGAAAACAGCAATCCGGACGGAAAAACACGCGAATCCAACCGACCGACACGCACCCGGAACAAATCCGACCGAAACGTACACGCGAACTCCAAACCGCAAAGTACGATGCAAGGCGCGAAAACACGAGCGAGTCGGACGGAGGACAAGCCGTACGACCGACACGCATACAAAACCGAGCCGAAGCAACACAAAACACCGCGACCGACGCGTACGCAGCATAGAAAACTGCACAAACACAGCGTGAACGAAACGGAGAACACCGTACGAGACTAATGCAGGGTCCGACTCGGTCACAAGAACGTTTCCAACATACACAAACAGCACAAAGGAAAAATCACCCAAAAAAAGGCCAAACAAGCAATTACCAAGCCAATAAATACTGGGGGGGTGGGGACAGAGAACAAAGACACACCCACAACTCCACCTATATAAAGGACACAAATCACAACCATGAGCCTTTGCAAATGCCATTCCACTGCCAGCACCCAAGAGAAAGCAACCACAAACCCACAGCTCATCCCTCACACAAGCCACACACCATCAGCACACCAACAAATACCTACCTCACATACACCCAGCAAAACACACACTCACACACCCTCACCTGCACACCAACACACACATCACCCACCATCACCACCCATCACCATGCCCCCCAAGAAGAATCCCAAGTTCCTAGATAGTGAATTGGAAGACATGGTAGACGAGATCCTCAGGGTGGAGCCACAGCTGTTTGGCACACTGGTCCAACAGACCCCCATGTCGCAGAAAACCAAGATGTGGGAGAGGATCATCAACAGGGTGAACGCCCAATCACCATGTCGGCGCACAAAGACCGACATCCAGAACAGGTGGTATGACGTGCGCAGGAGGGTACGGGACATGCTGAAGAAAGACTACATCAACAGCCAATACACCGGCAGTGGCCCTCCTGCCAAGCCAATATACCTCAGGCCCTGGGAGGAGAAGGTGCGGGCCATCCTTCCGCCAGTGAGCGTATATGGACTAGAGGACATCCCAGAGCCTGGTGAGTACACAACAAATGTACACAATATACTGCCACAAAACACACACATCACTGTCAAGGGAGAGTCAAACCATGCACTCATAGCAATTACACAGCAACCAGAACAGAATCATCCCAAAATGTGTATGTCAGTCAGATAAACACAACACATGCCATCAAAAAAGTCACATCCAACTGTGCCAACACATGTACAAACACAACTACAACTACAGCTAGGCAGTGGCACAAATAGAACTAACAAACACATCCAGACATGTAGCCACCACAACAACACCAACACACAGTGAAGACCACTCAAAGGAAGGAATTCTGTGTATGCTGGCCAAGTCAGTGTAGCCAATAGCATCATGGGAGTCGCAGTCACACATATTGCCCCCCCCCAACTGTCCCATCAACACCACCATGAACCATGCTCACATCACAGGAAGTGGAGAAGGACTCACACGATGGCTGACACTGGCTACTGCTGTGGGGAGCACAAGGCCCTGCTGGCAACTGTGCACCAACAAACAGCAGGACACCACTGACTGACATCCTGAGAGACAACTTACACTCCCTGCAATGCAAGCACGGTCCATGGTGGGATATCTGGCTAGCTGGGTGGGAAGGGGGACTTGCAGCACTGACCATAGTCACAAGCACCTCCCCTCACACACACCCCAACACAAACTCCACAGAACCCACCTGGTAGAATGCAATGCCCCCCATCCTAACACAAGATCCCACAAAGAACCACCACCCTGGGTTATGTTGTGTGAAGCACAGGGACACTCTTGGGACCTCTAGCCAAACAACTGCCAGGACAACACTCCCAGCCATCCTGTCAGCACAGCCAGCCCACCCCACAGGGAAGCAGAGTCAAAAGGAAGGAAGCATGGGCATGCTGGGAAGGGGGAGGAGGCAATAGCATGATGGGAGTCGTAGTCACAGACATAGCTCACCCCCACAACTGTCCCATCAACACCACCCTGAACCATGCTCACATCACAGGGAGTGGAGAAGGACTCACAAGATGGCTGACACTGGCTACTGCTGTGGGGAGCACAAGGCCTTGCTGGCAACTGTGCACCAACAAACAGCAGGACACCACTGACTGACATCCTGAGAGACAACTTACACTCCCTGCAATGCAAGCACGTTCCATGGTGGGATATCTGGCTAGCTGGGTAGGAAGGGGGACTTGCAGCACTGACCATAGTCACAAGCACCTCCCCTCACACACCCCCAACACAAACTCCACAGAACCCACCTGGTAGAATGCAATGCCCCCATCCTAACACAAGATCCCACAAAGAACCACCACCCTGGGTTATGTTGTGTGAAGCACAGGGACACTCTTGGGACTTCTAGCCAAACAACTGCCAGGACAACACTCCCAGCCATCCTGTCAGCACAGCCAGCCCACCCCACAGGGAAGCAGAGTCAAAAGGAAGAAAGCATGGGCATGCTGGGAAGGGGGTGGAGGCAATAGCATGATGGGAGTCGTAGTCACTGATATTGGTCACCCCCACAACTGTCCCATCAACACCACCCTGAACCATGCTCACATCACAGGGAGTGGAGAAGGACTCACAAGATGGCTGACACTGGCTACTGCTGTGGGGAGCACAAGGCCCTGCTGGCAACTGTGCACCAACAAACAGCAGGACGCCACTGACTGACATCCTGAGAGACAACTTACACTCCCTGCAATGCAAGCACGTTCCATGGTGGGATATCTGGCTAGCTGGGTGGGAAGGGGGACTTGCAGCACTGACCATAGTCACAAGCACCTCCCCTCACACACCCCCAACACAAACTCCACAGAACCCACCTGGTAGAATGCAATGCCCCCATCCTAACACAAGATCCCACAAAGAACCACCACCCTGGGTTATGTTGTGTGAAGCACAGGGACACTCTTGGGACCTCTAGCCAAACAACTGCCAGGACAACACTCCCAGCCATCCTGTCAGCACAGCCAGCCCACCCCACAGGGAAGCAGAGTCAAAAGGAAGGAAGCATGGGCATGCTGGGAAGGGGGGAGGAGGCAATAGCATGATGGGAGTCGTAGTCACAGCTCTACATCCCCCACCACATGGCCCAGCAAGCTCACACTCACGCATGCACATCCCACAGAGAGTGGAAAGGCCCATCAAAGATATCTGACACTGTTGCTGTGTCGTGGGGAGCACAAGGGCATGCTGGGTACTGCACACCAACCAACAGCAGGACACCACTGTCAGCCATCTTGCCATTGCTCTCACACCCACACACACTGAACTCCACACAAAAGCAAGTAAGTATGGGAATGCTGGGAAGTGGGGTGGAGGCAATGGCATGATGGGAGTCGTAGTCACAGACATAGCTCACCCCCACAACTGTCCCATCAACACCACCCTGAACCATGCTCACATCACAGGAAGTGGAGAAGGACTCACAAGATGGCTGACACTGGCTACTGCTGTGGGGAGCACAAGGCCCTGCTGGCAAATGTGCACCAACAAACAGCAGGACACCACTGAGTGACATCCTGAGAGACAACTTACACTCCCTGCAACGCAAGCACGTTCCATGGTGGGATAACTGACTGGCTGCGTGGGTGGGAAGGAGGGCCGGCTGTCAACCAAACACAACCAATGCAGACCATGTTCACACCCCAGAAAATACATAGAAATGCCCAAATAATGCAGGACAATGTGCCACATCAATATCAACCCTGACTGTGACGACTTAGGACAATGCAATGTACAGGCCCGCACCCAGAGGCACAGTCACAACTGTCATGTGTGTCAACCATTGATGCCTGCAGAAACATAACATACATTGTTTGTGTCTCCCAAAAACAGGTGATGATGGGGACACAGCAGCAGACGCTGAGGAGTCCCAGTCCCAGGCTCAAGAGGATGCCGAGCTCACTGGCGTCGTACAGCCTCTGTCCTCCTCGGACGATGAAGAACAACCTGGCACATCCGGTGCAAGTCAACATGCAGCACCAGCAGGACCACCAGCTGCAGCACCAGCAGGACCACCAGCTGCACCCCTGCACCCACCCCTCCAACGACTGTCACCACGAATACCATCCCTGCCGACATGGACAGAACAAGGAGCAACACCAGCACAGGGACCCTGGACCAACCTGGGGCCATGGACACCACCACCACCACCAACCCCCAAGGTGGACCAGGATTATCTGTGCGTGCCACTGCACACACTGCACATGTCAGCAGGGGTGGTGGGAGGGGTGGGAGACAGAGGTCGCTGCTTGCAGACGTTGCTGGTGTGCATGATGACCCACAACTGGTACGCATAGCTGATGCGTACCAGTCCAGCACCGGAGACCTCAGCCAGGTAGTGGGGCTCCTCAGAGACATGAAACAGCAGCAGGCTGCCCATCATGCCCGCTTGGACTCCCACATGTCCCACGTGGAGTCACACATGTCCCGTGTGGACTCACACATGTCCCGCGTGGAGTCCAAGTGGGATGCATGAGATGACGGCGGTGCACAGGGACATTTTACAATGCCTCCGCCAGATGAACAGCAACCAGTCCACACCTCCCTGTGTGCCAACAACATCTGGTGCCGAACAAACTGCAACTGCCACAGGGAGGGAGGAGGACTCTGGCAGAGAGTCCCCTGCACCGCAGCAGCCTGTACTTGAGGGGCCCCCCCCCAAGAAGAGGGGTCGTCCGAGGAGGGAAAAGTGAGAGGCCGATGGCCAAGCGCAACTCCCAGGAAGCCTGAACCTGTTCTGGATGTTCGCCTTTGTGCACAGACTGTTCACCCTGTTGACGGCAACACTACTCCCACACATTGCATGGGGAGTACAAGTTGGACCAATGTGTCAGACAACTGTGGCCCCGATACTGGGGATCCTGTCTACCAGGACTTTCAATTCACCTAGGAACTTGGGATTGCAAGATTTATGTACAGCACTACCCATCCTATGCACTATTAACACAAATGTATCACAATAAACACACTAATACACCATACTTGCCTCTGTCGTGATTCCAACGTGGGTGCTGTTATGGGGATGATGAACTGCAAAATTACACTGTGTATGCGAACTGCAACAGCAAGGACAACACAGGCATGTGAGTACAGGCAACGTGACACACATGAGGGAGACACACCACCAGGGCTACACAACACATACACACCTAGGCCATCTGACTCATTATCTACACTGATGTTGCCAGGGAAGATGGTGCAATGCCCAGACACCACACCCATTCCCAGTTGTAGTCAAGTAGCCCACAGGTGCAGTAAGCAAATGGCAGTCAAATGTGTGACCACAGACAACACACATCACAAAGTGAAGCACAGGTTTATTACACAGTTGCAACATGCCGTAACAACTACAGATGCAAGGTAATCCCACCTGGCAGCGGGCACACAGTCAACAACTGTAGACGGAAGGAAGTCCATGGGTGTGGCGCACATCACCTGTAGGGACACAACAGCTACCAGCCTGGATGTGCAATCACGTCGTCGGTGGACACAGTTGACCAAACGAATCTGAAAGTACCCTGTGAAGGACAGAAATGACACACAGTCAAAAGCAATGGAGTACAGGACAGAACAGCAAAACTCATGCACAATACATGTTACAAGATACCCACCCAGAACCAAGTTAGCATGTCAACACTGTTGGGGAGTACAGCCCACCTGTCACCACACATCGCAACACACATCCAGTCAAGTAGCCCATGGACACACTCCAACAGCACCAGAGCACCACCCACACATCATGCCAACTCACATCATTGACATGACACCTCAGGATACTCACATTCAGCTAAAGAAGTTGGTGATGAGCTGTGTGCGGACATCACCATCACCAACATCATCATCATCGTCACTGGCATCGTAGGCCAGGATCCTCCACAGGTGGCGGATGTTGGTCATTGTCATCCTGGATGAGAGGCAACTCCTTCCGCACTGCCAGGTTGTGGAGCATGCAGCAGACGATGATAATCTTGCACACTTTCGCAGGGGCATATGGGAGGGACCCTCCGGTCTTGTCCAGGCAGCGGAAGCGGCTCTTCAGGAGACCAAAGGTCTGCTCAATCACTCTCCTGGTCCGACCATGTGCCTCATTTTAGCGCATCTGGGCTGGTGTCACAGGGTTCCTGAGGGGTGTCAGCAACCACGGCATGTTGGGGTATCCCGAGTCACCTACGGACAGACAAGTGCACATTAGCTGACTTGGAAAAGTGGGCGGAATACTACAGATCAGATCACACACAATGGCACAAAGTCAGTACACACCGACAAGCCAGGCACGCTGGTTCTGCATCTGTGCCATCATCCTGGGGATGCGACTACTCCTCATCACAAAGGCATCGTGTGCTGAACCAGGGAAACGGGCACACACGTGTGTGATGGTCATGTCTGCAAGACACACCACCAGTGCATTGACCGAGTGGTAGTGCTTGCGGTTCCTGTAGGCCTGCTCCTGGGCCTATGGTGGTACCAAAGCCACATGTGTCCCATCAATGGAGCCAATTACATGCGGCATCCTCCCCAGGGCATAAAAGTCACTCTTCACGTCAGTGAGTCGTCGCAGTCTAGGGAAATAGATGTACCGGTTCAGAAAGAGCAACATTGCCGCCAAAACATCGCGGAGCACACGGCTGAACATGGTCTGTGACATCCCACCAGCAGTCGCCACAGTATGTTGGAAGGTACCAGTGGCAAAGAAGTGTAGGGCTGCCATCACCTTCACCTTGGGGGTCAGCGCTGTAGGATACGGCCGGCCAGGCTGCAAATGTGGGGACAACTGCACTGCCAAATCCTCAATCAGCTGCCTGGTGAAGCGGTACCGTCGGATGCTGTCCCGTTCCACCATCGTTGCCAGGTCTGGGAATGGTCGATGGACAGCAGGAGCCCTGCAGTGCAGAGGAGAAGTAAGCAAGATTGTCAGTCACCCCACATATGCGGCATTGAACACACTCAAGATCCCAACATACATCATTATGAGGCACAACTACATGAAGTGTGCTGTACCGGAAGGACATGTATGGTACATACATGGCCAACATCTGTCAACACGGTCCAACAGGTGGCATCAATTAGTCCCAGGTTTGCCCATTGGATATCATGAGGCCGTGTCACAGTTCCCATCTCCTGCTGCCGTGTCACAATAACCCCCCACAGTGACATGTGAGGACAGATGTGCCCCAGGCACCACAGCTCAACGACAGGTACATTCCCAGGGACCCTGTAATGCCACATGGACACTGGCATTACATGGAGTATCATGTATACACCACAGCAAAACAACCATGACCCCCACAGGTAGTGGCCCCACTTGCCACGGCAGGACAGACATGGACGTCTGTGACACACACGCACAACATCAGAGTCCTTGCACACACAACGTGGATGTGGAGACTGTCTCCCATTGTGCACATGAAATCAGAGACATTGTAAATACTACATGCACAAAGACTGTGGAGGACCATCACTATTGTGCCACTGGTACACCCTGGCTCAAACATACCGTCCCACATGGGACTCACGGGGTATGTGACATGACATACACATACACCACTGTGAAATGTGACCATGGCACATGCACAGATATGAACAGTTGCACATCACAGTGGTCATGTACACGTAACACCCAGGATCCTGTCCCCATGAACGCGTGCACAGCCTGGGGGTGGCTGCCCACAGGTGACACCCACAGGACAACATGTACACCAACATACACACAATAGGAAATGCAGCCTTACATGCCTTATGTTAAAGTTTGGACAGGCTGTCGTGATGTAGGTGTGCCCCTCACTCCCTGGGAGCTATCTGTGGCTGGCATATGTCCATCTGAGACAGGCATGCTGACATATGCCAGTCACATGTACAGTGATGCGTTGTACTGCAATGGACCGATCGGTGCCTCCGGCCGGCCCATTGCATTCAATGTGTGCGGGTACGCGTTGTACCCCTGTGCGCGTTGTACCGCAATGGACCGATCGGTGCCTCCGGCCAGCCCATTGCATTCAATGTGTGCGGGTACGCGTTGTACCCCTGTGCGCGTTGAACTGCAATGGACCTATCGGTGCCTCCGGCCGGCCCATTGCATTCAATGTGTGCGGGTACGCGTTGTACCCCTGTGCGCGTTGTACCGCAATGGACCGATCGGTGCCTCCGGCCGGCCCATTGCATTCAATGTGTGCGGGTACGCGTTGTACCCCTGTGCGCGTTGAACTGCAATGGACCGATCGGTGCCTCCGGCCGGCCCATTGCATTCAATGTGTGCGGGTACGCGTTGTACCCCTGTGCGCGTTGTACCGCAATGGACCGATCGGTGCCTCCGGCCGGCCCATTGCATTCAATGTGTGCGGGTACGCGTTCTACCCCTGTGCGCGTTGAACTGCAATGGACCGATCGGTGCCTCCGGCCGGCCCATTGCATTCAATGTGTGCGGGTACGCGTTGTACCCCTGTGCGCGTTGTACCGCAATGGACCGATCAGTGCCTCCGGCCGGCCCATTGCATTCAATGTGTGCGGGTACGCGTTGTACCCCTGTGCGCGTTGAACTGCAATGGACCGATCGGTGCCTCCGGCCGGCCCATTGCATTCAATGTGTGCGGGTACGCGTTGTACCCCTGTGCGCGTTGTACCGCAATGGACCGATCGGTGCGCACCCATTGACAATGGGCTTGCCTGGCAACGGACGCGTTTTCGAATTTCGAACGAGTCGGTTGCTGTAAATTCAGTTGGTCACCCACAACAATGTTGCAAAATCATGTATGTCATGAAGTTGAAGATTTGAAGGATGCTGTGGGCGTGTTTTGGTGCTGCTATTCCATGGATTGGCCAGATTCAGAAGATGCAAACGACTTGCACCTATCACTTTGGACACAAGGGACAGTATCTGCCTCTCCAGCACATATATATTGCTGGCTGTTCCCCTGAGAGCTCACTTGCCTGCACTACATGCTCCAGGACGACATCTGCCACTGCACTGCTGCTGTCTCTGCCCCTCTGGACCCTGCAATGGCACGTACTGTGGAGAGAGCCCCAGCCTTCAGCCTTGAAGAGAACCAGGCCCTGCTGGACAGCCTACTTCCACAGTACAGCAAGCTGTATGGGACACCAGGGGAGCAGGTGAGTGTTCTGTGCACTGCCTTTCTGAATGTGCATTTTGTGTGACTAGCAAGGCTGAGAGTCTGCACGCCACTGGCTAGCAGGCTCACTGAGTAGTTGTCACCCCCCATAGTGTGTAGTGACTTGCACTGGACAGGTATGGTGCAGTGACAGTGCATTTGAACATGGTTTTACTTCCCATGCAATGATACCATGTAGTGACGTCTGGCAAACTGTCCATGGTCAGCTTTGCACTGCCTGTGTACATCATGTGCCCCTGTGATTGAGACATGTATATACAACTGTGTCATGCACGGATATGTTGCATGTGTGGTAATGGCCTTTTCACTTTGTCATCCTGACAGGTTAATGCCCATCGGAAGCAGGAAATCTGGAAGGACATCGTCCGGGCTGTCCGGTCCGTGGGGGTCTACAAGCGCCGGATCCGCAACTGCCAGAAGAGGTAGCAGGACCTTCGGGGCTGGACCCGAAGGATTGCACGGGTCCAGCTGAAGCTGTCGCCTCCTCGCAGGAGGGGCGGAACACGGACCCTGACCCCCACATGCTCCAGATCCTGGCGGTGGTGTTTCCAGACCTGGATGGGCAGCTGAAGGCCAGACAGCAGCAAGGAGGGGGTGAGTCAAAGACTGCACTGTGAACTCTGTATTACATGCTTTGTGCCCTCCTCTGGCCTGGTTCAACTGCCACAGTGCAGCAGTCATGTTGTCCAGGAGCCATGTCCCTCTATTGTGCACTGCCCACTGCTCATCTGATACCCAGGTGTGGCCCTTACATTCAGGGAATTGTGTCACTTGGGACTGTGTCCTTGCAGTTTGCTTCACTAAAGGTGGGGGACAGCATCTGTTTCCCTAACTCTGTTGTGGGCATCATGGGTGGGTCCATTGTTCACACAACGCCTGGGTTTGGACATGTGATCTGCGTGTTGCTTTGATATGCGGTCCACTTGCTGAGCTGAGCCACCACATGTGCCTGGGGTATGTGGCACACGCCCATGCAGCGGGTGGGAACAATGTTTGGGCCCCAGGAGTGTGCAGATTACGTGTGTCACACATACATAGCCAGCTATCCACTGTCCAGGGCACATCCCTCATTCATGTGGAGCAGGACAGTCATGCCTACTCCAGGCCATGCAATGCACTCTGTACTCCCACTCCCGTGTATCAGCTGACACATTGTGCACAGTGATTTGACCCCTCAGGTGTCTGCCTCTGTGTCAGTGTGCTGTGGATTAGTTGCCAGGACTGCTGGGGTGTTTCTTGGTAGGGGCTCAGCATGCCCCTGGAGATGTGACCATAGGAGACGATACTTGTGTGTCACATAGGTGTTTGATCAGCTGCCCGTGCAGACTGGGGTATGCGAATGTGAAGTTCAGGCAGCTGTTCCCCATTCACAGTAAATTGTGAGGGGCTCAGGTTCAGAGGGTAGTGTCACAGGTCTCCCATATGTCCAATAGGTGTGACCTGGACAGATGAGGGTTAAGATGATGTGTTGTGTGGGGGATGTACATGTGCACTTGTGCAGCTCCAGGACTTGCATTCCCCATGACCTACTATTGTGACACAGTGCATAGTGTTGTTGTCTGGCTGCCAAGTCATACATCACTGAGACAGTGATGTATGACTTAGCAGTCATGCCTCTGCCATGGCATGTGTCAACTTATTGGTGGTCCTGCAGGGGAGTGACATGTGCTACATGCACACCATAGTGGCTCTGGCTATCAGGACATGGGTGCATCATGGTGTCTGTCGCTGGTATGCATCACATGCATTTCCTATTTGACTCTGGGCATCCCTTTCATCCGGAAACCTGTACTGACTCAGTGGCAAGAGCTGTGATGTGTGCATGTCCACATGCCACACCGTGTCCTCTGCACTGTCCAACTACTGTGTACTTGGTGCATGTGTCCACACTGGGGTGTTGCAATCCAACAGACACCAGACAGATGGGTGCAAGGCCATGTGGGATGTGAGTGCCATGCTTGGCATCAGACTGACAATTGGCTTCTCCTGTTCAGTTAGGGCACTTTTAGCAATGTACAACTAATGATGCCAGGGCTTGCTCTGTAATGTGCTGTGCTCACAGTGGTGTGTGCGTTTGGTGCAGGTGACTGATGTCTGTCTGTTTCCCCATTGTTTGCAGATACATCCACGGCCACGGAAGGGGACAGCTCCACGGACCAGGAGGAGCCAGAGAGCCAGACTGGGTCAGCAGCCGAGGAGTGGTCGGAGGGACCCAGTGGCACGGAGGGCGAGGGGAGCCACACCGAGGAGTCCTCAGCACCATCCACCTCAGCTGAGGACCAGAGCAACTCGGAGGATGACTCCCTTGTGGAGGCGGGTGTCAGCAGCCACCACACCCCAGCTAGTGTTGCTGTCCCCGCCACCACCAGCACCACCACCGCCCTCCCATCGGCTCCCATTCCCCAGGTCCGTGGAGGCTCCCATGTTCGGGAGCGTGTCTCCTTTGGCCCAGGCACCGCACCCCCTGCCCCTGTGTCCCCTGCTGCCCTGAGTGAGGAGTCTGTGTACCTCCTTCGCCAGCTCCATGTAGGGCAGACAGCCATGCTGAGTGTCCTCCATGCGCACACCGCACTGTTGACTCAGCTGGTGTCGTTCATGGAGGGCATCTCATCGGGCATGTCTGACCTACAGAGGGGCAACAGGTCCATGGACTCCTCCTTGACGGCAGCAGTGTCCCTCCTCAGACAGCCCCTCACCCCTCCTGCCTCTGCTCCATCCACACTCCCCAGCACCTTACCCGTCCCAAGCACACACACACCGGCACAGGCACACACCAGCACACACACGTCCAGCACACAGACACACACGCCACAAACTAAACGCACACGCACGCACAGTCAGGGGACTGAAACCAGACTCACAGGGGATGGGGCCCTGGTACACACACATGCATCCACGGGCACTGCGCAGTCCTCAGTTGCCTCTCCCTCCAAAGCACCCTCCCTTGCCTCACCTGCAACCCCAAAGACCCAGCGCCTCTTCCTCAGTGACCTCGGCCTCTTCCCTCCGATCCAGCTGCCCCAGCATCCAGGGGGAAGAGGAAGCCCCCCACACGGAGCAGAGTGCCCCTCGCCCCCGGACACCCTCCCCCAGGCGCAGACAGACTGAGGCCCCCACCCGCAAATCCCCCGGAGTGCTAAGAGCAAGACCCCGCCGCCGCCCTGCAGCTCAAGCACCAGGTCTCCTTCCTCCATCCCTCAGGCCCCCACTCCACAGGTGCCCCCACCACACCCTGCCCCAGGTTCCCCCACCCACAGATATACCATCCCCAAGAGGCTCCGGCCTTCTCCCCCTGCCACTTGCTCTCCCGGCACCACACCCCCGCTGCGCTTGTCTGTGCCACTGATGTGGTGAGGGTGTCCTCCCCCTCTGTCCAGCCCACCTTGCCTGTTCCCCATTCTCCTCCCCTGGTGGTAGGCACTGCAGTGGAGTCCACTACCACCCTGTCTGACTTGGGCACTGCAGTGGCGGACCTGTCCACTCCATCTGCAGGGTCCACTGCAGTCGTGCCGGCACCCACAACATCTGAGCCATGCCCCCCAGTTGTGCCGGCACACACCATGTCAGACACCTCCACTGCAGTTGTCAGTGGCTCTCCAGCACCCACCACCCCTTCCCTGCTTCCTCCTGGTGAGCCCTGATCCTGTCCCTGCGGTGCCTGGCCTACCCCCCCGGTTGCCCCTCCTAGTGGATTGTCCCTGGTTTTGTGCAGGCATGTGTAGGGTGGCATCTGCCACTGTCACCCACTTGTGACTTTGTTGATGGACTGGCCATTGGCCTTTGTTTATGTTCTACCGGACTTCTACTTTTAATGCCACATATGCTGAATAAAGCAACTTTCTGTTCTCTAGTGCTTTTGCTTCTGATGTACATGATGTTGATGATGCTAACCATGCCCTTGCTGCAGTGATGGTGATATTTGGTCTCATGATAATGAAGTGTTACTGTGCAGGAACCCATGTGATCCAGGGGGAATGTGTCCTATCCTGTGGTGTATCCATGTCATCCATAGCAGCATCTGAGGGTGTCATGTGTTCAGTATTTGGCAATGGGATTTCCTACTTAGATTGGCAATTTCACATCTGTGGCTTCCACCCCTGCACATCTGTTGTGCCTGCCATTGTTCTATTTGTCTACTTCCCTGACAGTGTGGCCATCTCCAGTGAACATGCAGGTTTGGGCATCAATGGGGAAGGACTCATCTGTGTTGTCAGTGCAACATTGCTATACAAGTGTGTTGGATCTGTGCTGATGATTCCGTTGGCACTTCCATGACCAGGCTGATGGGACGGGAGCCCTCATTTGGTGCTAATTGTTGATTGTGTGTCCCATTGCTGCCATGGTATGGTATCTGTTCACCTCATAACTGCAGTCTCCACAGGGTATCTGCATGTGTGTGCCCATTGGTGCAAATATGTGGGTCTGCATTCGGATGGTCACTTCTGACATTGTGTCATTGATGATTGTTGACGGTGTCAGCCCCCATGGGTGTTGTTTGTCTGCACATGGCCAAAGTTATGTCTTATTTGCACTGCAGGATTTGGCTCCCCCAATTTATGTTGCAATGGGACACATACACTACTTTGCCACTGATGTGTTTGTTGTTCTGTGACCAGGAATCATCCATGCAGTTTGGCAGTTGCACCTCTTACTTTGTCAACACTTACCTTTTGGTCACTGTGATGATGGGGGTTTGGACCCCATTGCCACAATGTTCAAAATGTGCTGCAGCTATGGACCCCACACTTACCTTTTGGTCACTGTGATGATGGGGGTTTGGACCCCATTGCCACAATGTTCAAAATGTGCTGCAGCTATGGACCCCACACTTACCTTTTGGTCACTGTGATGATGGGGGTTTGGACCCCATTGCCACAATGTTCAAAATGTGCTGCAGCTATGGACCCCACACTTACCTTTTGGTCACTGTGATGATGGGGGTTTGGACCCCATTGCCACAATGTTCAAAATGTGCTGCAGCTATGGACCCCACACTTACCTTTTGGTCACTGTGATGATGGGGGTTTGGACCCCATTGCCACAATGGTCATGGCCTGCTTGCGTTGTGTGTGCCACACACATATTTGTGTGGCACATGTGCTAGGGGTCACATTGTATGTTCGAAGTCATGTTCGGTGTTGTAGGCATTTGACACAGTCTACACACGCTTGACATGGTGTTGGGGGGATGTCTTCTTCTTGCATTCCCTAGGTTGTGGTGTGCTGGTTGTGTCATGCATTGTCCATCCTATGGGTGGTTGTGGTAGTGGTGGTAGGCATCCTGCCCCCCCTGGCTAAGGGTGGTAGTATTGGTAGGCATCCAGCCCACCCTGGGTGAGGGTGGTAGTAGTGGTAGGCATCCTGCCCCCTGGCTAAGGGTGGTAGTAGTGGTAGGCATCCTGCCCCCCTGGGTGAGGGTGGTAGTAGTGGTAGGCATCCTGCCCCCCTGGGTGAGGGTGGTAGTAGTGGTAGGCATCCTGCCCCCCTGGGTGAGGGTGGTAGTAGTGGTAGGCATCCAGCCCCCCTGGGTGAGGGTGGTAGTGGTGGTAGGCATCCTGCCCCCCCTGGCTAAGGGTGGTGGTAGGCATCCAGCCCCCCCTGGGTGAGGGTGGTAGTAGTGGTAGGCATCCTGCCCCCCCTGGCTAAGGGTGGTAGTAGTGGTAGGCATCCAGCCCACCCTGGGTGAGGGTGGTAGTAGTGGTAGGCATCCTGCCCCCCTGGCTAAGGGTGGTAGTAGTGGTAGGCTTCCTGACCCCCCTGGGTGAGGGTGGTAGTAGTGGTAGGCATCCTGCCCACCCTGGGTGAGGGTGGTAGTAGTGGTAGGCATCCTGCCCCCCTGGCTAAGGGTGGTAGTAGTGGTAGGCATCCAGCCCACCCTGGGTGAGGGTGGTAGTAGTGGTAGGCATCCTGCCCCCTGGCTAAGGGTGGTAGTAGTGGTAGGCATCCTGCCCCCCTGGGTGAGGGTGGTAGTAGTGGTAGGCATCCAGCCCCCCTGGGTGAGGGTGGTAGTAGTGGTAGGCATCCTGCCCCCCTGGCTAAGGGTGGTAGTAGTGGTAGGCATCCTGCCCCCCTGGGTGAGGGTGGTAGTAATGGTAGGCATCCAGCCCCCCTGGGTGAGGGTGGTAGTAGTGGTAGGCATCCTGCCCCCTGGGTGAGGGTGGTAGTAGTGGTAGGCATCCTGCCCCCTGGGTGAGGGTGGTTGTAGTGGTAGGCATCCTGCCCCCTGGCTAAGGGTGGTAGTAGTGGTAGGCATCCTGCCCCCCTGGCTAAGGGTGGTAGTAGTGGTAGGCATCCTGCCCCCCTGGGTGAGGGTGGTAGTGGTGGTAGGCATCCAGCCCCCCTGGCTAAGGGTGGTGGTAGGCATCCAGCCCCCTGGCTAAGGGTGGTGGTAGGCATCCAGCCCCCCTGGGTGAGGGTGGTAGTAGTGGTAGGCATCCTGCCCCCTGGCTAAGGGTGGTAGTAGTGGTAGGCATCCTGCCCCCCCTGGGTGAGGGTGGTAGTAGTGGTAGGCATCCTGCCCCCCCTGGGTAGGGGTGGTGGTGCGCATTCAGGCCCCTGTGTGCATATGTGGCATTGGTGATGGGCATCCCGCCCCTATGGTGCTGCTGTTGCTGGTGTAAGTATATTCTGCATCCCTCTGTGTGATTGTGATGTGTCGTGTACGTGTTGTATGTGTTTTGTGGTTGGTGTCTGGCTTACCTTCTGCGCCGTACGCGTCCGTGCCTGTTCCGGTAGTATATGTAGAATATTGGTATGATCGGGACGAAGGGATTCATGGTTGGTTCGTGTTGTTCGTCCTTCTCGTTGCTTCGCGTCGTCCTCGTCGCTTCGCCTCGTCCTCGTCGCTTCGCCTCGTCCTCGCCGCTGCCGTGTTCGTCTCGGAGCCGTGGATCGTGTTGTGGCGCGAATCGGAGCTTATGTGCGCTCTCCCGGATGCTTTGACGTGCCTTGCGTAGCGACGGGTTCGGCGCGTACGGAAAGCGCATCGTACTTGTCCGGCCGGACGGGGCTGCATTTTCCTTCCGTGCGACTCGATTCGGCGTTTCCGGATTCGCCTCG
Source organism: Calotriton arnoldi (assembly GCA_963921515.1). NCBI lineage: Eukaryota > Metazoa > Chordata > Amphibia > Caudata > Salamandridae > Calotriton > Calotriton arnoldi. Next base: position 3,633,305 of record CAWUFW010000731.1, on the reverse strand, counting down.
GTCGGGGAACAGGACCTGGTTTGGGTGAGTACGGCTCGGCCGGATTCTTTGCTGTTGTGCGCATCGTACTTACTCGTTCGGTGTGCTGTACGGATCGGTTGGGAAACAGGCTTTCGCATGGCTTTTTTCCCGACCGAATGGTGTTGGGTGCGCCTCCGACCGAGATCGGAATCGGCCCCTAAGTGTTAGTTAGATATTTTCATCCTGATAATATAAATGCACTTATCTAGTAGACTCAGGCACTTTATAGTTATGCGACCCCTAGCAGGATGGCAGGAGGATTACAAATTCCATATGAAAGATTTACAACTTTATTTACAATAACGAGAAATAAAAGGAACAATTTTTAATAAATCAAGAGATCAATAAGAAATATGCGAGATACAAATATCTATTACTGACGGGCTAGAAAATAATAACCTTTTATTTTTCAAACAGCATAAATAAACAGAGCTGCCGCAGATAAACCAAATAAAATTGGGATGCAGGGCACATCCTTTTTATGCCTGAATCAAAGGTACATTTTATATAGGACGATTTCTTTGAGCATGACACAATTAGAGGTTGGGTGAAGGTACTTGGATTTTGATATCTGATTATCTCACAATGTCACTGTCTTCATGTTTCTTGGGTTTTTGTAATTGCAATTATAAACAAAATTGAGCACGTCAAACACACTTGGGTATTAGGTTACTTTTCTTTGGCCATCAGTCTTTTGGCCACCACTTTCGGTTCATTCTATAACAAATCATTTGTTTTTAACGTTACTGTGTCAATTAGATATAGCCTCTCATGAGTAATTAATTTTCAGTTCAAAGTAGAACTAGTTTTAATAAATATTATCCAACAGACACATTAACATCATATTACATTGTTGTCTATTTCTCCTTTCAAGAACCTGTGACGGAGTCCTGACGAAGGCCTAAGCCGAAACGCGCATAGTTGTTAGATCTCAAACCGCCAGTCTCCTCATGCCATCATAAGGATGGATGTGTTTTGAATACATTACATGTATGATTTGTTGTAGAATTCAAGAATTTATTTGTTTCTACAGTTCAGATTCTAGTAAGGTTATAGCTTTTTGCTTACAGGATTTCATCATACGATAATTTTGTCTTCAGCTAACACAAATAATAGGTAGAAAAGAGACAACCAAGATATGTGGATATAATTATCAGTCTGTCTGCATGTACACTAAATAACGTGTTTTTAAATTGTGTTTATATTTGTAATGACAACATTTTTTCATGCAAAAATAAGTAGATATTTATATTATTAAATTCAAGTAAAAAATAAAATAAAAAAACAATAATAAAAGAATATTGATTTGGTCATTGTTTATTATATGTAACTACGTTTATAATTATCTGGTGTTGATGTGTCAGTTATGTGGTTAATGCACCTTGCCTAGGTGCTCACTTCCTCTTTTCCCCTCATTGTATTTCCCTGACGAGGCATTTATCTTGTATTCAGGGGCCCCTCTTTCTTTCCAAAACAGAAACCTGTATAGAGTATATCTCATTGGTGGTAACCTGCTGCCTAGTTCTAATGGCCAACTGACGGCCAATTAGCTCGCTACATTTGTAAAATTTTTCACGTGCGGTGGCCCATTTTGCAGCGGTTTTCTCAGCTAGTATCAGACCAATTTTAGCTTTAATAGCTGCAGCTTCTAGTTGTGCTGATTCGATTTCGGCCCCCATCTGAACAGCACCGATTAGTTTCTCCTCTGCCTTTGCTAGCTTGTTTTGGAGCTCCAAGATCTGTGCTTTTTCTCATTTATTTTTCCTTAGGGAGAACTCTAAGGTCTCCCCTCGAATACACGCTTTCAACGCATCCCATACGACCATAACTGGGGCAGACCCAATGTTCTTTTCAAGAAATTCCTGAATCCAGCTTTTCATATAAGTCTGGTATCCAGTATCATACAACAGCGCTCTCTTGAAGCTCCAGGACAAGACTTCTTTGCGAGACACCAAGCCCTTTATGTCTAAAATAAGCGGATTATGATCTGACAGATATCATGGGGCGACGTCGATATCACAATCACAGATCAGAGAAGGTGATACCAAAAAGTAATCTAGCCTTGCTAAAGAGAGGTGAGGGGCTGAATAATAAGTATAACCTGGCTGATTTGGTTTGAGATTAGCCCAAGCATCGATGAGCCCATCAGTATACATTAAGTTTCTTAAAGCTTGGTATACTTTTGGCTTCCGGCCTCTATACCTCCACTGGTTGTTCACTCCCCAGTTGTTGGGTAAATTGATGTTAAAATCCCCACATATAACAACTGGGAGAGGCCAGTGGGCTTGTTCCCCGGAGATCCAATTAATTACTCCAGGATCATGGGGGTGCTAGGTGGCGCAGGAGCGGAATGGCCGTCCATCTGTGAGGCTCCCGCAGTCTGGTGACTAATATCCGTTAATTATCCTGCCCTGATGGCCGTAACTGCGGAAAAACGGTAATTTTGGGACACCTGAAGCATCGGCTGGAAGCGACCCGGGTTTGGTGGCCTCCCGACGCCGCCTGCAGCTGTACTTGGCGACAACAGATCCGGCCGAGAGCTGCCGCGGAGCGGCCTGGAGATACCGCAGGTGTCCGGCAGCTACGCGAGGGACGTGGATCCCACGTGGTGTGTGGGCATGACGACTGCCAGCGGCTGAAGGGGCCGACTGCCGAATACGGGAGAGGCACGCACAGCGGGTGCTACAGCGAAGCGGTACTGGACAACCAGCAGCATCGAGGGGAAGGGCAGTCTGCCGGCTCCTACATACGAGGTGAGGCGGCGCTGGGGGCGGCCCCGCTCGGGTGGCGGATCGGCCATAGGCGGTAGCGCTCCCTGCAGGCGTGGACTGCTTCATAGGGCGGCCTGAGCGAGGAGACCCCGAGACAGTACTCGGGGCAGTTATCCGTGCTAACAGAGGGGCGCAAGCTGCAAGTCAGCAATTCTACGTGTGGTGGATTGGACGTGATTGGGCATAGCATAAATGGCGAAAAAGAGGCGACGAGCTGAAACTGCTCAATAACTCAAGATACGGCGTTGCGCACTGCCGGGCTGTCCCCCAGTTGTCCCACGCCACTACTACTGGTACGGCAACCTCTTCACGAGCCGCAACTGTGTACAGGCACAAGCCACCTGGGGCTAGGGTAGGACCGGCCACCACAGTACTCTGCTGCATCCTTGGGGCGACCGGTGGCACCCATCCCATTGTCCATCCACCTGAATTGGAGACTGGAAAGTCACCTCGCAGCGCCCTGGTAAATATTGCGGCGAACCTGGAGCGCACACTGCAGGGACAACTCGCGCCGCCAACCACCTGAGACAAATACTCCACGCAACACAAATCTGCAGCCACGATGGGGAAGCCGGACGCAAAGCAGCCCCGGCTCACCTTTGAGAGCAAAAAGAACACCCGCCTGCAGCAACCGGAGGTAGAGGGTGGGGCTGACATGACAGCACAAGACTCGCAGCCGTCTCATGCCGAGGACATGAAAGGCATACTGATGGAGGTTCGACAAGGTCTCGCCAGTATTGCTGATAAAATGGACGCCATGACAACTCGGATGGACGCCATTGTCCACAAAATAGATAGTCATGAGGAGCGAATCACGGAGACGGAGCGACGCATCTCCGATGTAGAAGATTCCACCTCTCACCTACAGACATCTGTTTCCCAAATGGATAAGTTATTGAAAATAATTGCGGCAAAGAGCGAGGATATTGAAGCGAGGAGCAGGCGAAACAACATCCGCGTTTTGGGCATACCGGAGAGCACAAACACCGGGAAAATGGAGGAGTATGTTGAAAAGCTGTTGCTGGCAGTGGTAGGGGTGGAAAAACTATCTCCTCACTTCATAGTCGAGCGGGCGCACCGTTCTCTGGGGCCAAGACCTCCACCTGGTAGCGCACCCCGGCCTATCATCGCTCGCCTCCTTAACTACAGAGATCGCGATGTTGCCCTCCGCATGGCGAGAGAACAGAAACAGCTACAGTTTGAAGGGGTGCCATTCACCATGTACCCCGATTTCACTGCTGCGGTGCAGGAAGAACGACGCAAGTTCCTACCGGTGAAACAGAAACTACGCCAAGCTCAAATAGACTACGCCCTAATGTACCCGGCCCGACTTAGAATCACGCATCAGGGGAAGCAGATGTTCTATACCAAGCCCCAGCAAGTGGAAGACTTTTTAAAGCATCTCAAACGTTAGAAGGCGATAAGCGCCTCTTCGGCTACGCAGTCCAGACGGGCATCCCCAAACTTGGAATGACTTAGATACCATGACATTGCAACGTAGTCAGAGTGGACGATCTATAATATCTCAGTACGGTGAAATCATGGACAAGGATGGTTTTTCTGGTCCCGATTTACCATATTGATCTCAGGCTTAGGTTCATAAGGCCACATGAAAGGGAGAACTGAGACAGGTATCACCGGACACTCTCATGCCCCAACAGGAGTTGTGGATTGCATCTTTGGATTCCTGTGGGGAGAGAGGTACCGGAGCGCCACCTAGGTGTTACCCCCACTACGGGAGTTCCCCTTAGTACTTTCCATTGTTGCTCACTTTCTGTAGAGCTGTAATGTTCAGAGTAGTAATGTTGATCTGTTTAGGGAAATGGGGAGGGGGCGGGATACAACTGTCTGGCATGATTGGGATGCTTCAGTGGGTGGGGGCGGGGATTACCGAATTTGTCACGCATACAGGGTACGGCACAACAGATATTGTGGTCTTATATTTCTTGGTCTCATTGCACCAGCCACTGGCATACATTGGCATTTTTGGTACGCCGTTCGGGAATATGGCTAGCATGTCCAATAACCAATGCCTCCGGATAGTCTCGTGGAATGTCCGCGGGCTGGGCGACCCACGGAAATGCCGACAGATACTGGCCTACCTGGACCGCCACCAGATTAATATCGCCATGCTCCAGGAAACTCACATTAACCCACAGCCGGGCACCACATTTGCTAGTAAATGGGCTGACTACAGGAATTTTCCTCATACTCCTCCTACGCATGAGGCACTGCCTTTCTGGTTGGGAAACGTACACCTTTTACACCAATGGGGCAGGTTGCAGACCAATACGGGCGTTACACAATTGCGTGGGGACGGCTAGGTACGGATACAGTCACGTTGGTGTGCTGCTATGGCCCCAATGTTGACGCGCCTGACTTCTTCACGCACCTTTGGGGCAAAATTATGGGCATCGGTTCTACCCACATAATATGGGGAGGGGATTTCAATGTAGCCTTCAACCCGGCAGAGGACAGATCTAATGCTGCTCCGCATCACTACAACAGATCCCAAGCGGCGCTGCAGGGGATAGTAGCGGAGGGGAGACTGATAGACACTTGGCATCACCTCCACCCCACCACGCGAGAGGGCACACACTTTAATGCACAGGCCGCAACCTGGGCTCGTATTGACTACTGCCTCCTATCGCGTGGCCTGGTGTCAGCTATCAGGGCGGTCACACACCTGGCCAGGACCTTGTCAGATCACTCCCCCATGAAATTAGAGGTGACACCACCAGGGTATGACACACCAAGATGCTGCTGGAGACTACAACCCACGGCTTTGTTAGATATGGTCTTCCACAGCGAGTTACGCGAGGAGATACAAGATTTTTTTCATAGAAATAGAGGCACCGTGGATAGCGTAGAGGTGATCTGGGAGGCCTTTAAGGTCACGGTTAGAGGCTATTGCATCTCTAAGAGCTTTGGTGTGCTCCGCGATCTCCGGGGCACTCTGGGGAAACTGGAGAAAGACCTCAAATTGTTGGAGTCACGTCTGGCGGCGGGAGGAGGGGGACAGGTACAAACTGAATTTCGAGAGAAATTATCGGAATACACTGCCACTGCGGATCGGGAGACGAGATTCAGGGGAAAATACTGGGTGGCTCGTCGCTATGGAGAGGGTGAGCGCCCGGGGAAAGCCCTGGCTGAGATGATAAGATGGCCGCGCTTCTCTAACCACATATTGGAAGTTGTGGGCGTAGGCGGAGAGCTGTGCCGCGATACAGCCGACATTCTTGAGAGATTCACCGCACATTACTCTGCCTTGTACACCTCAGAACGGGAAGATGCCATTGAACTCGACAGCTTTCTGGGTGATGGGGCGATTGGATGGGTTGGGGACTCCCAACGGTAGTTCCTGTGTGCTCCATTTGAGCTCGACGAGATCCGCGAAGCAATTATGCAGCTGAAATCGGGTAAGGCACCCGGGATGATGGCCTAGCAGCCGAGTTTTATAAAACCTATATAGATTTGATGGCTCCCATTCTGAAGGAACTATATGAGGAATCTCTCGAGGCAGGGGCACTATCCCCATCTATGAGAGAGGCACTTATTACCTCTCTCCTGAAGCCTGGTAAACCCCCAGAAATGTGTGACTCTTACAGGCCCCTATCGTTGATAAATTGTGACACAAAAATTTTAGCTAAGATTCTCGCGAACCGCCTGGCCCTATTAATGGACAAGCTTGTCCTCCCGGATCAATCGGGGTTTGTCCCCGGCCGAGCTACTACGCACAATCTCCGTACCTTGTTCTCTATCCTCCAGAATGTGGCCCCGGAATTGCCCCTGAGCGCAGTGTTCCTCGATGCCACCAAGGCATTCGACTCGCTGGAGTGGGATTATCTTCTGGGAGTCTTGCAGTGCATGGGCTTCCCCCCCTTATTTGTGTCCTGGATACAATTACTATATCACCAACCTAAGGCTAAAGTATTAATCAATGGCTATATGTTGGCCCCATTCCATATTTCGAGAGGGACTCGACAGGGGTGCCCGCTGTCCCCCTTGCTATTCGCCCTTGCGGTCGAACCATTGGCGGCCAGGATACGGCAGCGACACCAGGATAAAGCACTTAGATGTCATCCCGTCACATTCTAATTTCCCTATATGCGGATGACATTACATTGTATGTACGCGACCCCCAATGGAATCTCAATCCACTGCTGAGGGAATTCATTGTTTTTGGGAGATTGTCGGGTATTCACATTAATTGGGGAAAGTCACAGATATTCCCCCTGACGCCTGCGGTTACCAAATTTCCCCTAGATTTCCCGCTAGAATGGTGTGACTCTGATCTCCGATATCTCGGGATTCGGATCTCTGGGGACCGGGAAGAACTGATGCGCCTAAACTATGGCACGACATTAAGCCGCATCGCGGACAGCGTTACCCGATGGATATCGTTGCCGCTATCACTGGCAGGTCGAGCTTCCCTAATCAAAATGGTTGTGCTGCCGCAGCTGCTGTACTTATTTATGAATATTCCATATTATCCAGGCCGCCATTTTTTCACAGAGCTCCGCACGGAGATGATACGGTTGTTTTGGGGGTGGTAAGCAGGCAAGACTACAGTGGGCGGTCCTTACGAAGCCATATGTGCAGGGAGGATTCGATATCCCGGATTTTGAAATGTATTACACATGTGCACAAGCTCACTACGCATATTACTGGATCAATCCCATCAAGTACATGCCACAGGTGGCGACAGAACACTGGCTGGCTGATCCTGTACCCCTAACAGGGATGCTGCATACACCCACACGCACACGAGCCACACCACCAACCACTATCACAGGCACGGTCGATGCATGGCACCGCATTGAAAAGCTACTGGGAGCACCCATGCTGTACTCATCATTGCTCCCCCTGTCGTATCACCCACTAATGCTCTTGCTACAAGAAAAGGGATTTCTAAATCTATGTGTACGGGCGAAGATTAGCAGCTGGGGGGACCTCTTCCACAATGGCACATTCCGGTCCTTGAACCTTTTTTTTCAAGGGTTGCGACCCTCCTCCCTCGACACCTTTCTATATATCCGCCTCCGCCAGGGACTGCGTTCCCTGCTGCCGGATTTTCCCAATGAACCCACGAACCTTATACCCCTACATCGAATGCTGGGCACCACAGCACCGAAACACTTGGTCTCTACACTATACCATGATATACGCACACAGAGGCCTGCGACACTCAATGCTTCCCGTACACAGTGGAATGTGGATTTGGGGTATGAAGTGACGGACAACCAATGGAGATATTGCTGTTTACAAACTGCACAAATATCAGGCAGCTGCAGGCTGCGCATTATACACTATAGGTTCTTACAGCGCACGTACTACACTCCTGCAAAACTCCATAGGTTCCAACTGAAAGACACGGATGGGTGTGAGAGATGCAATAGCCCAGGGGCAGATTTCCTACATTTGGCTTGGCTGTGCCCCAGAGTACAGGATTATTGGGTGCAGGTATTCAGAGCCTTGGTGGAGATGACATCCCTCTCCCTAGAATGTAGCCCTCTAATTGCTCTACTGAGCTACACGGAACGAATCCCCAAAGCATATCGTCGCTATATCACACTGTCTCTATTATTGGCCAAGCGCTCCCGAGTGCTTCCAGACCAAGAGATATCTGGAGCCCTCTCCGGGGTTACCTGATGACGCGAGCAGCGGAGGACTCACCTCCTGTCCCGCCAACTGCGGGATCTTGAGTTGCTAAATGTCCTATACTTCATTCCTGTAGCCTAGACACTGTTGCAAACACTAATTTGGGACGACCCCGCATCACTCTCTGGGATCCCCTCGCCTTGCTAGGCTGGCCCAAACCCGACATTAGATCTGGGATGGATGTAGGGTGCGTCGCAATGTAGCCTCTTGACCTTACTAGTACTTGTAATGTGTTGCATACCATGTGACTGTACAGGAGTGGAACCCCTCTCTGGTACCCGTGGTGGTGTTACACATGAACTGCGCCATATGTATTCGCCACGCGCCTGTATGAGACAAACCTGCTGAATATGCAACCCTTCGTGTGCCTGTACCATTCGGATTTATTGACTATAATGGATGTTAATGTTTTGATTAAAACTCAATAAAGAAATTTAAAAAAAATAATAATAATTACTGCAGGATCATCAGCAGTACTCCCATATATGGAGCATAAGGTGAAAGAAAATTCAGACGTTAGCCAGCATTCTGCTATGACCCACCTCCCGAGAGAGTTGGACTTAATGCGAGTGGGTTGTAATAAACGATTGCGTTGGGTCAAGATCCCTACACCTCTCACAAGCGCTCCCTGTGTTGTCCCCCCAATTAAACTATATCCCAGTGAATTTAAAAGGTGTACCTGCGATCCCTCAATATGTGTTTCCTGGAGGCAGACAATGTCGGCCCCCAGCAATTGCAACCCTTGGGACACCTTCTGTCTCTTCCGAGCATCGTTTAAGCCACAAATATTTCCGGTAACAATTCTAAAGCTGGTTGCATTGGTCATATTAAAGCGTTGCAAAGTTCAAAGAATAAAAGGCATAAGAAATACATCCCAAATATGTATGATGTCTGACCAGTGCTGCCGCACCCTTCCTGGCCTTGAAAATACCATTATCCTGGAACCAGTGAAGCACAAAGATTTTTACATTTTCCTTTTCTATTTTTTTCAGAAAAATCATGCTTAAAATGGCAAAAAATAAGTAACTAAGTAAAGCCCAGTACCCCCCCACCCTGTCTCCCTTATCCCCCACCCCCCACATCCCCGCCCCCTTCCCCCCGAAATTAGAGCAATCAGGTAATACCTGAGTGATGATTGCCTGTAGTAAATCCCCGCCACCCGGCCCCGCCATGTTTATCAGACAAAGGTTTTGGAGTTCTGTAGGCCAATAAAACCACAGTGAAAACCAAGAAAAGGAAAAAGGAGGAGGATATATAAAGCCAGTGCCTTGCCAAACTTTGCCAGGCCACAGAGTGCAAATGCGTCCTTCCTCCCTAGACCCTAAACCCTAATAGTAGCTGAGCGAAAGCCCCATTAAAAAAAAAAAAAAAGAAGCAAAGGTCAAAGGAGGAGATCCCCTGTCAGGAACTTATCCGGGCCCTCAGGCTTGACCCTCGCAAAAAAGAAAAAAAAAGCAAGTGAGAGAAAACAGAAGGGGGCAATAGGCTCTAAGTGCCAAGCTTGTTATACATAATATATACTAACAGTGCCCCTTTCTAGACTTGATTTCCCCAAGATATTCTTGGGCTTTAATTTCAGACATGAAGGTGCGAGTAGCCCCGTTTACAATAACTTTTAGTCTGGCAGGATTCATTGAGAATACTTGTGCACCCAGCTGCTGGAAGGGGACAAATAGCTGGCGAAGACGCCACCTCCGCTTGACCGTAGCGTGGCAAAAGTCGGGCTTCGCAAAAAAAGACACTCCATCAAATCCTTTGTGAGAGTTAGGTCGGGCCTGATCGTAAACCAGCTGTCTGAGCAGAAAGTTTCCAAAAAACACCAGAATGTCCCTGGGTTTTTCTCCACTATTGCTGCTGCCATCATACCGTTTCTTCAAGTTAAAGGGAAAGCGATGAGCTCGCTGAACCTCATGTTCCCAGTTCCATTCCGAGTGTTCCGGAAAGGCCCCTCGCAGGAGTTTCACAATGTAGCGCCGCAGATCTTCTCCCTCCACCCCTTCGGGAATCCCTAGTAGGCGGAGGTTGTTTCGGCGCTGTCTGTTCTCCTGGTCTTCCATCTTCCACATTACGTCTGTCATACAAGCGCTTTGGGAAGAACCTAGATTTTTCAAGGCGGTGACTTCGGTTTCCAGACTTTCTGTGAGGCCTTCGAACATGGTGACCCGATCACCAATGTCGGAACAGATTTTGTTCAGCTTCCTCATGCCCCCTTGCAGTTTCTTGGCAGCACCCTTAGCTAGCCGGCTGTCTGATCGTACCTCTTCCTGGAACTGTTTGATCGAAACCAGTATAGACGTTAAAGAGGGTTCTTCTATAGGTTCCGATGTGGCTCTTGCGTTCTCAAGATTTAAGGTTTTGGCAGGTTCCTCGCCAAAGGGGAAAGTACGCTGAGAATCAGAATAATCCCAGTTTAACTGGCTGCGCCTCTTTGGCTTACTATACGCACTCTTCAGTCGTTGAACAGTTCCAGTTTCTTTAAGGGAGTTGCTATCGTTGTTATCAGATAAATCACCATCACTTGAACTGGATGAACAATCTTCAACAACGGAGTCAGAATCATCCGACACCGAAAAAAAAGTGTTCACCAGTAGATTCAGGGGACTGCAGACCCTGAGACTCCGGGATACTGTTAGTGCCTCGGTTAGGGGTTGCAAATCCAATCGTTTTCGACTACAGCTTGCCGGGAGCAGAGTCACCAGGAGCTAAAGAGACCGTTGCGCTGGTATTCCCATCAATGGAGACCAAGGGGGGAGCTGCAGGCTCCATAGTATCGGTAGGGCAAACAGATCCCTCAGTTCCTGACACTTGACCAGTGGGCACCGCTGCCTGTGCAGGTGCCTGATTTTCCATTAATAGCACAGCCTGCTGTTGCGAGTTTAATTGTTCCAGCTTATCGGATATTGATGCACAGTATTCGCCCTCTCCCTCTGGGATTGGCGTAGCTTCCCCCTTAGGGGCCGGAGGTCTTGCAGTAGGGAACAGTTTGGCAATCGAGGGTTGAGAGCTCGTGCCCTCTTTAGAAGCTCCGCCCCCCCTTGTCTCCCCGCAATCTTTTTGTTACCCCCGGCCTCCCGTTTACCTTTCGGTGCGGTGTCCGGGGCCGGCCCCTCCACATCACCAAGACCGGCACTAACAGGAACGGCTTTTGCCTTTGTCCCTCTTGCTCCTCGGGATGACATTCTCTGCCTGAAACAAAATTGGGCTTCTTCAAGGGCCCGCGCCTCTTCCTCTGAAGATGTGGAGCAGAGCAGAAGAGTGGCAGCCGACCAAAATGCAAGAATATCCCAAGCTTTTTTCAGCACCGAAACAGTCCGTAGAATGCCGGCAGCATTACCGGCACTGATGGTGCTTAGAGAGCGGCGACGGCCTTTCCCGAGCAAACCCAGAGTCTTGTGAAGCTGTGTCCCCGATCCAGGCAGCATAGCCGATGGCCGAGTTTCCCTCACGGCGTGGGCGGCATTGTAGCCGAGAGTTACACAGGCGCCATCTTGCTCTCCAGCACATTACATTCTGACCGTGGCCCCGCGTTCAGCTCTAGGGCTTACAAGGAAGCCATGGGAAGTTTGGGTGTAGCATTGCGGTACTCCTCTCCGTACCATCCCGAGGGAAATTCGGTTTTGGAGAGGAAAAACCGGTACTTAAAGCAATCTTTAACAGCTAGGGTATTAGGCTCGGGTGGTAGTTGGGTCAATCGTCTATATGGAGTCCAGCGAGCCCTTAATAACCAGCCAAGAAGCTCTCTAGGGGGTGCCACTCCTTACGAGGTCCTGTTTGGGACAAGAATGTGGGTACCTGATCTCGATTGTGAAGGCACAGTGGCGGATGAAAAACCGTTTGACATCAATAAACGTTTGGCTGTTTTACAGGATCTAAATGAATCCAGAGCCTCCTTAAGTAATGTCGAGACAAAAAGAACCGCAACTGGGGAAGTCAAGTCAGCCACAGCAAGACCTGCCTGGATTCCTAAAGTTGGGGATCTGGTCAGAGAAAAGATTGTGGACAAGAAAGAATTCGGGCCATCCTATCGAGGGCCTGTACCTGCCTGGCCGTTGAAGGATCAAGAACTGTACTACTACCGCCTCTTACCGGAAAAGAAAAGAGATTCGACTCAATCGATCTGTGGGACAAAGTAAATTATGATATATTTGGACCGACCGAGCTTTTAAAGATTCCACATTTGTTTAAATTTTCATTGAACGATATCATTACCTCCAGTACATTTTCTGATGATTGGGATTTTGAAATTGTTAATAACTTATTGTCTGATTTGGAACAATCTGCCGCATTTTCTAGCACTGAAATGTTAGAGGACACATCAGATTTTGACAAAATGTATTGTTACCAACATTATGGACATCGTTTCTTGCATAAATCTAGCAAACCTAGAAATGTTTTCACATACCACCAATGGGAACATTGCCCTACACCACCGAAAGGTAGTTCAAAAACATTTACACAGAAATTCTCATATTTTTCAGGGTTTAACACTTCTGCCCCAACCTCGTACTATTATAAGGTTGCACCTATATCTGCACAGAAAAATATGTTAACAAACACCAAACAGATTTACTCTGCTTCCTTTATTGCCCAGCTGTCTGAACAGGGTTTCGACTTATGGATGGACACTGTAGATTTAACAAATCGATCTGGGGTTCTAGGGACTGGCAAGTCCAGGGAACAGAAGCACTATTTAGAGCATGCCTCATTCCACAGCAGATGATTTTTCTGAATGACACTGTGCAACAGACTTCCTGTCTTGGGATAGCCAAGAATAAGGACTTGAACACGCCTCAAATTCCAACACCTTTAAACACCGAGGAGAATTTTACGTCTGAAAGAGGGGCTAAGTTGGATAACATATTGCAATACAATAGATCAGACCCCAATTGGAAGGGATGGTTGGTTTGGCCCACAGACACGAACAGATGTCAGGAAAGATTCAGGGGTACCACCGAAGGGTTTAGTATCCGTAGGCCAGATCCACGTTATGTACAACGAGAACATCCGGGGGTAGTGACATCATACAGTGTTGGGAAGTTGTGCCTTGATTGGCTAAAGACCTCAACACTACTCCAGGTGAAACAACACTTGTCTCTACTCACAGAGGATGTGGACCTACGGGATTTTTTATTAGGTCCCAGAAAACCACGTCAGAAGCGTTTTTTGTATGCTGTCTATAACGAAATCTGGAAAATCTCCCAACAAGAAGCAGCAGAGAGATTAAGAGAAATAGATAGGGTTAACCTAGAAAAGGCGTTAGCCGTAGTTGACAATGGCATGACTACATTAACATCCAAGATATATTCACTGGGCAACATTATATCTTCTGCTATCGATGTAATAGAACAGGATTTGTCCATATTTCAACACGGACAGTCACAGTTACGTTCTAATATTTTATTAAGCTGGACGCTGCAGTCATTGCACGCCGGTTATGTGCCTTGGCGTTTTATCAACATTACGTCATTATTTTCTGCATACAATCTAACAGAAAAACAGATGAAAACGGCACAGAGGGAAGCAAAATATACAATGCAGCGTATTGAAAAACTGGATAGGTCACCCTTTACTGTGGCAGAGTCACCGTCCACAGAGTGGATAATCCACGGCCATATAACATTACTGGTCACAACTTTCCGGTTTCAATATTGCCTAGAACAACACCAGGCAGGCAAAATATGAAAACATGGGTAAGGAATTCATCAGGGAATCCTGGGATTTACCATACAGATTTCAATGCAGGAGTAGGGATCTGGAAGTGTTTCTAAGAGGAACTAACTGCGAGAACGCTTTAAGAGGATCTCTCATATGCCACGATATTATGCTACACGGGGCTTGTAATGGGTCTGTGGCGAACTTGTCCTGTCATTTGAGGGGTACCCCGGCAGCTGTGATTAATCCGGTATTCAGGCTTCTCTCGAATGGGAGTTACTTGATGCTGAATGATCAAGGTTGTTGTGGGATGCTTCCGGGCATCGCATATCTAGTCACTGTGAGCTCCAGGGTTACTTGCTGTATGCAAGTATTGTTTCCACCAACACATACAGTTAGGGAGGCACCATTATGGCCTTCGCTAAATGTTTCCTTTATACGGTTTGATACTCTGAGCAGAATGAAAGCCATGCTTTTACAAGGAACCGTGCCCTTAACCTCCGCCCGGGAGACTTTTGATCTCCAGATCGCAAGGCCCTCGGCTGAGATACAGGCACTTATACGTACAAACTGCCCCTTCCATTTCACAGAAATGGCGAGTCGTATCTTTAACATGTCTGATACAATGGTTGTTGTACACCTATTTAAGACCATAGGTTCCAGACTGTTAGGCACCTGTCAGACGGTCCTCGAAGTTATACCGAACTTTATACTCTCCGTCTTTGGAAGCATTTTTGGAGGGCTTCCGCTGATCCTGTTTCTAATAGCAGGGATCCTGATTGTTACCTTTCTGCTACGCAATGGACGTCCCAGCCACCAAGGAGATAGCAGCAGCTCTCCTGGAGCGCAAATACCGTGATCGCATGGTACAACATCTGGGCACACCTCGCCTACGGGAACTGAGCGCCTCTTGGTTCCTGTCATTTAGACCAGTCTGGATGGACTGTGCCCTACCTGTTCTCCGATGCCTGTTCTGCGGAGAAGAATGAGTGTTGGACCTCTGTCTGACACTTCCATCGGTTGCGCCACCGGGCGTTGATGCTTTACTGGACCTGATAACGTCCCATGCTCTGCAGTGTCCTCAGCGCATTCCCATGTTGTTGGCAGCATTCTTAGAGCCACCACAGGTAGTTTCTGCTCCTGTTGGTATGGACACCGGCTCCTCCAACACTCAGGCCTTGGATGTGGCACAGGCTGCCCCGGCATCTGCTGCAGGCAGTACGGAAGATCATCTGTGCTCAATTGACATTCTTTGTGAGGTCTTACAGGGATCGTCAGCTGCGTATGCAGACAGCAGCAATGTTGCGTCTACCAGCAAGGACACATAAACATTTGGCATGTCCCACGCTGGTAAGATTTGGCTTTTACCTTTTTTTTGAAATTCCAAATTGAAACCTTTTGACCTGCATGGCTTTCAGATGCTTGTAGTTGTTCGGACTATATAAACGGACACTTTAGAGCCACTACTTGAATGATTTTTTTTTGTAGAAATCTTTTAAAGGTTTTTTTTTAATGCTTTTTAACTTCTCTTAAAAATGTTTTTATTATTTGTTGCGTACAAACCTCTAGACGCCTTGGTAGCACGCTAGATTTTAGTAATGTCGTCCAGTCAGATGAGGAGTGGGTGTTATATTTCATATAGGTACCCCGATATATGTCTAGGTAACATCATAACCCTTCACCTACATTCTCTCCTATACTACATACATAACGGATTTGAAGGACTGACCTTTCACCCAGTTACAATACTACACACAAGTATGTAGGGTTTTTCCCTGGACACTGGCCTCATAAATTATGCATGAGGATTCTTAGTTTCTTGGAATCACAGCAGGACCATCATCTCCTGCATAATAACTGTGTATAAAGTTCATTTCTGACGTCATCCTAAGTCCGCCACTGGCACAGCAAGGTAGAACCCCTGGGGATACCTTAGGGTATATAAACACCACATCTTGCTGAGATAGTCAGAGGAGATCAGGACTTCCTGGCCGACACACTGACGCAAGACGCTGAGGTTCCTGCATGCAGATACTCCAGCTCGCAGTGGTCTGACATCCCTTGCGGGGTGTTCAGCTTGAGACCAGAACGGGGTCCCGCAGTCTCACATCAGGTAATGGGGTTGGCTTTATCCTAGAGGGATTCTTGGCTTTACACCTACTCACATGCTATGTACACTTAGGTACATCTAGTTAGGGTGCATCGTAGGAGTACGCATTTTATTGCCATGTATTTTATATACTTGCCTGTAGTTATGATTTTAGCAAAATGGTAGAAACCTACCATCTGTTTACTTTCTTAGTGCTGCTACTCATTTATATATGCTACTGTCTACTGGTGATTTCAGTGCACTTATTTTACGCTAGAATAAAGACTTTTCAATAAATACTTATTGAAAACGTCCCAACCGTTTATTCTGTGTATCTCTCTGAGAACAAGTGAGCACGAGTGACTGAGCGAAAAGTAAGTTACTGTTTCTACGGTCCTGAGGGATCAGGGTTGTCATGTTCGATAGTTGCCAAGAACTATTCTCTCCTTGGTAAGGGGAAGTGATAGTGGCATCGCGAGCTAGCTGGTACACAGGCCAACATACCCGGTGGGGGTGTCTGGAATCAGTCTGGACACCAGTCCCGCAGTGCATGTTATCTAAACGTGCAGATCCTATATAGGTCTTATAGGAACTACATGACAAGGGGTCTTCTAAACCACAATTGTGGCTTTATTTCGCTACCAAGCTATGGACAAGATTCCTTCCCTGTATTAGAACCCAAGGCATTCGTGCTACGCCACTGGTTGATGTTTATGCAAAATATGTTTAGTGGTCTGTCTATGCAGGTTTGGATTGGGATTAGAAATCGGCCCGGGTACGCTAAAAAAATGTGGCCCACATTTGCATATTGCCTTTCCTCAAAACACTGCTTTGGCGAAGTTTTATAAACACCTGAAAACAAGTGAGGGCACTTCTGCTCAGCCCCCCTCAGTATGAACACATTAATTGGCCGGCCCAGCGAGAGAAAGGGAGTGACACCTCTGCCCGTTGACAAAAGGGAGGTAATGGACACCCATCTGCCTCCAGAAAGGCCACTCAGGGCTCCACTGGGTCGCTGGCGACATCTGAACACACCAGACACAGCCCAAATCAGCCCCCCACGCAGCCAAGAAAGCAGCCCACAGCTGGAACTTCAATTCCGGCCCCTCGGCCATTGCCCGAGTGCCCGCCTTACCAATCCGACTCGTACTGTGCCCATCAACCTGGAATAGGAGCTAAAAGCAGACTCAGAATTTTTTTTTACCAAGCTACAATGCAGTGAAAGCTAGCATGGTCATCGAATCCCATTCTCTGACAGAAGTTCTTCTTAGGAGCTCTTCTCCCAATAATCTATTTTAATCTATTCTAAAAAAAATGGGACCAAAACCTTAATTGCACAGCACAATTTCCAAAATTGATTTGCTGAAAAAAATATTTTACAAGCAGATTCTAGAGGAATTTATGAAATATTCCAATAGTTCCTGGCCTAGCAGGGTACCCTGAAACATTCTCACTCTCCAGCAGTAAACATGTCTGTGTCTATAAGAAAATTGTGTGCTGCACAGTGGAGGATGAAGTTGTGGTGCCCCTCATTCTGGAGAGCACAGCCTGGATTTGGGGCAAACAGTGAATGTTACTAGTCCTATCGAAATTGGACTATGGCAACGCTATCCTCACAGGAACCCCCAAAGTTCACCTACCCACTTAGAGCTGTGCTCAACTTGGCGGCCAGACTCATCACTGATTGTAAACGATTTGACCGCATCTCCCCAGCCCTTAAAGCCCTAAATTGGCTGCCTGTTGAAGGTAGATGCTTTTATAAGACTGCTTGCATCACGCACAAAGCTCTTCACCAACAAACCCCGTTGTACCTAACAAACAAACTCAAGAAGGCGGGCTGTACCAGACTGATGAGAAGCACCAATGCGCGCCTCCTCGTCCCCCCGCTTCTAAAAATGAAATCCACCCAATCTCGCTCCTTCTCCGGAAACACCCATAACATCTGGAATGCCCTCCCGCAAGACCTGCGATGTAACCCCTCCTACCTCAACTTTAAAAAAGTCCTAAAACGTCACCTTTTCAACCTATACTGGGGCCCATAATCTCTCATTTGACCTTACTTTCTATTTCCCTTGCACTGGGTAACTTCAGCTTTTTTTCCTAACCCTCTCTTCACTCTCCCTCTTTTCATATCATCCTCTCTTCTCTGACCTTAATTGCTACACCCTTGTATATTATTTAAATGTTCATTTACCCGCCAACCCCTGGAATTTTTGCCCCCTTTTCTTAATATTAGATGTACCAGCGTGTTTTGTTACCCTGAAAAATTGCTAACGTAATTTTGCCCCTTCTAACTTTACATGAGATGTACTCGCTTGTTTTTCTTTTTTTCTTTTTTGATTATCCTGAACAACTATTTTTCTTGATTTCCTCTGTTCATGTAAAGCGCTCTGATACCCCCGGGTCTAGCCAGCGCTATATAAAACCTTTCAAATAAAATAAAATTAAAATAAACTGTAGTATCTGCCTCAATAAAAATGTAAACTGTCCAGTCAGTTCAATGCACGACCTACATCACCTGATCCTTCAAAGTTACATAAGTGCCAGGGTCCAGCATGCTTCTAATATACTGAATAAATCACATGTTGTATACTGCTGCCTGGTCGGCTTTCTTGATGGCAGATGACTACATTTTAACTGTTGGAACCCAGTGGCTGCTTTGCCACCCAACATCCCTCCGTGGTAATTGAAAATGTGTTTGTGCTTTGTGTTGAGGTGCGTATTTGTTTTCAGAATTTGTGTAATCCTCAACTATTTGTTGACCTGACTTATTGAGTTCAGCAGGATTCCTTCTTCCTGTATAGAAACAAAATACTCTCAAACACTGTAAAAATGCCTATTTCAAAGTGGAATACTCTACTAAAACAGTTTCCATTGATTTATGGCTGTAAAGGAATGAGTACAAGTAAAATAAAGTGTCACAATAATGCTACAAAATTTTCATTTTCATTTTTGTGTCGCGAAATTTCTGTTTTGTGCAGCAAAATTTGCAAATCAATGAGGCAATATCTTGGGGGTCTGCTTGGTGGGCGCAACTTTGTATATCTCGTCTGCCTGCTCCACAGGGGTGAACTTATAGGAGCTGCACTAATGGTAGGACTGAAAAAGGGGTAGGTGTACTATCAGGACATCCATCACCTTGGCACGGCTCAGGTTGCCCAAAACTGCCGTTTCACCTACCCAAGGTAGATTTTGATTGAAAGAAACTGCTAAAGACAGCTGACCGGACACATTATCATCAAATCTGAAAGGGTGTTAGTTTGAACTTTATTCTGGCGTTATACATCAAAGTCTGCAGGGAGCTGTACTTTCCATGTGTCTCTCACTGAAAGCTTGTCACCTGATAGCAGGATCATGGGCTTCTTCTGAAATATTTCTCTTTGTCATGGGAAGAGGGGTCAGTGATTAACATACCATAGTGTTCTGCCTTTCTTTATACTTTTTTAAAAAAATTCTAGAATTACTTATTGTGTTTTATTGATGTATATGTGATACCCACATTTAGTTAACACAGGACACTGATTTAGCTCCTGAAATATTTAATCATAATGCATTATCATTTACTGTTAAATATAGAGAGAAGAAGATATTAATCCAGCGACTGGATTGCCCAGTGTATGTCCAGGAACCATGGGGTTTAAATACTGGCTTCCCCACTTGACCAAATAGTCAGTGTTGGCAGGTGAGCAGTGAGGCCTGGGTGCGCTGGGGCGGGCAAGATGGGTCTTGGGACCAGCGGCCTGGGGTGCATCAGGCACACAGGATCGCAGGCACCGCCGCTCACGGAGTTGGCCTCGTGGCGAGGAGAGAGGCGCCGCCCTGGCAGACACGTTGGCCATTCCGGAAGAGAACCACGCCCAGAGTAACGGGCTTTTTATTCACACCTCTACGCTGGCCTGGCGTACGCCAGGCCACCCCACTCCGCTCACGCTTACAGGGGAGGACGTAACAAGCTACATTTCCGCATTCTTCCCCACTGGCTGCGGTAACATGGTTGCGTCCACTGTCCAGTATACTGCAGACACCAGCAGTGTATGTCGACATGGAAATGTCTGTGGTCTGCATACTCAAGTCTGTCCAGCACATCCACGCCACACTTGGCATTGTGTACATTCACATTCATGGGTCACTTGCCTCCTTCGCACATGCCTGGTTCCCACCTCTCCCCACATTCTGCTATTGTGTGGCTGAGGTGCCATGCCGTTGATGGCTTGTGTACATGGCTAGCCCAGGTTGCCACAGTAAGTTGTGTTGTCGTGTCTGGAATGTGGGGATGTTGGTTGTCATGTTGTATGTGATTTTGTGACGTGTGCATTCCCAGAGTTGTGAGTTGTGTGTTGGTGGAGTTGAGGTGTGTGGTGTGTTCAGTTGTTACTTACCGACGAGCAGTGCATTTCCATAGGTGCCATCCTGAAAGCGCTGGTTGATGATGAACTGTCGGAAGATGAAGGAATCATGCACACTGCCTGGGTAGTTGGCGATGACATTGGTGAAGAGTCCCCGGTGGTCCACTATTGCCTGCACATTGATGGAATGCGTGTGTTTCCTGTTGCGGTAATTGTGTGCAGTGGCGGCAGGGGGCACGAGGAGTACATGTGTGCAGTCGATTGCCCCCAACACGTGCGGGAAGCCAGCTATGGCGTAGAAGCTTTGCTTGATCTCCAGCTGTTCCTGCGCAGTGTGTGGGAAGTAAAGTTGCTGGGGTACCAAGCTGATGATGGCATCCAAGACAGGTGTGAGGAACTTTGACAGGGCTGGCTGTGAGACTCCTCCGACTATGGCAGTTGTTGGTTGGAAGGTCCCAGAGGCCAACAGGTGCAGCACGGCCAGCAGCTTTGTCTGCGGAGGGAAGTTGGTTCTCCGCTGTGTTGGTACCGTCAGCCTGTGGGCAATGAGGGTCAGGATGCGGAGGATGGTTGTCCTTTTGAGCCTGTAGTGGGCAATGACTTCCTCTGGCGTTAAGTCTCCGAGGCTGGTGCGTTTTCGGAAGGTCCGGTGTCTTTGTCTGCGCTGCCTCTGTGGTAGTCCGGGGGGCGGGGGTCCTGTGGGGGTGGGGGTCCTGGCGGTGGTGGCTGTGTTGGCGGTGGTGGCGGTGGGTGTTGTGGCCCTCTTGGGGCTCCGAGCTGCATGATCAGTAGCTCCATGGCATCTGTTGTTCTTCTGGTGTGGCTGTGGGCTGGGCTCCCTTTTATGGTGCAGGTTGTCATCCGACTTAGCACCAGGTAGGAGCAGGTGTTAATTCCATGCTGCTAACGCGCCTTATCGCATGTTTTTGGATCTTATCGCCGATCTGGCTGGTCATTGAGAATGTTGCGGAGTGGTGTTTTTGCGGGTTTTTGCACGGGAACACCTACTCTGCATATCATTAGCGTTAGTTGCCGGTGTCATCCGTGGCGATGTTTTTTGCGGCTGTTATCGCGGGTAAACTAGTGATATCGGCTGTTAGCACCAGCTTGTGAATGGTGCGATGAATTTATCGCCACTTTGGCTGGAATAAAGTGCCGCTAACTCAGCGATGAGTCCTTGAGAATATGCCCCCAATGAGTTCACTGAAAAGCAGAATATGATGAGCAAAAGTTTGCCTTTCTGACAATGGATGTTAGAGAAGCTCAACCCTCTAACTTGCCTCATTAATACCATTCTTTCATCCATATTTTCTATAGCTAGGCCTGGATTTCAAGTTTGTCCTTATAGGTTCGTTTTTTCTGAGATTCACCCCTATACTCTTCCCCCTTTTCTCTGTAACAGCTTCTCATTTGTGGATAATTAGAGTCCGGGACGTAGTTGACTGCGAGTGGGTGTCTGTCCACCTAGATGCTGAGCCTGCAAGAATTCAGTATGGAGTTTTGACCAATGTTGCTGGCCCTATAAGCTTTGAAACACCTTTATATCAGAAAAACTCCCCAAAAGGTAGCCCCTGATATGTCCCACCAAATATTAGCTCCTTGATTCTAACCAAACAATTGTTTCACAAAAGGCTGAGAGGTCTGCTAATGTGGGCCGTTTTCTGATGCTTGGACACATTTTGGGCCCCACTCCTATCCTGTCACGAGAGCTAGTGTTTTGCCTGTATAATGATTTCAGGAAATGTTTGCAAGTTCCTTATTAATGTAGTGCGGAAGTAACCTGATATGGCTTCAGTGCAGCAGAACCTGCCATTTAGAGAAGTGTTCGCCACAAGACACGCGAGTTGAGCAACGCGTTGCGCTGATCAAATCAAATACACTTGCAGTCACGAGGCGGGGCCTGGAGCAAAGCCCTACAATATGGAAACCCTGTTTATACCACACAGTGAATTCCCTAAAACACTGCTGTCTACACAGGGACCTAAAAGCCACCTGGGAAGTGTTTAACACCAGCCCCATATTTCGAGCATGCGTAGCAACTTTGTAAGTTCCTCCCCAGTAGAGTTTGGGGACAATTTGTGGATTTTTTTTTATTTAGTCACCGTTCTTATTTTATGCTACACGTTTCTACTTGTTGCGCCTAAAAAGTCATAGACTTTGTTGGCAGCTCTGAAGATAAACTCATGTAATTCACCATTGCTTTCGAGTCACTTCATTATGTTTTAGCAGCAGCAAGTCTTGAATAAGGGTTCTGCTCGTTGTTGCAATCAGGACTAGATGGGTTGCGGATCCATCATCCCATCCAGCTCTGATAAAAGCCCCCTGCCTTGAGTCCAGTGGGAGCTCCCATGTCTGGCATGGCTAGCCCTGCGCTGGTTGTCCCGTGGCTTAACATACCAGACCTGACATCACTGAATCCTGCACCTGGAAAATTATCTAACACTGGTACATCAAATTAACATGCTGATGACAAAGCCAATAGTTCTGTCTTTTATATGGTGAAAAGATTTTACTAAGCTTCACCTACAGACTAAGCACAGGAAGGGATTGTGGCAATACAAGCTTTTCATTGGACACAGAGTAGGGACAGTACAGACAATAGCGAACATGCAAGGTTCCCTAATGCTCCTGGAACAGTTAGAGCACAGACAGCAGCAGTGCACGGTGCCTCACACACTGATCCGTTATTGAGTGCCTGTGAGCTTCCATATTGGACGACTGCCAGAAGGCTAAGCGGTATGACAGATCTCGGGTTAAGCTAAAGTGATTCTGGACTACAGTGGGACAGATGTTACTTTTGTACAGCACACACATCACTAGTATAGCTCACGCAGGAGTACTGCTTCCAGTTCTGAAGCGCTCATCTGGAATGTCGTAGAGCTCAAAGTGTCATGCCTGAAATTGAAATTGAAATTGAAATTTGTACTTGTAAAGCGCACCCATACCCCCAAAGGGGTGTCCAGGCGCTGTACGCATACCGCTGTGGAACCCTTCCTGGCTTTTCCCTGTGAAATGTCCACTCCTGGGCACCCCCAGGGTGAAGCCAGGCATCCCAGCGCTGTTGGGGCCGTTGCCTGCAGTAATACAGCCACTTAAGTGACCACATGTGATGTATGATGTCCAGTTCTGGAATTATTATCTATGGTATTTAGTCCAGCACTTATGATCTATGCCGGATTACTGTGTCCAGCTTTCAATACTCACAATCCCTGAAAGGGTTCACTGATAGAATATCGATGACATAAATATCGATGTTCAAAATATCGAGAAAAAAAATATAGACTACAAAAATATCAACACCTAAACAGGTAAGTACAAAAATATTGAATCAAAAATATCGATGTAACAAATATCTATTTAAATATATATATAAAATAAAACATTATTAATAATTAAATATTAATATTAATTTTAACAAAATAAATTACCTTTAATATACATTTTAACAAAATATAACAAATAAACTTAATTAAAAAAAGATAAACACACAAGCATAATAATTTATACATATATATATATGTTTACTTTAAAATAATTAAACTATTCTCTTTAATTTATTTAAAAACTTTAAAATTATATAAAAATAATACATATATATATATATATCAATAATTTAAAATATAAAAGAAAACAATCTATGATAAATTAAAACATTAAACTATTAAAAAATATGTAAACTTACATTTCCCAATACAATCAGTGCAACGGTAGGGAAATTGTTGGATAGCAAAATAATTACATTTACTATTCCAACTCCAGTGAGAGCAACAGTAGGGAAAGTGTTGGATAGCGGAGGGGTAAAAATTACTATTCACACTCCAGTGAGAGCAACAGTAGGGAAAGTGTTGGATAGTGGAGGGGAAAAAATTACTATTCCCTCTCCAAAGAATGCAACAGTAGGGATAGTGTTGGATAGCGGAGAAGTAAAAATCACTATTCCCACTCCAAAGAGTGCAACAGGAGGGAAAATGTTGGATAGCGGAGGGGTAAAAATGAAAATTCCCACTCCAAAGAGTGCAACAGTAGGGAAAGTGTTGGATAGCAGAGGGGTAAAAATTACTATTCCCACTGCAGTGAGAGCAACAGTAGGGAAAGTGTTGGATAGCAGAAGGAAAAAAATACTATTCCCACTCCAAAGAGTGCAACAGTGGGGAAAGTGTTGGATAGCGGAGGGGTAATAATTACTATTCCCACTCCACTGAATGCAACAGTAGAATAACTGTTGGATAGCAAAGGAGTTAAAAAATGTATTCCCACTCCAGTGAATGCAACAGTAGGGAAAGTGTTGGATAGCGGATGGGTAAAAATTACTATTCCCACTTCAGTGAGTGCAACAGTATAGAAAGTGTTGAATAGCAGAGGGGTAAAAATTACTATTCCCACTCCAGCGAGTGCAGCAGTAGAGAAAGTGTTGGATAGCGGAGGTATAAAAATTACTATTCCAACTCCAGTGAGTGCAACAGTAGGGAAAGTGTTGGATAGCTGAGGGGTAAAAATTACTACTCCCCACTCCAGTGAGTGCAACAGTAGGGAAATTGTTGGATAGCAGAGGGGTAAAAATTACTATACCCACTCCAGCGAGTGCAACAGTAGAGAAAGTGTTGGATAGCGGAGGTATAAAAATTACTATTCCAACTCCAGTGAGTGCAACAGTAGGGAAAGTGTTGGATAGCGGAGGTATAAAAATTACTATTCCCACTCCAGTGAGTGCAACAGTAGAGAAAGTGTTGGATAGCGGAGGGGTAAACATTACTATTCCAACTCCAGTGAGTGCAACAGTAGGGAAAGTGTTGGATAGCGGAGGGGTAAAAATTACTATTCCCACTCCAGTGAGTGCAACAGTAGAAAAAGTGTTGGATAGCGGAGGGGTAAAAATTACTATTCCAACTCCAGTGAGTGCAACAGTATAGAAAGTGTTGGATAGCAGAAGGGTAAAAATTACTATTCCCACTCCAGCGAGTGCAACAGTAGAGAAAGTATTGGATAGCGGAGGTATAAAAATGTCTATTCCAACTCCAGTGAGTGCAACAGTAGGGAAAGTGTTGGATAGCGGAGGGATAAAAATTTCTATTCCCACTCCAGTGAGTGCAACAGTATAGAAAGTGTTGGATAGCAGAGGGGTAAAAATTACTATTCCCACTCCAGCGAGTGCAGCAGTAGAGAAAGTGTTGTATAGCGTAGGTATAAAAATTACTACTCCAACTCCAGTGATTGCAACAGTAGGGAAAGTGTTGGATAGCGGAGGGATAAAAATTTCTATTCCCACTCCAGTGAGTGCAACAGTAGAGAAAGTGTTGGATAGCGGAGGGGTAAAAATTACTATTCCATCTCCAGTGAGTGCAACAGTAGGGAAAGTGTTGGATAGCGGAGGGGTAAAAATTACTACTCCCACTCCAGTGAGTTCAACAGTCGGGAAATTGTTGGATAGCAGAGGGGTAAAAATTACTATACCCACTCCAGCGAGTGCAACAGTAGAGAAAGTGTTGGATAGCGGAGGTATTAAAATTACTATTCCAACTCCAGTGAGTGCAACAGTAGGGAAAGTTTTGGATAGCGGAGGTATAAAAATTACTATTCCCACTCCAGTGAGTGCAACAGTAGAGAAAGTGTTGGATAGCGGAGGGGTAAAAATTACAATTCCAACTCCAGTGAGTGCAACAGTAGGGAAAGTGTTGGAGAGCGGAGGGGTAAAAATTACTACTCCCACTCCAGTGAGTGCAACAGTAGGGAAAGGGTTGGATAGCGGAGGGGTAAAAATTACTATTCCCACTCCAATCGCGAGGTGACAGCGCGAGGTGACAGTGCGCTTTAGGCAAGGTCGCCAATATTTCGAACTGTGATTAATTTTAAAAAACATTTGCTTTTAACTTTGGCTACTTCTGTTTTGACATTGTGTATTTGCAGCTTACTTGCGTTTTTCCTCCTGTCTTGCCGTCCCCGGTCCACCACAGCGCTCAGCTGTTTGTTGTGGAGGGACGTGGCCCCGCCTTTTTTTCCTTACTTTCGCTACTGGGGCACTATTTAGGCAGCATGGATGCCCGGCCGCGCAGTGCGAGGTGACAGTGCACTTTAGGCAAGGTCGCCAATATTTCGAACTGTGATTAATTTAAAAAAACATTTGCTTTTAACTTTGGCTACTTCTGTTTTGACATTGTGTATTTGCAGCTTACTTGCGTTTTTCCTCCTGTCTTGCCGTCCCCGGTCCACCGCAGCGCTCAGCTGTTTGTTGTGGAAGGACGTGGCCCTGCCTTTTTTTCCTTACTTTCGCTACTGGGGCACTATTTAGGCAGCATGGATGCCCGGCCGCGCAGCGGACACGCGCAGCGGGCGCGCCGGCGGTGCGCCGAAGGCGCGCCAAAGGCAAGCCCGTCTGCACCCGTCCGCGCCCATCCGCCGCCAGACGGCAGAGATGCTGCCAATTTGGATAAAATATTGCACTCCTACACCCGGGATAATCTTCTTGCCATTAGGAGGCAGATGGTTAGATGTAAACAATCCAGTCTGCTGGGTCTAGAGGGTACTTTTTGCTGCAAATGTTGTGGCTTTGAGTCTATCCTCCCGGCAAAGCTTAGCAACCCTCCTTTGAGTAATTCTACTACCATTTTCCACCTCAATTGCCGCTCGCTGTCCAAACACTTCGCCGATGTGTACGATCTCCTGGAGGCTGAGTCTCCTGACGTCCTGTTTCTTACAGAGACCTGGCTTTCGGAGGAGATGGTTGCGGAGCAAGTGCTCGCTCTCCCGGAAGGTTACAAAATACTCACCCTCAACAGGGCTTCGAGAGGCGGGGGGATTGCTGTTGTTTTCAAAACTAGCTACCTTTGCTCGTTCATAAAACAACACGTTGCCGGGCGCGAATGCGCCCTTTTTAAAATTTCTTTGAACCCTAATTATACCATGACAGGTCTTTTAATTTACCGACCTCCGGGTCCTTCAAAAACGTTTAGAGAAGCCCTTACAGAGACAGTAAGTGCCTTGGTGGTTAATGCTTCTAATTTTACAGTCATAGGAGACCTTAACTTGCATTTGGACAATCTCTCTGACCCTGAAGTGACCAATTTTTTGGCTGATCTCGCTGCGTGCCAGCTCGATTAACGGGTCTTAGGTTCAACGCATTCAGCAGGGCACTTACTGGACCCAGTTTTCACCAATATACCTTCCCTTACGGTCCGTACCCCTGTCCCGATGGGCTGGTTGGATCACTTTTTAGTTTCCATGTCCATCCAGGGCATTACGCCCACACGTAACTTGGTTAAAACCTTTTCTCTTAAACGTCCCTGGCACAAACTGAATTGGGATCTATTTCAAACTTACCTGTCCGCTACCCCCCCAGATTTTTCGGCTGACCCCAACGAGGCTAATTTGGCCTTTTGTAATTGGATCAGTCAGCCCTTGGACAACCTTATCCCTGCTAAAATGTCCATGAATCGCCGCTCCAAATCTAATCCATGGTACAATACCAAGCTGGCCGCCCTGCGAAAAATCTGCAAAAAATTGGAGAGAGCTTGGAGGAAGGATTTTGATCCGACCTCTAAGGTCTCCTATCGGGCCGCCGTTAGAAAATATCATAAGGCTATCCAAGTTGAGCGTGCAGCCTTTTTTGCGGAGCAAATTAGCAAGAGCACCAATCCAGCAAAGAGCATCTTTTCTATAGTTTCCAGCCTTAAAAATCAAAAGGAGGCCGCTGGATCTCTGATCACTTCTGACCAGCAGTGTGAAACGTTGGCTGCTTTCTTTGTTAAGAAGGTAGACAATATCTACAAATGCTTCTCTATTATTCCCCGTGGTCCCCCTGAGGTACCCTGCAATCTCACTTATGCTACATTAGAGGTTTTTCCCCCCATTCCTCTGAACTCATTGCTCACCTTTTGTTCCAAAGTTAAGTCGGGCTCTCCTGTCGATCCCCTGAAGCCCTATCAATTTCGGAAAATTCTTCCTACCATTTTACACCCTCTGGAACAGGTGATCAATGCGTCTCTTAGTTCAGCGGTAGGGCCTACTGCTTGGAAACAGGCCAGGGTGCTACCGCTGCTTAAAAAACCCTCCTTAGATCCTAATAAGCCAGAAAACTTCCGGCCAATCTCCCTGTTACCCTGGGCCGCAAAGATCGTGGAGGCCTATGTTAACTCTCTCCTCATGGAATTTTTAGATGCCAATAACAGGTTTGACCCTTCCCAAAACGGCTTTCGCCCTGATCACAGCACAGAGTCAGCGCTCTTGGCTGTGACTGAACATCTTTGGAAAGCCTTAGACGCCGGTCAGACGTCGGCACTGATCCTTTTAGACCTTAATGCCGCATTCGACACGGTGTCTCACGCCATCTTGCTGCGTCGCCTGGAGGAGGCAGGAGTTACTGGCTCTGCTCTGCAGTGGCTGGCCTCTTTTCTTGCGGATAGGATGTTCCAGGTGATTGCTCCTCCCTTTACCTCCAGCATCCGTCCCATAAGTCAGGGGGTTCCACAGGGCTCCTCCCTGAGCCCTCTGCTTTTCAATCTCTATGTTCAACCTCTGGCCGGTGTAGCCAAGAGCAGAGGGTTGACCATGGTCTCCTATGCCGACGACACAGAGTTGGTGGTGGCTCTCTCGGGCGACTCTAAGCAGGACGCCCTGAAATTTCAGGGCGATCTCGCGGCAGTCGCCGAGTGGATGACCGCCAACTGTCTCCAGCTGAATGCCAACAAGTCGGAGGTGTTGTTGGTGGGCAGAGACCTTGGTCTATGGAGTGAGCTCTGGTGGCCAAAGAGCCTAGGCACTGCCCCTGTCCCTAAGCAAGCAGTGAAGAATCTAGGGGTCTGGGTGGATGCCTCACTTAATTTTCAGACTCAGACAAAAAAAGTAGCAGGTACCTGTTTCGGACTGCTGCGGGGACTCAAACCCATTCTAGGCTTCTTTGACGCCCCTACCAGGCAGAATCATCATCCAGGCCCTGATCATGTCACGATTGGATTATGCGAACTCACTGTATTTGGGAGCTAATAAGTCTGAAGTTCAGAGGCTGCAGAGAGTCCAGAACGCGGCTGTAAGATCCCTTTTTGGGTTGCGCCGAGTCTGCTCAGTGACAAGCGCCATTCGCCGTTTACACTGGCTAACTGTGGCTAGGCGCATTGAGTTTAAGGCTCTTTGCATAGCCTTTAAAACTCTGAAACTGGCATCTCCTCAAATCTTGACCGACCTTCTTCTACCTTATGTCCCCTCTCGCCAGCTCCGCTCTGTGGGACAACATCTGGTGGTGGTTCCTAGAGTCAGGAGGGTTCGTGCTGGTGGTCGCTCTTTTCGGAACAGAGCAGCCATCCTCTGGAATTCTTTACCGGTCCATATTCGAGGGTTCACTAACTACCTGGAATTTAGGAAATCCCTAAAAACCTTTCTTTTCCCCACTCCGTAGGTCCCTGGCCTTTTATGTTCTGTCACCCCACCGCTGGTTAGCGCCAGGACGCCTCTTTGCTGGGGCAGCTGTCGCGCTTAATAAACCTGTTAACATAACAAAACATAACAATGAGTGCAACAGTAGAGAAAGTGTTGGATAGCGGAGGGGTAAAAATTACTATTCCAACTCCAGTGAGTGCAACAGAAGGGAAAGTGTTGGATAGCAGAGGGGTAAAAATTACTACTCCCACTCCAGTGAGTGCAACAGTAGGGAAATTGTTGGATAGCAGAGGGGTAATAATTACTATTCCCACTCCAGCGAGTGCAACAGTAGAGAAAGTGTTGGATAGCGGAGGTATAAAAATTACTATTCCAACTCCAGTGAGTGCAACAGTAGGGAAAGTGTTGGATAGCGGAGGTATAAAAATGACTATTCCCACTCCAGTGAGTGCAACAGTAGAGAAAGTGTTGGATAGCGGAGGGGTAAAAATTACTATTCCAACTCCAGTGAGTGCAACAGTAGGGAAAGTGTTGGAGAGCGGAGGGGTAAAAATTACTACTCCCACTCCAGTGAGTGCAACAGTAGGGAAAGGGTTGGATAGTGGAGGGGTAAAAATTACTATTGCCACTCCAATGAGTGCAACAGTAGAGAAAGTGTTGGATAGCGGAGGTAGAAAAATTACTATTCCAACTCCAGTGAGTGCAACAGTAGGGAAAGTGTTGGATAGCGGAGGGATAAAAATTACTATTCCCACTCCAGCGAGTGCAACAGTAGAAAAAGTGTTGGATAGCGGAGGGGTAAAAATTACTATTCCAACTCCAGTGAGTGCAACAGTATAGAAAGTGTTGGATAGCAGAGGGGTAAAAATTACTATTCCCACTCCAGCGAGTGCAACAGTAGAGAAAGTATTGGGTAGCGGAGGTATAAAAATTACTATTCCAACTCCAGCGAGTGCAACAGTAGGGAAAGTGTTGGATAGCGGAGGGGTAAAAATTACTATTCCAACTCCAGCGAGTGCAACAGTAGGAAAAGGGTTGGATAGCAGAGGGGTAAAAATTACTATTCCCAATCTAGTGAGTGCAACATTAGGAAAAGTGTTGGATAGCAGAGGGGTAAAAATTGTTATTCCCACTCCAGTGAGTGCAACAGTATGAAAAGTGCTGGATAGCGAAGAGGTAAAAATAACTATTCCCACTCCAGTGAGTGCAACATTAGGGAAAGTGTTGGATAGCGAAGAGACAAAAATTACTATTCACACTCAAATAGTTAAAAAAAAAAAAAAAACATTTCAAAAATTTTAAAAATCATAAATATAAATAAACAATATTTAGAAATGAAAAATCAAATATATTAAATATATAAAAAGAACAAATAATATATTAATTACATATAAAAGCCTACAAATAATATATAATATAAAATAATAAATAAATGTATTAAAAAATTTCTTTTAAACTAGAAAATATTTACAAACAAATAAATTAATTAATGCATAAATGTATTTATTATATTTCTTACCGTATAACTCCACACCAATAACAAAACACTTTAACATTTTTAATTACTTTTTTCTCAAAAATTAACATAATTACATAATCAATTTTAAAAATATTATTAATTAAAAAAACTAATAAACATTAATTGACTACACACACTTTAACACTATGATGTCTACAACACACACCTAAATTAAACTCTAAAATAATAAAACACAATTAAAACTTATTTATAAATTAAAAACTATTACTATCAACTACTAATAATAAAGTAATAAAAATGTATTTAATACCCACCCTTTACCCCTTTAAAAGTAAAAACAGACAAAAAAATAAACAATTACCCAAAATACATATTACATACTTAACATTAACAACTATATATAATTACCTAAATAAAAATTACTTCCCACCCTTTACTCCTATAAACACCAAAACACACACCTAAAATTAATTACAGTTACCATAATTAATTATCAATTAATTAATTAAAATTAATTAACATCCCATTATTAATTCATCAATTAAAAATAAATTACTTCCCCTTAACACCTATAAACACCACAACACACACCTAAAATGAATTACACAATTACCATAATTAATTACCAATTAATTCATTAAAATTAATTAACATCCCATTATTAATTCATCAATTAAAAATAAATTACTTCCCACCCTTAACACCTATAAACACCACAACACACACCTAAAATTAATTACACAATTACCATAATTAATTACCAATTAATTAATTTAAATTAATTAACAACCAATTATTAATTAATTAATAATAAATTACTTTACACATTTAACACTATAACATCTCAATTAAACAAATATTAATAAATAAAAAATAATCAATAAATTTAATATAATTAAATTACCTCCCACCCTATTCCCCTATAAACCCACAACCCGCTACAGAACTAAAAACGCAAAATTCAAATAAAAAAACATTAACTACTAAATATTTAACACATATATCATAAATACAAACAATTCTTATACAAAAAAACATACGACACATACATATAAAATATATACTAAAATACATAACATTAATAAACAAACGATATTTTTAGCAGCTATATTTTTGCAAACGATATTAAACACTTCGATATTTTTAAAATCGATATTACTTACCTTAAGTCGATATTCTTGACCACGATATTCGTGCTGTCGATATTTCTGACCCACGATATTTGCAACTCGATATTTGTACAACTCGATATTTTTGATTCGATATTCTGTCTCTGCACCCCCTGAAATATAGCTACTACTTTTGGAGACCACCACTTCTGGCAGATTGTGACCCAGCATGAAGGCCACCTTGCAGTTTTGTGCTCAGCTCTAGAGGCTTTATCTAAAGTAATATGTTATGATATGGGGCCATCTTTAGTATACAGTCAGGTCCTTAAGGACTCTGCTGGTGTATTGTGCCCAGTTCTGGGGGAAATATCTGGAGGGCTATGTCCAGGTCTCTGTACAAAATCTGGAGTGTGTTGTCAGTCCTAGAGACACAGGGTCTGATTCACAAAGGTAAACTTGCACTTTTGGGTAAGTTTATGATTGTTTGCTATTCACAAAGGGATTTACAGGTAGTATCTTTATGAGTGCGGAGTCTCCGCACATAAAAAGATAGGTCTTTTATGTGTGAAGACTCCGCACTCCAAAAGATACCACTCGAAAATTCCTTTGTGAAAGCAAACAATTGGAAACGTACACAAAAGTGTACATTTACCTTTGTGTGAATCAGGCCCACAGTGATTCGCAATGATACTCATAAGCAACTAGAGTGTGAGAGTCGGATCAGGGTTGGTGCTAAGGTTTCCAAGCACATAAATATAAATGCTGCAAGTAGCTTTATTTTGAACGCATATATATCCATCGGGGCTTATTGCGTCACTTTCACACCACTTAAAGTAGTAGCTGAGTGACGCATGCAAAGCCACCCTGTGGGGCTTTGAGTGGCCTCATAAATCATAAGCAAGGTGACGCCTTACTCTGCGCCCGAGAGGCGTTCCATGGTCATTGCAGTGGGTTTTCCCATGCAACACCCATGGAATTTGACGCTGCCCCAGATTTACAAAGTAATGTAAATGTGGGGCGGCGTCAAAACCATACGCCCCCGAGGTGAGGTGTAACAAGGAAAAATATGCTAATTTCTCCTAGTTTTTTCCTCGTTCCATGTGTGCTGCATTCTGGAGCACACATAGAAAGAGAAAAACGCCTCATAGGATTGTTTCCTGCC
Organism: Calotriton arnoldi; assembly: GCA_963921515.1. Taxonomy (NCBI): domain Eukaryota; kingdom Metazoa; phylum Chordata; class Amphibia; order Caudata; family Salamandridae; genus Calotriton; species Calotriton arnoldi. Next base: position 3,599,648 of record CAWUFW010000731.1, on the reverse strand, counting down.
CAAAACAATCCTGCATGCAACAGAGGCACCCTTGTACCATGGTGTTAGGCTGCAAAAACAGCACCAGCACAGGCAGAAAGGTCTGGAATGCACCATATTGCTTAAATATGGTGCATTCCTGCCCTCTCACTTTGGCGTAGGGCAGCTCAGCAAGGTGCCTTGCTGTGGTGCACTACACCAAAATGCCATAAATGAGGCCCATAATTTTTAAACCCAGCTTTCCGCACCACCATCACACCACAAGAAACCAGTCTAAAATTCACAGTGGAGGGACTGCTGTCAAGACTCCAAGAGGTGGTCTGCTGCCTTCTCCTTCTGCTGCACTCCGCGAGCTCTGCAGCCATCCCTCGACTGTGCTGCTCAGAACATCACTTCTGCCTACACAAATCACAGCATAGCACATGAAAGGGAAAAGGGATTCTGCTGGAAACAAATGATTTAAATCTTTGATCGGGCATGGAGAACATCCTGTTCCAAGATGGCAACGTAACATGCTCCTAATGAGGATCAGTAGACCACTAGTACACAGAATGGAAGCATCACCATCCATGCATAGCAATGGAAGCAGTAGTGACTCCTCCCAGTTTTATGGCCGGTTTTTATTATAACAAGAGTGAATAATAATCTATTATTCACTCATGGTATAAAAAAATCATCAAGACCCTGAGACAGCTTCTGACTGTCTGATGGCTGTTGCTGGTGCACAAAGTTGTCTGCATTAGCCATCAGAGAGATTATCCAGGGCTGGTGAGACACCCAGCCATGGCCCCAATTTTGTCCAAGCATACCAAAGGCCTCTGCAGCAAGGTAAGTAAAAAGCTTTTAAATGTTGTGTGCATTTCGGTGAGTGTGTGTGTCTATGAGAGAGTGTGTGCATGTGTCAGAATGTCTGTGTGTGTGGGTGACAGAGAGAGTCAGTGGAGGAGTGAGTCAATGTGAGTGAGAATGAATGATAAGAAGAGTGAGTATGAGTGAGAATGAATGACAGTGATTGAGGGAGAATGACTGTGAGTGTGACTTAGTGCCACTTAGTGTGAGACTAAGTGAGTTACAGTGAGTCTGAGTATTCCACAGTCTGAGTGAGTCAGAGAATGTGTGAGACAGAGTAAGTCAGAGAACGAGTGATACAGAGTGAGTCAGAGTGAATATGAGTGAGACTAAGGGGCCGATTCCGATTCGGGCCGGAAAACGTACCGACCGACTTGGATCGGGAATCTATTCCGACCGACACGTAACGGTGCAGCCCGACCCGCCTAGTACGATGAAATGCGTGCAAAATCCGACCGACTCGTACGGAACACAAGCCGAACGACCAAACCGCACGGAAAACAGCTATCCGGCCGGAAAACCACGCGAATCGAACCGACCGACACGCACCAGGAATGAACCCGAACGAAACGTACCCGCGAAGTCCGACCCGCGCAGTACGATGCAACGCGTGGAAAACCCGACCGAGTCGCACGGAGTACAAGCCGTACGAACGACACGCATACAAAACAGCGAGCCGAAGCAACCCAATACTCCGTGACCGACGCGTACGCCGCACATGAAACACAGCACAAACACAGCGTGAACGACTCGGAGAGGCTCGCACGAGACAACTGCAGGGTCCGACTCGGTCAGAAGGACGTCTCCTACATGCACAAAAAGTACAAAGGGAAAAACAGAAAAAAAAAGGCCAAACAAGCAATTACAAAGCCAATAAATACTGGGGGGGGGGAAACAGGGAACAAAGACACACCCACAACTCCACCCATATAAAGGACACAAATCCCTACCATGATCCCTTGCAAATTCAAATGACCTGCCAGCACAGAACACCAACAGACAGCAACCACACACACACTCACAGCTCATCCATCACACAAGCCACACACCATCAGCACCTCAACAAATAGCACCCTCACATACACCCAGCAAAACCCACACTCACACACCCTCACTTGCACACCAACACCCACATCACTCACCACCACCACCCATCACCATGCCCCCAAAGAAGAATACAAAGTTCCTAGACAGTGAATTGGAAGTCCTGGTAGATGAGATCCTCAGGGTAGAGCCACAGCTGTTTGGTACACTGGTCCAACAGACACCCATGTCGCAGAAAACCAAGATGTGGGAGAGGATCGTCGACAGGGTGAACGCACAATCACCATGTTTGCGCACAAAGGAAGACATCCAGAACAGGTGGTATGACGTGCGCAGGAGGGTCAGGGACCTACTGAAGAAGGACTACATCTTGAGCCAACACACCGGCAGTGGCCCTCCTGCCAAACCAGTATACCTCAGGCCCTGGGAGGAGAAGGTGCGGGCCATCCTACCACCAGTGAGCGTATATGGACTATCAAACATCCCAGAGCCTGGTGAGTACACAACAAATATACCCAATATCATGTGACAATATACACACATCACTGTCAAGGGGATAGTCAAACCATGCACCCTTAGCAAATCCACAGCAACAAAACCAGAATCATCCCAAGATGTGTATGTCAGTCAGATAAACACAATACATGCCATCTCATAGTGATATGTAACTGTGTCATGACATGTACAAACCCTACAACAAATAAAGCTAGGCAGTGCCACAAATCTAACCAACAAACACAGTCAGATATGTAGCCACCACTAGAACACCACCACACAGGGAATCCCACAGAAAGGAAGGAATTCTGTGTATGCTGGTCAAGTCAGTGTAGCCAATAGCATCATGGGAGTTGTAGTCACAGATATTGCCCACCCTCACAATACGCCCATCAACACCACTCTGAACCATGCTCACTTCACAGGGAGTGGAAAACAACTGACAAGATGGCTGACACTGGCTACTGCTGTGGGGAGCACAAGGCCCTGCTGGCAACTGTGCACCAACCAACAGCAGGACACCATTGACTGACATCCTGAAAGACAACTTGCACTCCCTGCAATGGAAGCACGTTCCATGGTGGGATATCTGGCTGGGTGGGAAGGAGGACTGACAGCTCTGACCATAGTTACCAGCAGCTCTTCTCACACACACCCCTAACACAAACTACACACAACTCACCTGGGAAAATGCATTGCCTCACACTAAAATTATCCCACAAAGAACCACCACCCTGGGTTATGCTGTGGGACGCACAGGGACACACATGGGACTTGTAGCCAAACAAACGCCAGGACAACACTGTCAGCCATCCATTCAGCACAGGCACACTACCCCACAGGGAAGCAGAGTCAGAAGGAAGGAAGTATGGGCAAGCTGGGAAGGGGGTGTAGGCAATAGCATGATGGGAGTGGTAGTCACAGCTCAACATCCCCCACCCACATGGCCCAGCAAGCTCACACTGAAGCATGCACACCTCACAGGGAGTGAAAAGCCACATCAAAGATGTCTGACAGTGGCCTCAGCTGTGGGGAGCACAAGGCCCTGCTGGGAACTGGGCACCAACAAACAACAGGACACACTGTCAGCCATCTTGCCATTGCTGTCACACTCACACACAGTGAAGTCCACTCAAAGGGAAGGAAGTATGGGCATGCTGGGAAGGGGGGTGTAGGCAATAGCATGATGGGAGTGGTAGTCACAGCTCAACATCCCCCACCCACATGGCCCAGCAAGCTCACACTGAAGCATGCACACCTCACAGGGAGTGAAAAGCCACATCAAAGATGTCTGACAGTGGCCTCAGCTGTGGGGAGCACAAGGCCATGCTGGGAACTGGGCACCAACAAACAACAGGACCACACTGTCAGCCATCTTGCCATTGCTGTCACACTCACACACAGTGAAGTCCACTCAAAAGGAAGGAAGTATGGGCATGCTGGGAAGGGGGGTGTAGGCAATAGCATGATGGGAGTGGTGGTCACAGCTCAACATCCCCCACCCACATGGCCCAGCAAGCTCACACTGAAGCATGCACACCTCACAGGGAGTGAAAAGCCCCATCAAAGATGTCTGACACTGGTGCTCTGTTGTGGGGAGCACAAGGCCATGCTGGGAACTGGCCACCAACCAACAGCAGGACACCACTGACAGACATCCTGAGAGTCAACCTGAACCCACTGCAAGGGTGGCATGCTTCATGGTGGGATAACTGGGCTGGGGGAGAAGGATGGCCGGATGTCCACCAAATACAACCAATGCTGGCCATGTACACACCTCAACATTCATATTGAAATGCTCAAAGTATGCAGGACAATGTGCTACACCAATATCAACCTCTGACTGTGACAACTTAGGACAATGCAATGTACAGGCCCGCATCCAGAGGTACAGTCACAACTGTCAGGTGTGTGAACGATTGATGCCTGCAGAAACATAACATACATTGTGTGTGTCTCCCCAAAACAGGTGATGATGGGGACACAGCAGCAGACGCTGAGGAGTCCCTGTCCCAGGCTCCGGTGGACACTGAGCTCACTGGTGTGGAACAGCCTCTGCCCTCCTCGGATGACGAAGACCTACCTGGCACCTCCGGAGTGAGTCATCATGCAGCACCAGCAGGACCACCAGCTGCACCCCCTGCACCCACCCCTCCAACAACTGCCAACACACAGACCACCCCTGCCGACACGGACAGACCAAGGACCACCACCACCAACAGCACACGGACCCCGGCCCAACGTGGAGCAACGGACACCAACACCAGCAACAACCCCCAAGGGGGCCCAGGGACACCTGTGCGTGCCACCGCAGGTCCTGCACGTGTCACCAGGGGTGGTGGGAGGGGTGGTAGACATAGGTCACTGCTTGCAGAGGGGTATGGACTGCATGATGACCCACAACTGGTACGCATAGCTGATGCGTACCAGACTAGCACCGGAGAGGTCAGCCAGGTAGTGGGGATCCTCAGGGACATTCAACAGCAGCAGGCTGCCCATCATGCCCGCTTGGACTCCCACATGCCTCGCATGGAGTCCAAGTGGGACACATTGCAAGAACTGACGGTGGTGCATAGGGACATATTACAATGCCTCCGCCAGATTTGCACCAACATGTCAACACCTCCCTGTGTGCCCACAACATCTGGTGCTGCAACAACTGCAACTGCCACAGGGAGGGAGGATGACTCTGGCGGAGAGTCCCCTGCACCGCAGCAGCCTGCACTTGAGGGTCCCCCCCCAAAGAAGAGGGGTCGTCCGAGGAAGGGCGACTGAGAGGCCGATGGCCATGCACAACCCCCAGGAAGCCAACACCTGTTCTGGAAAATCACCTTTGTGCGCAAACTGTTCACCCTGTTGAATGCAACACAACTCTCCCACATGACATGGGGAGTTCAAGTTGGACCAATGTATCAGATGACTGTGGACTTTACTCTGGACATTTCTGCTACCAGGACTTCCAAATCATCTAGGAACTTTGGATTACAATCACAATGTACAGCACCCACCATCCTGTGCACTATACTCACACATGTATGTCAATAAACTCACTAATACACCATACTTGCCTCTGTTGTGATTCCAACGTTGTTTTTGTCATGGAGATGATGATCTGCGAAATGACACTGTGCATGCTAACTGCTACAGCAAGTACAACACCGGCATGTGAGTCATGGTGACGTGACACATATGAGGGAGACACACCACCAGGGCTACACAACACATACACACCAGGGCCATCTGACTCATCGCCTACACTGATGTTGCCAGGATATACGGTGCAATGCACAGACACAACACCTATTCACAGTCTGTGTTAACTAGCCCACTGGTGCAGTAAGCAAATGTCAGTCAGATGTGTGACCACAGACAACGCACATCACAAAGTGAAGCACAGGTTTATTACACATTTGCAACATGTTTTAACCACTACAGATGCAAGGTAATCCCACCTGGCAGTGGGCACACAGTCAACAAGTGTAGAAGAAAGGAAGTCCATGGGTGTGGCGCACATCACCTGTAGGGAAACGACAGCTACCACCCTGGAAGTTGATTCACGGTGTCGAGGGATCACAGTTGACCAAACAACCCTGAAAGTACCCTGTGAAGGACAGAAATGACACACAGTCAAAAGCACTGAAGAACAGGACAGAACTGCAATACTCATGCCCAATACATGTCACAAGATACCCACCCAGAACCAAGTTAGCATGTCAACACTGCTGGGGAGTACAGACTACCTGTAAGGACACATCGCTGCACGCATACAGTCATGTAGCACATGGACACACTCAAACAGCACCAGAGCACCACCAACACATATCATGCAAACTCACATCATTGACATGACATCTCCGGATACTCACATTCAGCTGAAGAAGTTGGTGATGAGCTGTGTGTGGACATCACCCTCATCATCATCATCATCACTGGCATCGTGGTCCAGGCCAGGATCCTCCACAGGTGGCGGATGTTGGTCATCGTCATCCAGGATGAGAGGCAACTCCTTCCGCACTGCCAGGTTGTGTAGCATGCAGCAGACGATGACAATCTTGCACACCTTTGCTGGGGCATATGGGAGGGCCCCTCCTGTCTTGTCCAGGCAGCGGAAGCGGCTCTTCAGGAGACCAAATGTCCGCTCAATCACTCTCCTGGTCCGACCATGTGCCTCATTGTAGCGCATCTGGGCTGGTGTCACAGGGTTCCTGAGGGGCGTCAGCAACCACGGCATGTTGGTGTATCCGGAGTCACCTACACACGGACAATTGCACATTAGCTGAGTTGGAAAAGAGGGTGGAATACTACATTGCAGAACACACACAATGGTACAAAGTCAGTACACACCGACAACCCAGGCACGCTGGTTCCGCATCTGTGACATCATCCTCGGGATGCGACTACTCCTCATCACGTAGGCATCGTGTGCAGAACCGGGGAAACGGGCACACACGTGTGAGATGCTCATATCTGCAAGACATACCACCAGTGCATTGACCGAATGGTAATGTTTGCGGTTCCTGTATGCCTGCTCATGTGCCTGTGGTGGTATCAAAGCCACATGTGTCCCATCAATGGAGCCAATGACATGCGGCATCCTCCCCAGGGCATAGAAGTCACTCTTGTCGTCAGTGAGTTGTTGACGTTTAGGGAAATAGATGTACCGGTTCAGGTATCCCAACATTGCCTCCAAAACATCGCGGAGCACACGGCTGAACATGGTCTGTGACATCCCACCAGCAGACGCCACAGTGTGTTGAAAGGTACCGGTGGCAAAGAAGTGTAGGGCTGCCATCACTTTCACCTTGGGGGTCAGCGCTGTAGGGTATGTCCGGCCAGGTTGCAAATGAGGGGCCAACCGCACCGTCAATTCCTCAATCAGTGGCCTGGTGAAGCGGTACCGTCGGATGCAGTCCCGTTCAACCATTGTTGCAAGGTCAGAGAATGGCCGATGGACAGCTGGTGCCCTGCAGTGCATAGGTGAAGGAAGAAAGATTGTCAGTCACCCCACATATGTGGCATAGACCAGACTCAATATCACATGATACATCATTACGAGACACAAGTACATGATGCGTGTGCCGTTCCGTAAGGACATGTATGGCACCTACATGGCTAACATCTAACATCACAGTTCAACATGTGTCCTCAACAAGTCCCAGGTTGTGCTATGGGATATCATTAGGCTGTGTCACAGTACCCATGTACTGCTGTCACGTTCCAAACACACACCACAGTGACATGTGAGGACAGATGTGCCCCAGGCATCACAGCTCATCGACAGGTAGATACCCAGGGACCCTGTATTGCCACATGGACACTGGCATGACATGGTGCATCATGAATACACCACAGCTAAACAACCATGACCCCCACAGGTAGTGGTCCCTGTTGCCTCGGCAGGACAGACATGGCCATCTGTGACACACACACGCACAACATCAAAGTCCATGCACAAACAACGTGGATGTGGAGACTGTCTCCCATTGTGCACATGGAATCAGAGACATTGTAAACACAACATGCACACAGACTGTGGAGGGCCATCACAATTGTGGCAATGGGTCACCTTGTGACGTACATACCGTCCCACATGGGACTCAGGGGGTATGTGACATGACATACACATACACAACCGTGAAATGTGACCATGCCACATGCTCTGATATGAACAGTTGCACACCACAGTGTTCATGTGCACAACACACCAAGGATACTGTCCCCATGAACACATGCACAGCCTGGGAGTGGCTGCCCCCAAGTGCCACCCACAAAACCACATGTTGACCCCCATACACGGAACAGGTGATGCAGCCTTACATGCCTTAGGATACAGTGTGGACAGGCTGTGGTGTTGTAGGTGTGCCCCTCACTCCCTGGGAAGTAAATGTGGCTGGCATACGTTCACCTGTGACAGGCATGGTGACATATGCCAGTGACTTGTACAGGGACGCGTTGTACAGCAATGGACCAATCGGTGCGCACGCATTGGCCCTTGCATACAATGTGAGCGGGTACGCGTTGTACAGCAATGGACCGATCGGTGCGCACGCATTGGCCATTGCATACAATGTGAGCGGGTACGCGTTGTACAGCAATGGACCGATCGGTGCGCACGCATTGGCCATTGCATACAATGTGAGCGGGTACGCGTTGTATTCGCAATACGCGTTGTACAGCAATGGACCGATCGGTGCGCACGCATTGGCCATTGCATACAATGTGAGCGGGTACGCGTTGTATTCGCAATACTCATTGTACAGCAATGGACCGATCGGTGCGCACGCATTGGCCATTGCATACAATGTGAGCGGGTACGCGTTGTACAGCAATGGAGCGATCGGTGCGCACGCATTGGCCATTGCATACAATGTGAGCGGGTACGCGTTGTACAGCAATGGACCGATCGGTGCGCACACATTGGCTATGGCCTGGCATGGCAACGGACGCGTTTTCAAACCTTCAATGAGTCGGATGCTGTAAATTCAGTTGGCCACCCACAACAATGTTGCAAATTCATGGGTGTCATGAAGTTGAACTTTTGAAGGATGCTGTGGGCGTGTGTAAGTGGTGCAAATCCATGGATTGGCCAGATTCAGAAGATGCAAACGACTTGGACCTATCACTTTGGACACATGGGACAGTATCTGCCTCAGCAGCACACATATAATGCTGGCTGTTCCCCTGAGAGCTCACTTGCCTGCACTACATGCTCCAGGACGACATCTGCCACCACCACTGCTGCTGTATCTGCATCCTCTGGCTCCTGCAATGGCATGTACTGTGGAGAGAGCCCCAGCCTTCAGCACTGAGGAGAACCAGGCCCTGCTGGACAGCCTCCTTCCACAGTACAGCAAGCTGTATGGGAAACCAGGGGAGCAGGTGAGTGTGCTGTCCACTGCCTAACTAAATGTGCATGTTGTCTGACTAGCAAGACCTACAGTCTGCACGCCACTGGCTAGCAGGCTCACTGAGTAGTTGTCACCCCCCATAGTGTGTAGTTACATGCACTGAACAGGTATAGTGCAGTAACAGTGCATTTAAACGAGGTTTTACTTCCCAGGCAATGATACCATGTAGTAACTGCTGGCAAACTGTTCATAGCCATCGTTGCACTGCCTGTGTACATCATGTGCCCCTGTGATTTAGACATGTATATCCAAATGTGTGATGCACGGAAATGTTGCATGTGTAGTAATGGGCTTTTCACTTTGTCATCCTCACAGGTTGATGCCCACCAGAAGCAGAAGATATGGCTGACCATCGTCCGGGCAGTGAGATCCGTGGGGGACTACAAGCGCCGGATCCGCAACTGCCAGAAGAGGTGGCAGGACCTTCGGGGCTGGACCCGGAGGATCGCACGGGTCCAGCTGAAGCTGTCGCCTCCTCGCAGGAGGGGCGGACACCGGACCCTGCCCCCCACATGCTCAGGATCCTGGCGGTGGTCTTCCCTGATCTGGATGGGCAGCTGAAGGCCAGAGAGCAGCAAGGAGGGGGGGTGAGTGCATTGGATGGCTGCATTGTGAACTTTGTCTGCCATGCTATGTGCCCTCCTCTGGCCTGGTTAAACTTCCACAGTACATCAGTCATGTGGTCCAGGACCCATGTCCCTCAATTGTGCACTGCCCACTCCTCATCTGATACCCAGGTGTGGCCCTTACAGTCAGGGAATTGTGTCACTTGGGTACTGTGTCCTTGCATTTTGCTTAGCTCAAGGTGGGGGACAGCATTTGTTCCCCTAACTCTGTGGTGGGCATCATGGGTGGGTCCATTGCTTACACAATGCCTGTGTTCTGACATGTAATCTGCGTGTTACTTTGATATGTGGTCCAATTGCTGAGCTGAACCACCACATGTGCCTGGGGTATTTGGCACACACCCATGCTGCGGGTGTGAACAATGTTTGGGCCTCAGGAGTATGTATATCAAGTGTGTCACACATACTTAGCCACCTGCCTACTGTCCAGGGCTCATCCCTCATTCACGTGGGGCAGGACAGTCATGCCTACTCCAGGCCATACAATACACTCTGTACTCCCACTCACGTGTATCAGCTGACACATTGTGCTCAGTGATATGTCCCCTCAGGTGTCTGCCTCTGTGTCATTGTGCTGTGGCTTCGTTGTCAGGACTACTGGGGTGTTTCTCGGTTGGGGCTCAGCATGCCACCGGAGATGTGACCATAGGAGACGATACTTGTGTGACACATAGGTGTTTGATCACTTGACCGTGCAGACTGGGGTATGCAAATGTGAAGTTCAGGCAGCTGTTTCCCATTCACAGCAGATTGTGAGGTGCTCAGGTTCAGAGGGTTGTGTTACAGGTCTCCCATATGTCCAATTGGTATGACGTGGACAAATAAGAGTTCAGATGATGTGGTGTGTGGGGGATGGACATGTGCACTTGTTCAGCTCCAGGACTTGCATTCCCCATGACCTAGGATTGTGACACAGTGCAGGCTGCTGTTGTCTGGCTGCCCTTTCCATGTGACTGGAGACAGTGATGTATGACTTAGCAGGCATGCCTGTGCCATGGCATGAAACTTCCAATGAGTGATCCTGCAGGGGAGTGACATGTGCTACATGCACCCCATTGTGGCAATGACTATCAGGACATGGGTGCATCATGGTGTCTGGTGCTGGTATGCATCACATGCATTTCAAAATTGACTCTGGCCATCCCTTTATCCGGACATTTGTACTGACTCAGTGGCAAGAGTTGTGATGTGTGCATGTTCACATACTTCACCGTGTTCTTTGCACTGTCCAACTACTGTGTAGGTGGTGCATGTGTCCACACTGGGGTATTGCCATCCCACAGACACCAGACAGATGGGTGCAAGGCCAGGAGGGATGTGAGTGCCATGGTTGACCATCAGACTGTCAATTGGCTTCTCCTACTCTGTTTGGGCACTTTTGGCAGTGTTCAACTAAGGATGCCAGGGCTTGGTCTGTAATGTGCTGTACTTACTGTGGTGTGTGCGGTCGGTGCAGGTGACTGATGTTTGTCTGTTTCCCTATTGTTTGCAGATACATCCACGGCCACAGGAGGGGACAGCTCCACGGACCAGGAGGAGCCGCAGAGCCAGACTGGGTCAGCAGCCGAGGAGTGGTTGGAGGGACCCAGTGGCACGGAGGGCGAGGGGAGCCACACCGAGGAGTCCTCAGCAGCATCCACCTCAGCTGAGGACCACAGAAGCTCGGAGGATGACTCCCTTGTGGAGGCGGGTGTCAGCAGCCACCACACCCCAGCTAGTGTTGCTGTCCCCGCCACCACCACCACCGCCCTCCCATCGGCTCCCATTCCAGAGGTCCGTGGAGGCTCCCGTGTTCGGGAGCATGTCTCCTTCGTGCCAGGCACCGCACCCCCTGCCCCTGTGTCCCCTGCTGCCCTGAGTGAGGAGTCTGTGTACCTCCTTTGCCAGCTCCATGTAGGGCAGACAGCAATGCTGAGTGTCCTCCATGCCCACACCACTCTGTTGACTCAGCTGGTGTCGTTCATGGAGGGCATCTCATCGGGCATGTCTGCCCTACAGAGGAGCAATAGGTCCATGGACTCCTCCCTGACGGCAGCAGTGTCCCTCCTCCGACAGTCCCTCACACCTCCTACCTCTGCCCCATCCACACTCCCCAGCACCCTACCTGTCCCAAGCACACACACACCGGCACAGGCACACACCAGCACAGACACAAGCAGCACACAGACACACACGCCAAAATCCAGACGCACACGCACGCACAGTCAGGGGATTGAAACCACACTCACAGGGGATGGGGCCCAGGCACACACACACGCATCCACAGTCACTCCGCAGTCCTCCGATACCTCTCCCTCCAAGGCCCCTTTCCTTGCCTCACCTGCAACCCCACCTACACAGCGGGTCTTCCTCTGTGACCTCGGCCTCTTCCCCTCCGATCCAGCTGATCCAGCATACCGGGGGAAGAGGAAGTCCACCCACACAGAGGGGAGTGCCCCTCGCCCCCGGACACCCTCCCCCAGGCGCAGACCAACTGAGGCACCCATCCGCAAGTCCCCCGGACCCGGAAGAGCAAGACCCCGCCGCCGCTCTGCAGCTCAACCACCAAGTCTCCTTCCTCCATCCCTCAGGCCCCCACTCCACAGGTGCCCCCACCACACCCTGCCCCAGGTTCCCCCACCCACAGATACACCATCCCCAAAATGATCCGGCCTTCTCCCCCTGCCACTTGCTCTTCCAGCACCACCCCCCGCTGCGCATGTCTGTGCCACTGGTGTGGAGACGGTGTCCACCCCCTCTGTCCTGCCCACCTTACCTGAACCCCATTCTCCTCCCCTGGAGATAGGCACTGCAGTGGAGTCCACTACCACCCCATCTGACTTGGGGAACCTGTCCACTCCATCTGCACGGCCCACTGCAGTCGTGCCAGCACCCACACCATCTGAGTCATGCCCCCCAGTTGTGCCGGCACACACCATGTCAGACACCTCCACTGCAGTTGTCAGTGACTCTCCAGCACCCACCACCCCTTCCCTGCCTCCTTCTGGTGAGCCCTGATCCTGTCCCTGTGGTGCCTGCCTGCCCCCCCCGTATGCCCCTCCGAGGGGATTGTCCCTGGTGTGTAGCAGTGCAGGCATGCGAAGGGTGACATCTGGCACTGTCACCCTGTTTGGACTCATATTATGGACTGGCCATTGGCCTTTGTTATATATTTTCTTTCACTTCTCTCACCCAAATGCTGAATAAAGCAACTTTCTGTTCTCTAGTTGTTTTGCTTCTGATGTACATGTTGTTGATGATGCTAACCGTGCCCTTGCTGCAGTGATGCTGATTTTTGGTCTCAGGAAAATGAAGTGTTACTGTGCAGGAACCCATGTGGTCCACGGGGAATGTGTTCTATCCTGTAGTGTATCCATGTCATCCTTTGCAGCATATGAGGGTGTCATGTTTCCAAGATTTGGCAATGGGAATTCCTAGGTTTTATTGGCAATATCACATCTGTGGCTTACAGCCCTGCACATCTGTTGTGCTTGCCATTGTTCAATTAGTCTACTTCCCTGACCGTGTGGCCATCTCCACTGGACATGCAAGTTTGGGCATCAATGGGGAAGGACTCATCTGTGCTATCAGTGCAACTTGCTATACATGTGTGTTGGATCTGTGCTGATGATTTCGGTGACACTCCCATGACCAGGCTGATATGATGGGAGCCTTCATTTGGTGCTAATTGTTGACTGTGTGACCAAGTGTTCTGTTGACATGATGGAGCCCTACTGAGGCAACGTATGGGCCAGCTTTCCTCACACAGGAGTGGGGTCCCCTCATGGCAGTGTGTAATTCTGTGACATTGCCTGAGCCCAAGGTGTGTGTTGTGTGAGCATGTCTGTGTGTGTTCACTTCCATGTTGCTGGGCATGCTGGGATCCCTAGTGATGTTCCTGTTTGTGATGCTTGCTGAGTTGACCTATGTTCCCCCAAAGTCTTCTCCCTGGGTTCTCTGGGATGTGGGTGCATGGCACATTACTGGTCATCAGGGTGTCACCCATAGGTGTGTTTGCTGTCAGGGCTGAGTTTGTGGGCAAACGCAGATGGGACACAGTCAGGATTCCCCTTGGCACTTGTTGTTTACACCTGTCATGTAATTTCCAGTTTGTGTTATCTTTCAGTGATTGTGACACGTTGTGTGTGTGACTGCTGCCACTCCTCAGGGGCAGGGCTGCAATGTTGGAAGTTGTCTATGTGTGATCTTTGTGGGTGACCTTGGCTTCTTCATTGGTGTGTGACTGTGGCCGGGATCCTATTGGTTGGTGTGGTATTGCCGTCATGTCCATGTACAGCGTACTGTGCAGTGTGTCAGACATTCACGAGTCTTGTTGACTGGCCATGTGTGATGGGTTTCTGCACCTTAGTTGCCACCGCCACCCCTGGGATTGTCATGGGTGCATGTGCAATGTCAACAGTGCATGTGATCTTCACTGCTGCACATTGTTGGAGGTCGAGGTGTGTGGTGTTGTGTGTGTGCAGATGAAAGTTGCTGCCCGGCTAGGCCCCTGCCTCCATGTTGGCCTTGGCTGACTGGCCGTGCTGATTGATTTGTGCTTGTGTAGGTGTGATGGTAGTTTGTTGCTCAGGACACATGACTGTGGTTCACAGTGTGAACGACATCTAGCTTTGTCATCACAGTGGGATTCTCATGCAGCCCAGGGTCACCACATTGTGGGGACCCTGGGGGTAGTGCTGTGGTGTGTCTGTGTCTTGCTGTGTTAGTTGCTGTTCCTACATGCTTGTGTGACATGTGTGATTTGTGCTCCCTCTCATCTAACAATGCCTGATTGCCCACATAGGGGATTTGGATCCATGAGTTACTTTTGTGTGGCACTGTATGCGCATCTGTGTAATTGGTATTCAGGCCTCCTCATGTGTTGTGTGGTTGCCTGGGGACACTGGCACACCCCCCTCACCTGTTGTGTTTGATGTGCAGTGTGGGGCTGCCTGTTTGTGTTTGTGCATCTGCACCACTGCATTGGCATATCTTCGGTGTGCCATTGGCTGTATGTTGTTTAGTGGGTTCCCCCTGCTGTCCCTGGGACTCCTAGGTCATCAGTCAGCACGATGATCATGGTTTGTGTGTCCCATTGCTGCCATGGTATGGTATCTGTTCACCTCACATCAACAGTCTCCACAGGATATCTCCATTTGTGTGCCCATTGGTGCAAATATGTGGGTCTGCATTATGATGGTCACTTCTGTCATTGTGTCATTGATGAATGTTGACAGTGTCAGCCCCCATGGGTGATGTTTGTCTGCACATGGCCAAAGGTATGTCTTCTTTGCACTGCAATGTTTGCCTCACCCAATCTATGTTGCTATGGGACACAACCACTACTTTGCCACTGATGTGTTTGTTGTTCTGTGACCAGGAATCATCCATGCAGTTTGGCAGTTGCAGCTTTTTCAATGTCAACACTTACCTTTTGGTCACTGTGATGATGGGGGTTTAGACCCCATTGCCACAATGTTCAGAATGTGCTTCAGTTATGGAGCCCACACTTGCCTTTTGGTCACTGTGATGATGGGGGTTTAGTCCCCATTGCCACAATGTTCAAAATGTGCTTCAGCTATGGACCCCACACTTACCTTTTGGTCACTGTGATGATGGGGGTTTAGTCCCCATTGCCACAATGTTCAAAATGTGCTTCAGCTATGGACCCCACACTTACCTTTTGGTCACTGTGATGATGGGGGCTTAGACCCCATTGCCACAATGTTCAAAATGTGCTTCAGCTATGGACCCCACACTTACCTTTTGGTCACTGTGATGATGGGGGTTTAGACCCCATTGCCACAATGTTCAAAATGTGCTTCAGCTATGGACCCCACACTTACCTTTTGGTCACTGTGATGATGGGGGCTTGGACCCCATTGCCACAGTGGTCAGGGTCTGCTTGCATTGTGGAGGCCACACACATTTATGTGTGACACATGTGATAGGGGGTCACATTGTATGTTCAATGTCATGTTCAGTGTTGTAGGCATTTGACACAGTCTACACACGCTTGTCATGGTGTTGGGAGGCTGGTTTTTCTTACATTCCTTATGTTGGAGTATGCTGGTTGTGTCATGCATTACCCATCCTATGAGTAGGGGTGGTAGGCATCCAGCCCCCCTGGGTAGGGGTGGTGGTAGTGGTAGGCATCCAGCCCCCCATGGGTAGGGGTGGTAGTAGTGACAGGCATCCAGCCCCCCTGAGTAGGGGTGGTGGTAGTGGTAGGCATCCAGCCCCCATGGGTAGGGGTGGTGGTAGTGGTAGGCATCCAGCCCCCCATGGGTAGGGGTGGTAGTAGTGGTAGGCATCCAGCCCCCCCTGAGTAGGGGTGGAAGGAGTGGTAGGCATCCAGCCCCCCATGGGTAGCGGTGGTAGTAGTGACAGGCATCCAGCCCCCCTGAGTAGGGGTGGTAGTAGTGGTAGGCATCCAGCCCCCCTGGGTAGGGGTGGTAGTAGTGACAGGCATCCAGCCCCCCCTGAGTAGGGGTGGTGGTAGTGGTAGGCATCCAGCCCCCCATGGGTAGGGGTGGTGGTAGTGGTAGGCATCCAGCCCCCCATTGGTAGGGGTGGTGGTGGTGGTAGGCATCTAGCCCCCCATGGGTAGGGGTGGTAGTAGTGGTAGGCATCCAGCCCCCCATGGGTAGGGGTGGTAGTAGTGACAGGTATCCAGCCCCCCCTGAGTAGGGGTGGTGGTAGTGACAGGTATCCATCCCCCATGGGTAGGGGTGGTGGTAGTGGTAGGCATCCAGCCCCCCATGGGTAGGGGTGGTAGTAGTGACAGGCATCCAGCCCCCCTGAGTAGGGGTGGTAGTAGTGGTAGGCATCCAGCCCCCCATGGGTAGGGATGGTAGTAGTGACAGGCATCCAGCCCCCCCTGAGTAGGGGTGGTAGTAGTGACAGGCATCCAGCCCCCCCTGAGTAGGGGTGGTGGTAGTGGTAGGCATCCAGCCCCCCATGGTTAGGGGTGTTAGTAGTGACAGGCATCCAGCCCCCCTGAGTAGGGGTGGTAGTAGTGACAGGCATCCAGCCCCCCCTGAGTAGGGGTGGTGGTAGTGGTAGGCATCCAGCCCCCCATGGGTAGGGTTGGTAATAGTAGTAGGCATCCAGCCCCCCATGGGTAGGAGTGGTAGTAGTGGTAGGTATCCATCCCCCCCGGATTAGGGGTGGTGGTAGTGGTAGGCATCCAGCCCCCCATGGGTAGGGGTGGTAGTAGTGGTAGGCCTCCAGCCTCCCCGGAGTAGGGGTGGTGGTAGTGGTAGGCATCCAGCCCCCCATGGGTAGGGGTGGTAGTAGTGGTAGGCATCCAGCCCCCCCTGAGTAGGGGTGGTGGTAGTGGTAGGCATCCAGCCCCCCATGGGTAGGGGTGGTAGTAGTGGTAGGCATCCAGCCCCCATGGGTAGGGGTGGTAGTAGTGACAGGCATCCAGCCCCCCTGAGTAGGGGTGGTGGTAGTGGTAGGCATCCAGCCCCCATGGGTAGGGGTGGTGGTAGTGGTAGGCATCCAGCCCCCCATGGGTAGGGGTGGTGGTGGTGGTAGGCATCCAGCCCCCCATGGGTAGGGGTGGTAGTAGTGGTAGGCATCCAGCCCCCCATGGGTAGGGGTGGTAGTAGTGACATGTATCCAGCCCCCCCTGAGTAGGGGTGGTGGTAGTGGTAGGCATCCAGCCCCCCATGGGTAGGGGTGGTAGTAGTGGTAGGCATCCAGCCCCCCCTGAGTAGTGGTGGTGGTAGCGGTAGGCATCCAGCCCCCCATGGGTAGGGGTGGTGGTACTGGTAGGCATCCAGCCCCCCCTGAGTAGGGGTGGTGGTAGTGGTAGGCATCCAGCCCCCCATGGGTAGGGGTGGTAGTAGTGGTAGGCATCCAGCCCCCCATGGGTAGGGGTGGTAGTAGTGACAGGCATCCAGCCCCCCCTGAGTAGGGGTGGTGGTAGTGGTAGGCATCCAGCCTCCCATGGGTAGGGGTGGTGGTAGTGGTAGGCATCCAGCCCCCCATGGGTAGGGGTGGTGGTAGTGGTAGGCATCCAGCCCCCCATGGGTAGGGGTGGTAGTAGTGGTAGGCATCCAGCCCCCCATGGGTAGGGGTGGTAGTAGTGACAGGTATCCAGCCCCCCATGGGTAGGGGTGGTAGTAGTGGTAGGCATCCAGCCCCCCATGGGTAGGGGTGGTAGTAGTGACAGGCATCCAGCCCCCCCTGAGTTGGGGTGGTAGTAGTGGTAGGCATCCAGCCCCCCATGGGTAGAGGTGGTGTTAGTGGTTGGCATCCACGCCCCTATGTGTGTATATGGCATTGGTGATAGCCATCCCGCCCCTATGGTGCTGCTGTTGCTGGTGTAAGTAATTTCTGCATCCCTATGTGTGTGTGTTATATGTCGGGTACGTGTGGTTTGTTTGTGTGTTGGGTGTCTGACTTACCTTCTGCGCCGTACGCGTCCGTACCAGTTCCGGTAATAGATGTAGAGTATTGGTAGGATCTGCGCGATTGGATTCATGGTTGGTTCGTCTCGTTCGTCTTTCTCGTTGCTTCGACTCGTCCTCGTGGCTGGCGTGTTCGTCTCGTAGCCGTGGATCGTCTTGTGGCGCGAATCGGAGCTTATGTGCGCCTCTCCCGGATGCTTTGACGTGCTGTGCGTAGCGACGGGTTCGGCGCATACGGGGTGCGCATCGTACTAGTCCGGCCGGACGGGGCTGCATTTTGGCTTCCGTGTGACTCGATTCTGCGTTTCCGGATCAGGCTCGGTCGGAGAACAGGAGCTGGATTGGGTGAGTGCGACTGGGTCGGGATCTGGGCAGTTATGCGCATCGTACTTGCTCGTTCGGACGTATGAACGAATCGGTCGGGAAACACGCATTCGCCTGTTTTTTTTCCCGGGCGAATAGTGTTAGGTGCGCCTCCGACCGGGATCGGAATCGACCCCTAAGTGATAAGGAGTGACACTGACTGAAGATGAGTGAGACTGAATGAGTCAGCGTGGGACTGAGTGAGTCAGAATGAGTGAGCCACAGCTTGAGCAAGCCAGAGAATGAGTTAAGCAGAGTAAATCTGAGTGAAAATTGGTGAGATTGACTAAGTCTGTGTGAGTGAGATTGAGTAAGACGAGTGAGACTGAGCAAGACTGACTGAGAATGAATGGAAATGAGTGAGACTGAGTATGAGTGAGTCAGAGTGAGATTGAGTGAATCAGTGAGACCAAGTGAGTCAATTTGAGACTGAGTGAGAATGTATTGTATTGTAATTGAATTTATATAGCGCTTACTACCCCTGACGAAGCGTCAAAGAACTTTTTCGGCGAGTAGCACGCTACTCCGGAACCTATAAAGGACTAGTGGTGAATTAGTATAGTGAAATATGAAAGTAATTTGAATGGTGGATATGTTAGTCAGTTATTTGAATTCAGAAGGATAGTGGAGGGATAGAGGAGGGAAAAGGTTTGTATTTATATAACGCTTGCTACCGATGATGGGGTGTTGACGAGCTTTTTCGAGGAGTAGTGTTAGACTGATTGAGTATGAGTGAGTCAGAGTGAGATTGAGTGAATTGGAGTGAGTTGAACTGAGTGAATCAGTGAGACTAAGTGAGTCAGAGGAAGAATACGTGAGAATGAGTGGGACTGAGTGAGAATGAGTGACTCGGTGTGAGTCAGAGTGACATTGAGTGAATCAGAATGAGTTGGACTGAGTGAGATTAAATGAGAATGAATGAAACCGAGAGGGTCAGAGTGAGAATGAGTGAGACTGTGTGAGTTAGTGAGACTAAGTGCAACTGAGTGTGTCAGAGTAAAAGTGAGTGCAAGTGCAAATGAGAGTAAGTGAATGAGACTGAGTGAGAATGAATAAGAGAGTAATAGTGCAAGCAAGTGTGAGCAACCCTCAACTCCGAACCCTCTGAGAAAAAGTCAGGTTCTCTCACTTGAATTTGAGCCAAGGATTAAGCTGCACTTTTCAAGGTCCTCAGCCGCCACTGAATGGAAGCACTCCTCTGGTGAAGTGCAGATCATGAGTTTGAATACTAGCAAGTCTAACTTATGCCACCATCCCTTTGGGTGTGGCAAATGGAGTACCATTAAATTGGTCGGTTTGAGGGTTGAAGTGCTGCACAAAAACAAATTATTATTAATTGACTCCACAAGTATGCAGGACTTTGAATCACCGACCAGTACATTACAAGCACATTTGCAAGTGGAGCTATTGAACCATTTTATTGGTTAAGAAGAGTTTGCAATGGGGCAACAAATTAACTTGCTGAGGCTTCCTGCTGTCAAATCTGTTTTCGCTAATAGGAACACGAAGGAAGCGATTTAGGATAATACACAAATGAATAATTACAAATAATAATTAAAATTGCACAGTGGGAAAGCTATAAACCACGGAGTATTTTTGGGCTTCCAAGATTCACTTTAATTATTGTTGTCCATTGTACAAACTTGAATCTGGGAGAGCAGCTGTACAACCATCAAACCGGAATCAACAGCCTTTACGTAGTCAAATTGGGGGGCCGGGGGAGGGGGCTGTAGAATTGGAAGTGTCTTACCAATGGAAACGGGTGTATGCATGTTTTATGGTAATCTGTGTGTTAAATGTGCTTCTAACTGCATGTGCAAAATCCATGCTCTGTTTTAAAATGGTTTTGTGTTTGATTGGTTTTAATGTCTGTGCTCACTTCATATGACAACTTGCTGTTAAGCAACCTTGCACATAAATAAATAAAAATTGTTTAAAAAAATCAGTGTAATACATTGATTTCACCACTTGTACACGAAAGAAGCGTAAAAATGTCACTTTAATTTTCATCGCCTTTCAAAATCGTGTTATTAATTAGGATGCAACTCTTCCACATCTGAAGTCACTCCTCAGGTCCTTTCCTTAATTGGTTCGTTCTGGAGCAGGCCTTATTAGACACAGTGGCTCCTTTGTCTCCACTGGGTACCGAGGGACAGCAGAGGTATTTTTCAAAGCAGAGAATGCTAGCGCCATCTTGGATGGCACCGTCTGTTTAAGGCGGTATGCCAACCATCAATTTCATACGTAATAAGACCTTCGTTTGTTCTGTGGCCTTTATTTGTTTTTATGTGCTCCGAAACTTCGTGTAATAGCAACTAACTCTTTAACCATTACTAACTACCTTGAGAGAGAGAGGCAGAGAGACAGAGAGAGTGCGAATGTGTGTGTGTGTGTTCAATTAACATTGTGTTGGAGCCCAAGGGCGATGTAGGTGCAATGTTGCAGTGTTGGCAGTTTTAAGAATTAGCAACTGAATCTGTATTACAAACTTTCAAAGGGTTATTATATGAGTAACTGTGGGGCATATTCACAAGCCCCTATTGCCACGGGAACGTCACTTTTTTTGACGTTCCCGTGGCGATAGGGCCAGAGCCCTATTCTCAAGGCAGCGTTAACTCACTTAACGTGGCTTAAAGCCACTTTAAGGGGCATATTCTCAAGAACTTATCGCCGAGTTAGCGGCACTTTATCGCAGCCAAAGTGGCGATAGATTTATCGCCCTATTCACAAGCTGGTGCTAACAGCCGATATCGCCAGTTTTCCTGCGATAGCAGCCGCAAAAAACATCGCCACGGATGACACCGGCAACTAACGGTAATGAGATGCAGAGTAGGCGTTCCCGTGCAAAAAGCCGCGACAGCACCACTTCGCAACATTCTCAACGACCAGCCAGATCGGCGATAAGATCACAAAACATGCGATAAGGCACGTTAGCAGCAGGGAATTAACACCTGCTCTTTCCTGGTATTAAGTCGAACGATAACCTGCACCAGAAATGGGAGCCCAGCCCACAGCCACACCAGAAGAACAACAGATGCCATGGAGCTACTGATCATGCAGCTCAGACACCCAAGAGGGCCACAACACCCACCGCCACCACCCCCAGGACCTCCCCCCGGACAAAGATATTTTACACCAACTTTACGAAATCATGAACAAAACAATTCGCCTGATGTCGCACAATTACAACAATTAACATTCATGTGTGGTCCGAAAAAGGAGAATCATTCATTCATCTCTGAATTTCCAAATAAATCAATTTATTCAAATTGAACTCAAAACAACTATTTGGAAGAGTCATGGCGGGTCTTCTCTGGACAATCTGTAAGTCACAGCCTGCAAGACAAAATTCAAGATAAGAAGATGTGTCATGCGCTCATCAAAGGACAGAGAGAGAGAGAAAGAAAGAAAGGGAGAGAGAGAGAGTGAAAAAGAGGGAGAGAGCGAAAGAGAGAGAGAGACAGTGAAAGGAAGAGAGGGAGAGAGAAAGAGAGAGAAAGAGAGAGAGAGAGAGAGAAAGAGAGAGAAAGAGAGAGAAAGAGAGACAGTGAAAGGAAGGCTCTTGGCACATACATGCCAACTGTTGTGTGTGTATCGCTATTGGTGCACCATAAGCCTAAGGCCTAGCCCCAAATGCAGCGCAAAAGCCACATCACATTTCCAGAATGCAAGCAGTAGTCAGACTAACATTAGGGATGAAAGCTCCTTTGTCTCAATACATAAGGCGGAAGGACATCTGCACCTCCGACCTTGGTCTTGCATGCGGCAGGCACCCCCCTGAGAGAGATACCATAGCAGATGATGACGACTCCCACATTACGCACAGCGCTAATGAAAGACCAACGTATCCACACCCCACACACAGAAGTCCTTGCTCGAGGTACTCTTGCATGGAATGCCCTTGACACTTACGTACACAACAACCCATACGTCCAAACGTTGCACACACATACAACTCATTGCTCCGAGCTGTGGCATATCATCCACATAACTCCCGCAGGTCAGAAGAGTGCCGGTTCTACGAGAGCCACCAACGCAATGGCCGAACATCCCGGGCACATGCACAACCCCTGTCACGTGGAACTGTACTGTGCACGTATGCTGCATTTGTTGGGGGCACTGCCACTGGCAGTGTTGCGCATCAGTTACCGTCTGAGCTTCCGTCTTGCGTACGTCACCTGCGTCCAGCCCTGGTTCCACTGTCGATCATGCATATTCGAGTGGCCCATGTATGTCTGCCTATCCAACACAATGGTAGCTGAACTGGATTATGACTTGTGTGTGCGCCCCCTGTTGGCCCACGACCAGGAGTGTAACTGTGATACCCGTTCATGGGATGCCTTGATATTTGGCGTATGTGCTGGCAGTTGGGCATGGGAGATTGCACAAGTCCTCGTGTGCAGTGACCACATCGAAGCGCTCCCCTATTGGGCTGTGTTGCGGATTGGTGAAACGGCGTGGACGGAGCAAATCTGTCCGGACCAGTTAATGGATTGGCTCGCCCTCGTGTTCGTTGAAGTTGACAACGACGTACTCTTGGAACTGATTGCCCAGGAAGCTGCGCTCGCATTCATGGACGAGTAACTACGTTCCTGCAGCCACAACTGCTTGTAACCCAGAGCACAGGTCCCAACACCTTGTTGCATCTTGGAGAAATGGTCACATATCCCACCACAACAGAGGACATGGCTGCATTCGCCTGGACTCAGAATGCATGTGCGTGCACCTACGCGTGTTGACACACACCTGTGCAAGGTGAGGCAGTCCCATGGGTGGAGCTGCACAGCGTCGCTTGGCAAGGTTCCGAAATCTGACATACTGCTAGAGGGAGAGTACACACATGGCAATGTAGTACTACATGTGACCTTGTTGGACCCTTTCACCTGCTCACTGTCAGCAGAGCAGACAGTCTGCGCAGTCCGGTGGTACAGCACTATGCAGATCCCATGGGCTATGAGTCGTGTCCCCTGACACGGGGCAATGAACATACGCCAAACATCACATGACTCGTCCAGCAAGGCAAGGTGGGCTGAGACGTTGCCATCCATAATGATTGGTGTTCATTTTTGCCTCCCCATTTCTTGCACCTCTACATGTTCCCATGCTGCATGTTAGTGTCTGAAGCATTGGTCTGCATGTTGTGGCCCTTGTCTTGCCCGTACTGACACGCACATGTTAATAAAGTCTACGCCACTTCACTAGTGTTCAACTGTGATGAGTGTTGATTAGAATGACAAATCGTGTGCCTCAATGAGCATTGTCCGTACACAGGGAGGGACTGACTGACGCATTTCACATAGGGGTGAATTTGCCAGCTCCACCTCTGTGAGCCAGACATTGTGGTTGGGATAGTTGCTGGTAGACCTGTGCTCTTACGTGTCTTCAGCAATGTGAGTATGGTGTCCAACTTCTTGCCATGTGGATCAATGTGATCCATCAAAACAGGCTGTGTCCACACAGTTGAGTGTGAGTAGGTATGCGAAGAGATGTTCTGTTATCACATGTGATGGGGGACACTACTTTAGGCCTGCTACCGAATTAGACATTTTTACACACAGCCCCATTTAATACATGGATGCAGGGCTACGTTGGGGGGTTGCGAGATTGTTGTTCATGAGCAATGAGGCAACAGCTAGTTCACACCTTCACAGTCATCTAATTGGCCATGTGGGTCAGGGTCAAACATGCGCATTGATGTCATTTCCCAGGGTGTACCTTTTTGTGCAATCAATGTCCCTACATTCATCCATACTTTTATACTTGATTGAACATAGACATGACACATCGGTGTGATTTGGAATGTTTTATTCACAATCTGTGGAGTGTCGGAGCTGGAGCAGTACATGGCCATGCAAACCCCACATTACATGGTTGCCCAGTGGAGGGCCAACCAGAGTCCTTTGGGGATTGACAATTTAATCGGAAGAGGAAGAGTTCAGTCCACAGTCTGATTGCTGTGTCATTGGTAACCAGAGCAGATATGGCTGTCCATGTCGGGGTCCAGGTGAATGTCGCAGAGTGTTTCGGGGGACAGTGGAAGGTGTTGTTCCCGGGCATGATGCAGAGGGCTGAACCAAGCAGGAACAGGCCATATGGCGGGGATGAATGCTACAACCTCCTTTCTCACACAGAGTCATTGCCATCCACATCTTAGTCCTCTGATATGTCTTCTGTGTCAGGTGTGTCAGGTGTGTGTGGTGGTGTTATGGCTGCATCACTGCATGCCACTGACACATCAGGTGGTGGAGGTGGTATGGCTGCATCACTGTGTGCCACTGACACATCAGGTGGCGGAGGTGGTATGGCTGCATCACTGTGTGCCACTGACACATCAGGTGGCGGAGGTGGTATGGCTGCATCACTGTGTGCCACTGACACATCAGGGGGCGGAGGTGGTATGGCTGCATCACTGTGTGCCACTGATACATCAGGGGCCGGAGGTGGTATGGCTGCATCACTGTGTGCCACTGACACATCAGGGGGCGGAGATGTGTGTGTCAAAGTTCCTGCAGCAGTCATCTGGGACAGGCTCTGTGGCAGCAATGGCAAGATGAGGTTCTGCAGGGCATGGAAGATCCCAGCTACATCTCGCTGGTGTACAGCCGTGGCAGCCATCCTTCCAGCCTGCATCCGCTCCATGTTCTCCATTGTCCTCCGCATCTGTGCCAACTCTGTGCTGTCATCGCTGGAGCATGTCTGACTAGACAGTTCTTGTATCCGAGTAATGGCTCCAGCGAGGTCAGCCAAGTATTGTTGTAGAGCATGGAATGGACTGTGGGTGTCCGTTAGGGACTGTAAGTGGTCCCTGATGGGACTCATACACCCACGTATGGCATCAAGTTTGGCTGCCATGTGGTCGAAACCCACCCACACCTGTTCAGCCAGCCCCCTCTGGCAGTCTGACACACGGCATTGGAATGCCATGTGTCTTTCCGTGAGGTGCTGGGAGCCAGCCGTGGTGGTGGGTGCTTCCTGCTGTGTGGGCAGTGCAGGGGGTGGGGTCACCTCGATGCAGCTGGGCTGCCCTGCTCCTGGAGGTGGGGTGCGGAGGCTGTCCACGATCCGTTGGAGGGTGTCGGAGCAGATGGCCAGGGGGTCCTCCTCATCATCACTGAAGAGATGTTTGGTCTGCTCTGCAGGAGGTGTTGATTGTCCCTCTGCAATGTAATGTGAGATGCAGGTTAACAGTGTGTTCCATGTATGTTGATGCATTGTACATGTTTACATACAGACTGCATGACAATGTACATTGTGACTGTTTTGGATGAGCTGGCTATTTGATGGGAGACAGTGGACATTTCGACTACATGATGGATGTGAGGTTGTACTCGTACATTATCATCTCACAGTTTCCTGCTATGCCAGATGTGATTGGCCAGTTTCTACGAACAAGTGGCACCAGTTGTGTCCTCTGTTCTGTAGTGAAAGTGTTGCACTTTGTACCACATTGTCATCAATGTTGATGTGCTGTGATTGCTATGTGTGTGTGCTGCATTGTGGGAGAGTCGCCCCTGCAGCTCTGATTTAGCGGCCCCTTATCCCTTTGAGGCGGTGTGCCTTTGACTTGTGTGCTTTTAAGGTGCTGAGATGTTGGCGACTTGGGTCATTTGTGCCCTTGGATGGTTTTTGTACTCTTGTGCATTGTTTGTCTGCAGATGTGTTGTTGACGTCAGGGGTTGTATGTGCACGTGGATGTGTCAGAGTGTGACCTGCTCCTTTGAGGATGTGATCCACACTGGGCCACCTCAGTGTCGTGTCATGCACCATGTCATGTATTTTGACTGCAGCCATGCTATTGGTCATGCAGTGTCACTTGCATTGTCAGTGTGGCTCACAGAGCCGCTGCTTTGCTGGATTCAGCACATGTGCATGGGTAGGTTGTGAGATTGGTGATAGGGAGGGGGGCCCCTTTGTGCACATAGTGGACGGGGGCCTACTTGGTGTTTCTATATGTGCTGCAGTGTGCCAAGGGTATCAGGGACATGTTCCACAATCATTGTGGGTGTGCAGTGAGCTACACATAATTGTGCATGTGTGCCATTGTGCCCATCTCCCCCCATTCCCCCAGTCCCTGGTCGTTACTCGCCCTGTTGCTGTTGGGTCAGGTCATATCGAGCTGTGTCCGGACCCCCAACTCCTTGCACCGTCTCCACACTGATGACTGTGGCCACCATTTCCTCCAGCTCATCCAGCTCCTCCTGTGGCGCAGGACTCCCACCTCCAGTCGCCGTTGCTGCCTTCCGGTTGGCAGCGAGTTTCTGCTTGGTTTGGCTATTCACATCATGCCAGCGCCTCTTGACCTCCTCCATTGACCTCCTCAACACGTTGTTCACGATCGACTGCCATATTTCCGTTTGTGTTGCCAATGACACAGTGGAGGTGACGAACAGTTGTTGGTAGTGTTCTATCACCTCCGTGACGATGATCCGGATTTCCTGCGGACTGAACCCCGTCTTCCTCTTCCTCTTCTCCTTGCCCTTCCCCGACCCCGAGGTTCCTTGCTGGTCGTCTGTGGGGCTTGTGGGGTTTGCGTTGTCCTCTGCACTTGGTCCGGGTGCATCCATGGTGCTACGCAGTTTCTTTTTTTTTGTCTTTTTTATTTTTCTGCTTTTATAGTGCATTTCCCCACATGACGCGTGGGAATTGCAGGCCTGTCGCTGGTTATCGCTGATTTTTGTATTGCGATTTGGGGCATCGCAACTTTTTTCGCATTCGTGTTTCGCATTTTTTCGGCGTCGCGCTAATTTTAACGCGGTCATTTGACGCGTTATCGTGAGACTATCGCATGGTGCCGCCGGGTTGAGAATACAACGTTAACACGGTGTTATTTTCCCGCGATGGACTGCGATGTGCAAAGTTGCGTTAAGCTAATTTTGAGATGATTATCACACGTTCTTGAGAATATCCCCGCTAAACTTAGCGTGAAAGGGGGCGTGCAGTGGGTGTTGCGGTGGGCGTACCACCGCAACCCCATTGAGTTTGACGATACCGCCTATTATCAAGGGCAGCGATAATAGACGGTAGCGCCAAACTTAAGACGGGGAAATTTCCCGCCTAAAGGTGGCTAAACGAGGAGAAAACCTATATTTCTCCTCGTTTTTGCTTTTTCCATGTGTGCTGCATGTAGCAGCACACATGGAAAAAGCAAACTGGCATTTTCAGTTTGCTAATGTACAGGAAGGGACACCTTCCTGTGCATTAACAAACCCCCTGCTCGCAGACACCCTTGCGCTCTGGTGCAAGGGTGCCTGTTTTGGCGATAAATTGTGAGATTTATCGCCGTCGATGTGGGTAACGCCAGTCTGCACCACATTCTTGTGAATAGGGTGCAGACTGGCGTTTCCGAAGTGGCAGTGAGAGGCGTTAAACCAAGGAGGCTAACGCCTCTCACCGCCACTTCTTTGTGAATATGCCCCTAAGTCGTTTATCGCAGAATTTATTAAAAACGTACCCAATGAATAAGAAGAAACACTGTAGTTTTGTGACACTAAAGTTTCAATTCAACCATTCTTAAAACCTTACCGATAAACAGTCAATCGCAAGTATAAGTATTACTTTTGCTAAAAACTTATAAGAGCTGAAGTGGAAATAGGTTTTTAGTAATAATTGGTTTAGGGACTACCCAATCTTGACAAGCAGACAAATCTATTTTTCATACTACTGACGAATAATACTTGTAAAGGAGAGCAGTAATTAAATACATTCCTGAAGCCCTGGCCCTGACATTTAGGAAGGTTAAAAAAGCAATTGATGAAATGAGTTTGGAAATTTAAAATGCCCTGCTCATTTGTCAAAATAATTTAGGCTTATTCACATCCACATTTTCATTTGCAAGATCTTGGACCTGGCATTCGATTGATTATATCTTATAGCAGACCGTATTCATTTACAGAACTATCTGCTCTCTATGCTAAATTAGAACATCTTTAACCTGCCTCAAATAAGGTTTATACCTTACACAACTCTACTGCAAATCATTTTAGATTGTCCTTCGTGGTAAAAAATATATATTACCTATTTGTATGCGAAATGCCATAAATAAACGTATTAAGAGTTTACCATTAAATTCAAGTCTTTTTTACCACAAAAATAAAATATGATGAATTGCATGTAGCTCTGGATTAGTTGTGCAACAAAAGCAAATCTCCCTACTCGTGCTTCAATCTGCACCAGTATATTGTAACACTAACATAAAAATATGCATAGGCAAGGCCAATGGGTCTCGACAGTCAATGCTATATTTTTTTTGGGTTAGAGAAAATGCACCACATGCGTACACATCTCTGGCGCCCATCTTGGCACCAGAATTTAGTTAAATATTAAAAAGTCATTCAAAGGCAGCCACTATGAATACAGTGGTGGGAGCCAAAAGGTTTAGAAAAGCCTAAAAAATATGAACTGAGAGAGGAGTGAAAAAAGTGCCGTCAGGCAGGGAGCGGGGAAAGCAACAAAGGAGTCAGGATGGGAATAGTTTATAAACTGAGCAGGATGAAGAGTGGTGGGGAAAGAAATGAGTGAACTGGTGCAAGGGTTGGGGAAGCAAGAAGGAGAGCATGAGAAGGTGGGAAAAATCAAAGGGGGAAGCAGCACATGGGAGAAAGAGCAAGCAACACATGTGTCCCTTCCTGCACAAAAACAATCATCCCCGTAATGCAGGCACACTTGTACTATGGTGCAAGGGTGCGTGCGTTGGCGCATGGCAGCCAATTGTGCGTCAGCGGACCACTAACAAAATATCGAGTGACAGAATATCGTGTTCCCAAAATATCGGTACATAAATATCGATGTCAAAAATATCGACATCCTATCTTCATAATGGTAAGAACTAAAATATCGGAAAAAAAATATCGTTAAAAATATCGAAGTACAAAATATCGTTTTTTTAAAATGTATAAAAAATAATGTAAAATAAATTAAATAATACATATAACTTAAAAGAAATATTAAGAATTATTAGAAAATGTTAACAATTATAAGTAATAAATGTAATGTAAAAATAAATTAAGCAAACATATATAAAATGTAATATATATATATTTACTTAATAATAATTAAGAAATAATAATTTTAATAAATAATAAAATGTTATAAATATATAAAAAATTATAAATACATATATATATATCCATACACCTGTAACATAAAAATAATATATATATATATATATATATTATAAATTAAAATATTAAAATATTATTTTTTTAAACTACATTTTACACTACACTGAGTACAACAGTAGAGAAAGTGTTGGATAGCGGAGGGGAATAATTTACTATTGCCACTCCAGCGAGTGCAACAGTAGGGAAAGTGTTGGATAACAGAGGGGTATAAATTACTATTCCCACTCCAGCTTGTGCAACAGTAGGGAAAGTGTTGGATAGCGGAGGGGAATAATTTACTATTGCCACTCCAGCGAGTGCAACAGTAGGGAAAGTGTTGGATAACAGAGGGGTAAAAATTACTATTCCCACTCCAGCGAGTGCAACAGTAGGGAAAGTGTTGGATAGCGGAGGGGAATAATTTACTATTCCCACTCCAATTAATGCAACAGTAGGGAAAGTGTTGGATAGCGGAGGGGAATAATTTACTAATCCCACTCCAATGAGTGCAACAGTAGGGAAAGTGTTGGATAGCGAAGGGGAAAAAATTACTATTCCCACTCCAGCGAGTGCAACAGTAGGGAAAGTGTTGGATAGCGTAGGGGTAAAAATTACTATTCCCACTCCAATTAGTGCAACAGTAGGGAAAGTCTTGGATAGCGTAGGGGATAAATTACTATTCCCACTCCAGGGAGTGCTCCAGTAGGGAAAGTGTTGGATTAGCGGAGGGGTAAAAATTACTATTCCCACTCCAGCGAGTGCAACAGTAGCGAAAGTGTTGGATAGCGTAGTGGTAAAAATTACTATTCCCACTCCAGCAAGTGCAACAGTAGGGACAGTGTTGGATAGCGGAGGGGAATAATTTACTATTCCCACTCCAATGAATGCAACAGTAGGGAAAGTGTTGGATAGTGGAGGGGAATAATTTACTATTCCCACTCCAATGAGTGCAACAGTAGGTAAAGTGTTGGATAGCGAAGGAGAAAGAATTACTATTCCCACTCCAGCAAGTGCAACAGTAGGGAAAGTGTTGGATAGCGTAGGGGTAAAAATTACTATTCCCACTGCAGCTTGTGCAACAGTAGGGAAAGTGTTGGATAGCGAAGGGGAATCATTTACTATTCCCACTCCAATGAGTGCAACAGTAGGGAAAGTGTTGGATAGCGAAGGGGAAAAAATTACTATTCCCACTCCAGCAAGTGCAGCAGTAGGGAAAGTGTTGGATAGCGGAGACATAAAAATTACTATTCCCACTCCAGCGAGTGCAACAGTAGGGAAAGTGTTGGATAGCGTAGGGGTAAAAATTACTATTCCCACTCCAGTGATTGCAACAGTAGGGAAAGTGTTGGATAGCGGAGGGGTAAAAATTACTATTCCCACTCCAGTGAGTGCAACAGTAGGGAAAGTGTTGGATAGCGTAGGGGTAAAAATTACTATTCCCACTCCAGCGAGTGCAACAGTAGGGAAAGTGTTGGATAGCGGAGGGGAATAATTTACTATTCCCACTCCAATGAGTTCAACAGTAGGGAAAGTGTTGGATAGCGTAGTGGATAAAATTACTATTCCCAGTCCAGGGAGTGCAACAGTAGGGAAAGTGTTGGATAGTGGAGTGGTAAAAATCACTATTCCCACTCCAACTAATACAACGTTAGAGAAAGTGTTGGATAGCGTAGGGGTAAAAATTACTATTCCCACACCAGGGAGTGCAACAGTAGGGAAAGTGTTGGATAGTGGAGGGGAATAAATTACTATTCCCACTCCAGCAAGTGCAGCAGTAGGGAAAGTGTTGGATAGCGAAGGGAAATCATTTACTATTCCCACTCCAATGAGTGCAACAGTAGGGAAAGTGTTGGATAGCGAAGGGGAAAAAATTACTATTCCCACTCCAGCAAGTGCAGCAGTAGGGAAAGTGTTGGATAGCGGAGACATAAAAATTACTATTCCCACTCCAATGAGTGCAACAGTAGGGTAAGTGTTGGATAGCGGAGGGGATGAAACAAAGCATTACAGCTATTGAACCTAAATCCCCAAACAAAATAAAAACAAAACAATTACTAACAATATTTATCAATTAATAAATTAATATTACTGATCAACTAATGATTAATTTATTTAGAGTATATTACTTTCAACCCTCTACCCCAATAAACACAAAAACACACACCTAAAAATATTTACACAATTGCCATAACTAATTTTACATTAATAAATTAATACCAAGTAACAACAAATCATTAATTAATTTAAAAAAAATGTCTTCCAAAAATTTACAACTATAAACGCCACAACTCACAAATCAAAATTATTCCACAATTAGCATATTTAATATTTAATTATTTAATTAGCATTAACAAATAATTAATTAATTATAAATATTTTACCTCCCACCATATTCCCCTATAAATGACACCACCAATGTCGTAAAACATGACACAATTAACATAATTTAACAATTAATTAATTATTTAATAACAACCAACAAGCAAAATAAAAACAATTAATAATAAATGAATTCACACAATTAACACTTTAAAATAACATTAAATAAATATTATATATCATAAATATTAAAAAATGTACTAAAATTAAATTACTTCCCACCCTACTCTCCTATCAACCCACAACGCACTACTAAAAAAATGACACAATTAACATAATTACCAATTAATTAATAATAATTAACAACAAATTAATATATAATTAATAATAAATTAATTACCACAATTAACAATATAAAATATTAAATACATAAATATAAATTAAAATTTTTATTTTATTAATTAGTTATAATTAAATTACTTCCCACCCAACTCCCCTATCAACCCACAACCCGCTCCTAAAAAAATGACACAATTAACATAATTACCAATTAATTATTAATAATTAACAACCAATTATTAAATAATTAATAATAAATTAATTCCCACAATTAACAATATAAAATATTAAATACATAAATATTAATTAATACAAAATATCAATAAATTAATTATAATTAAATTACTTCCCACCCTATTCCCCTATAAACCCACAACACGCTAAGGAACTAAAACGCAAAATGTAATTAAAATAAAATTAATAACTTCTAAAAATTTAACACATATATTAAAAAAGAAATGCAATACTTAGACAAAAAAATAGAACACATACATTTAAAATACATACTAAAATACATAACACTAACTAAAAAAAAGATATGTTTAACAACTATGGGGCCCATTACGATACCCGGCGTAAATAAATCCGCCAGGCATGGAATCGGCAAAATACCGCCCGCATACACCGTCTGAACACCGACCACGCCATTACGATAACACAAACCGAAAACCGCCATCGTCGGAAAAATCACACAAAATACCGCCCGCCATCGTCCGAGTCGGAGTCAAACCGCCCGCCACGGACGGAAACACGCCCGACAACACAAAACCGCCCGCCCTCACGGCCGACACACCGCACGTGAAATTACGATCGCACCGCCATGAGCGCGGGAAAACCACAAATATACCGCCCGCCAGCGCAAACAACGCCGATGCCAATCGACACGGCAGAAACCATGGCGCCCACGTCCCTGCACAGAAACCATCCGCACACAAAACCAATAGCACACAACATGGCCAATAAGTCCACACAGCAAGGCACGCACAAATACACAAGCACAGTACACATCCCGAAAACACCCCCTGGACAAACAAAAACTACAAAGGCCAGAACCCCAGACACAACACACCTGAAAACAACAGACCATGAGGACACACCCACATAGGTAAGTACAAAAGCAGCACTCCCACAGACCACAACCCCTTGCAACATTGCAAACCAGAGAGGAGAGGAGAGGACACAGTGACACAGCAAGGACAGCAGCACACCACAGAAACGCACACATCACAACCACCACCACCACCACCACCACCACCAAACACCACCAAACACCGGCACCACAAACCCCCTGCACATTACACAACACACACCGCACCAGCACCACAAACACCATGGCACCACAAAGAATGCCCAAGTTCACGCCCATGGAGCTGACGGTCATGGTCGACGAGATCATCAAGGTGCACCCACAAATCTATGGGAACATGGTCCAACACACACCACTAGCCACCAGAAACAGAATGTGGAACAGGATCGTAGACCAGGTCAATGCAGTCGGGACCCTGCCCAGGAACAGAGTCGAAATTAACAAACGGTGGAATGACGTCAAGAGCCTGGTCAAGAAGAAGGAGGGCAAAAACAGAGAGCTGGCTGCCGTCACTGGCGGAGGGAATCCCGCGCTCTTCAAGACCTTCAAAGCGTGGGAGGAGAAGGTGCGAGTCATCATACATCCCGAGATCCTCGCCGGATTAGCAGGGGAGTGGAGGCTGGTAAGTACAAACTAATGTATACCAGCACACCGCTAGGTACTCACATGCACTACCACCATGCCACAGCTCCCAGGGACAAACACCCCCATGTCCAGCACACAATACACAACACATCACACACACATGCAACAGACACCACCACACACAGCCCAAACAGAACAACTGTAAGATGCGTGGGGACATGTGTACACTCAGCCAGCCATGTAACCACCAACAGGTCCCCAAATATGCCAGAAGCGCCACAACGAGCACCCACCACACCCATGTGTCCGCCATAGCTGCACTAACCGACAAGTAACAGGTAAGTGGCAGGAACACAAAGTGCAGTGGGTGGGAGGGTGGACAGCCCAAGTACAAAACACACCAGGCCCCTAGTCCCACAGTACAGCAAGGAGGAGCATCCCCCACACCCCACAGCCACGTGTCAGCCACCGCAGTGCACAACGACAGCCGAAAGGTAGACATCACGGTCCACAGCAATCGGTGTCAGTGGGTGTCCAGCCACCACTACGACCCACAACACCCCCCACCCCCACAGACCTGCAACATGGAGCACCCCCGCTGAGAACCATGTGGCATCCAGTACAGTGCACGCCCGAACAACTTGCAGGTGGGAAACTGGACAGGGCTGGATCACTGGAGGCATGAGGGCCGTAACACGACCAACACATGGGACATGTCACGTAGCAGACGAACACGCAGCACCGCCCACCGTCACGAACAAGTGAACAATGTGCACACGGACATGAACCACAGACTCACACCCCACATGACCCATCACAAACACAGCAACACCCAAGGAGCCACGTCTGCATGCACAAGCCACACTGAACATAGTACCACACGGCAGCCACTGTGCAACCCATCACACACAACCGAAACACCATTGAAGTCCAGTTCATGTAGCCCCTACTGCCTGTCAACCACACACCCCACAACTATGCCTATGTAAGACAAACAACACTAGACGCAACAGAGCGGAACAACAGAAATGCACACGAACACCACTGAACCCATCAAACACACAGACACACCATGCACATACAACACACCATCCATCCCATCCGTCAGCCCCAGTCTCATGAAAGGCATGTCATCCGCACAGCTGCCACACATACAGCAGTCACGCCAAGACACATGCCCATGACCAACCATGTGCCAGAAGTCAATGAAGCGCACGCCACACTGTGAGCAACAACACACAACATGGGCCACCCCCCCCCGAGCACTGCAGTGATGCACATGGCACAGGGCAGCACGCACACCAAGGAGATGGGACAACTGCAATACATTGGCTGGCACACAACCAACACTCACTCATAACGATGCGTCCAATGCCATGCCCAGTAATCACACCAGACAGCAAATATGCAGGCCATGTCAAGCATGCACACACCTCAAACCATGCACTGTCATGCTGCCACAACACATGTCACGTTCGGCAACCATGGCTTACAGCATGTACCCCAAAAGCATATCCCCTCCCAAATGTGAATCTGGGGCATGGCCCCCATGTTGCCATATGCGTTCCTAAGCGTTCCATATGAACCCCAAAAGCAAAGTACAAACCAGACCCAGGATGGGCCAGGAGCCCGCATACACCAGAGTCACAATGAGTAGGGGCACAGCAACACACCCATCGGCATGGCCAATCCGTCCCATGCCACATGTGCACAGCACACAGTCCCATTACCTAGCACACGCAACTACAGATGCCACAGCCACACACTCGCCTCCGGGAAACCCATGTACGAGATTGCACGAACTGCCAATGTCAGACGACAAATACATACTGTGCCAGGTGCAACACAATGACAAATCCCATTCTCTCCACAGGTGACGAACTCACGGATGCTGGGGATGGAGACAGCAGCCAGCACAGCCAGCCCACAAGCCCCCAACGAG
Source organism: Calotriton arnoldi (assembly GCA_963921515.1). Classification (NCBI taxonomy): domain Eukaryota; kingdom Metazoa; phylum Chordata; class Amphibia; order Caudata; family Salamandridae; genus Calotriton; species Calotriton arnoldi. The sequence continues at coordinate 3,563,614 of CAWUFW010000731.1, read as the reverse complement.
GACACACGGATCTGGAGGATCTGACCTCCTCTTCGGACACGGACCATCAAGCAGGCCCATCTGGTGGGGCAGGGCCCAGCCGCTCCCCAGGACCCCTCCTACCCACCAACCCATCATCCAGGGCTGCTGAACAGTCCCAGCCCCCTGCTGCCACTGCCGTTGCGGCCACTCCCACGGTCATTGCGGCCACTACCACTGCCGCAACCGCCACCATCGCCGCACCGACCACCACCGCCACCACCACCACCACGTCTTCGCTGGCACCAGCCCCAGCGCAGGTGGTGGCCCGGCCGACTGGATCCACCCTGGGAGCCACAGCGAGGACCGCGGTATGCAATGTGGCTAGTGGGCAGGCCGGTGGCAGCAGGACTGGTAGGAGGAGCAGGGTCAGGGAAACGCCAGCCTCCCCTGGGAGCCATGCCCTGCCTCAAATGGCCAGAGTCCTTGGGGCCTATGAGGAGGCCCAAGAACAATGGGTCAGGTCTGCTACAGACACGCGGGAGGTGCTGGGGGTGCTGAGGTCCATGGACGCCCATATGGGCCAATTCGTGTCCCGTATGGACCAACTCGTGGACCTCATGGGCCAGCTGGTGGTGGCGGTGGGGTCACAGGCAAGGCCAGCAACACCACCTCCGCCACCACCTGCTAGGGCGCAGGGTCGGGCAGCAGTGTCCACTTCCCCTGCGACCACAGCCAGTGAGCACACCTCACCCACCACCAGCAGGTCGCCACCACACACCCCCCTCCCAAACGTGGAAGGGGCCGTCCGAAGAGGAAACAGGTCTCCCGGGAGGACTTCGCACGCACCAGTCGCAAGTGAGGCAGCCAGCCAGCCTTCCGCCAGCCTGCCTTGACCAGCCACTGCATTGACTTGCTCTACGATCCCACTCCACACAGCCAGCTGGATGGCATGTGTGTGTTGGACCATGGACATAGAACCAGTGGGTACACCCTGAGCTTCACGCAGCCATGACCGACAGCTCATTGACACTGCACGCACCACTTTTGTCATCACCTTACGCACAATCACATGTCACAGTTTGTAATAAATGCACCTTTTTCACTAACTGCTGTTTGTGCCCTGTGTTTTATTTGTACGGAATACAACGGCCACCTTGGGCGGAAAGGCACCTGATGCGTGGCATGGCAATGGAATCCGGACGGCCTGTAGGGACCTAGGGGTGGGAGACAGAACAGGAGCACATTCAATGAGTGTGTCACACACCCATCACACAGTACATGTCAACAACTACAAGCAATGTACACACATCGCACAGAGCAATAGGGCACAATGCCACAGTCACCAACAGTGGCATACTACCCTGGCCATGGAGCGTTGACACACAGCACGTAGTGAACAAACGGCCACCCTGACACAGCACACACACACCTGCACAGATACAGCCACATCAGCCGTCGTACATGGACACTCACCGTCAAGTGAAGTAGCGGGCGATGAGCTGCTGCCGCACATTCCCAGCTTCCTCCTCTCCGCTGTCCTCCTCACTCGAGCTGTCCTGGTCTGCGGGCTGGGGCCCTGGTTGATCTCCGTCATCCACAATGAGGGGGATCTGCTTACGAATGGCCAGATTGTGCAGCATGCAGCACGCCACCACTATCTGGCACACCTTCTGTGGGGAGTACGCCAGTGCACCCCCGGTGCGGTCCAGGCACCTGAACCTGGACTTGAGGAGGCCAAAGGTACGCTCGACCACACGTCTGGTCCTCCCATGTGCCTCATTGTATCGATCGTCTGCTGGGGTGCGAGGATTCCTCAATGGACTGAGCAGCCATGCCCCATTCGGATACGCAGAGTCACCTGGGTGTGAGGGACACAGAGAACCGTTGCTATTCCAACTGGACAGGGGACAGCATCGCACAACAAGCACGCTACACCACTCCACATACTCACCGACAATACAGCCACGATCCTGTTGCAGATTGGCCATCAGTCGTGGCAAGATGCTGTTGCGCATAATGTGTGCGTCATGGGCCGAGCCTGGAAACTTGGCACACACGTGGGTGATCACCATGTCCGCAAGGCACACCACTTGCACATTCAGGGAGTGCGTGTGCTTCCTGTTGCGGTACAGGTGCTCAGTGGCCTGTGGTGGAACAAGGCCAACATGTGTGCAGTCAATGGCTCCCACGACGTGTGGGATTCTGCCAAGGGCATAGAATGCACCCTTCACTGCCGCCAATTCACGAGCCCTGGGGAAGCGGATGTACCTGTTCCGGTAAAGCATCATGGCTGCCAGTACATCCCTCAGCACCTTGCTGAACATGGGCTGGGACATCCCACCTCCACTGCCCACTGTGTGCTGGAATGACCCAGTGGCGAAGAAATGCATGGCGGCCATCACCTTAGCCGTGGGGGTGACAGCAGTCGGATACACCCTGCGGGGACGGAGATGGGGCTCTAACATGGCACACAGTCGATGCAGGGTTGGCCTGTCCAGCCGAAACTTCCTGATAACCTCTGTATCGTCCATGTCCGCCAGCAATTGGTATGGGCGGTCAATGTTCGGTCTCCGCCTGGGGAAAATGGCAGAGGACACATGTCAAAGCAACACGACACATAGCAATTTCGCATACACATCACTGACATGACTGAGCAAGCACATGTGCCACAGCCCAGCTGTCAAGCTGGGACGGCACGGCCACAATACACTTACACAGGTCTCCCAACAATGGCAATGGCAAGTGAGACATACCACTGCCATGTGTCATGCACATGGGGATCTAGGCCCCAATGACTTGCGGGGCGTGCTGATGGGGACTGACTGCATATTCGTCAAGCGGCAACGCCACGGCGACATGAGTGTCTGCTGAGCATGGAACTGCTTCCGAGGCTGGATGAGTATGGCACACGACGACGACGATGTGGGCACGGGCTGAGCGGCCAATACAAGTGGGACCTGTGGCACGAGGGGAAATGAGACAGTAGTAGGTGTCAGCACTGCACCCTATGTACAGCACTGTACGGATCACACCTCCCGAAACATTGACAGGTGTCCACATTGACAGCCCCATGCCAAGACGGCTGTGTGCTTGCAGTCACACGTCACAGGTGAGAGGTTACATTGCACGTGCCAGGTGGCAGACGTACATAGTGGGAGCTGGCATGTGTGTGCATGTGTCTCCTGTTCAGGATCCACCAGATGGGCGCTGACTCTGTACTGACCATTGGACACAGCATGTTCCGTGGAAGGCTTGTGTGTGTGGGATGGTGGCACTGGATGTGCCTCCGTTGGGTGGGGGGCCATGCACAGGGCGGGTACGTCGATGATTGCGCATTGTTGGTCACGGTGGGTGCACCTACTAAGATGTGTTGCCCTGTGTTCAGTTCCTATGTCCGCATGATGATGGACTGTGGATGTGGGCAGACTACACATTGGTCGATGTGCTGACTATATGCATGTGCCTTCACACCAGGCACCGCTGCCCCTGCACATGTGACCCCTGCTGGACTCGCTGCTGAGTCTGTGGAGCTGATGCACCTTCTGTGCGTGGGGCGGACAGCTCTCCTCACTTCCCTCATTGCGCATGTCATGTCTTTGCCGCAGGTGACATGGATCATGGAGGGCCCACATGTACGCGTGGGTAGGCTACACATGTTTGTTCACTGGTCGCCACCCCAGTCAGTGTATCGAATGGGAGGGTTGTCGTGCTGGTGGTATGTTCGATGTGGCGGATGGGCGGGCCTAGGTGCGGGCTTACATTCCGGACATGGGGGGTAGTTGGATTGGCGACTAGTTGCAGTGCACACGGAACACGTCTCTTCCTTTCCACATCTGGGACATCCCTTGTACTACTTGACAGTGATACGGTCATCTTCGCCCCAGCCCTCATGTCCTCCCCTCGCCCCCCAATATGCATGCTCACCTGCGAGGCTAGCGCTTGCACAGGCAGCCCCAAGCTCGCACCAGGGAGGGCAAGGAGTGTATGTGTGGGTCCAGTTGCACGAGTGGGCTGTCTCAGGGTATGATGTGTGGCGGGACGCCGTCCACCTGCGTGGTGCCCCCAATGGAGACCCGGCCTGCATGGACTATGCATCACAGTCTTCGCCTTCCGGATCCGCCACCTGCGACACCCAGTGGCTGTGGCTGCCCTTGCGGCCAGGCCGCGTCCGTCTGTGACTGGTGGCCCACACATTCACTCTTTGGCCTCTCTGGGGAGGGCTCGGGGGTGGTGGCGCACGCGCTTGCACTTAGTCGCAATGGCATGTGGCGTGGTTGGTATGATGGGCAATGGATGGGATGGTGCGAGCCACCTCCCGTGACGTCAGTGCTGCTCGTGCTGTGGTGCGTCCCCCTACACTTCCATTTGACTTTTTGCCATGCTAGATGTTGAGGTTCTATTGCCTGCGTGATATGACCAGGAGGAGCGCGAGGAGACCTCTCACACACCATGCTCCACTGCCATCCCGTGCCCTGTATCGCCTGTGCGGATTGACTATGTTGGGGTTACACCTGGTCGACTGGGGCTGTGTGTGCCTTGTCAAGGGGCATGGCGGGCGCACAACAGGATCCTGCTTGTCCACGGAGGGTGGGCTGACGTGTGCGCCTGGTACCGCTATGTACGTGTTCCCGGCTGCTGTGCACACACGTGTTCACTCCCCCCCCGACAGGTGTCCTCTCACTATGCCCAGGGAAGCGGTGGTGTACTGTTCATGACCCCTCCCAACACGGCGTGCTCCAACTTGGCATGTGCGCATCTACCCGTCACACCCACCCACCTGTGCACTGCGTCCATACGACTTCACACGGCACATGTGTGTCTTCCACAGTTGTGCTACTCATTTGCATTGTCATCCAATACCAGTGGACTACATGGTCATGTCACGACTGCCGTGTACTTCACATACTCTCATCCTCTCTCATTCGTACATGTGAAATGAGTCAGCGGAGACAGTTTTGGTTTCAAACATTATATTGAGTCTTCTGTCCTCTGTGATGCAGTATAGTGGACACTACTGGCAGCGGAATACATGTAGAGGATATACTGAGCATGATTGCAAATGGGATAGGGTGTGGGGTTACATGTGATTGGCTGTTGCATGTGGGATGTGGGCTTCAGAGTGACATCTGCTTGGCCAAGGCTGTGCTAATGTACATTTGCGTATAGCTGCGGAGCTGCGGACTTTGACACAGACGGTATACATGTAGCCTACCAGACCGCTTGGCATCATGGGCACAGTCCATCTCAGTTCCATGTGACAGGTTTGCTGCGGTTGTTCCTCATGCACGCGTGCATGTGAGATGACATCAGGACATGTGCTTGCGTGCATGCAGCGGCGTGCCACTTGTTGTTGCACTGTGGTGGTTACTGGACATGTCACAGTCACTGGGGTCGTGTTGTTGTTGTATGCACTTGTCGTCCATGCAAAGGTCCTGGTATGGGATTCCCGGGGCGGGGGTGGGAGGGGTGCAGCACCCACAGACTCCAGGCGACCTATTCATGTCCACTGAGCGGTGTGTGTGTCCATGTGCGCTGGATCCATGTCGTGTCCTGGTTGTTCGTGCAGTTCCGTCCATGTGGGTGCGATACACAGAGCCCATGCCACTGCCTCCCACGATGCATGCGGTGTTCCTGGATGTGATGGGGAACAGTGTGCATGTCCCGGTCATATCCGATGTCATGGCGATGTCGTTGATGGTGTGGTTACAGTTGCCGGTCGTTTGGTATGGCTGTTGTGGTGGTGACTGGCCAGTCCGTGCGGAAGCTAAGCATGGGTGCGGGGTTGGACATCAAAGGTCACTCGGGGAACCTGCGTTGTGGTCCGACGTATTTACAGGTTGTCAGGTATGCGATGCCGTCCAGCAGGGCTTCCATGTCATTGGTGGTGTACATGTTTGCCAGCCAATGTAGCGGATGGTGGCTGTCAAGGTGTTGTTCGTAAGTTGTCCCTTGGAGGACCATGATGGGGCATGCTGGGTGGCATTCGATGTAGCTGTTCTCGATGATCCGTCGTGTGGAGGCACAGTGGTCCCATTTCAGTGCGGGTGCGATGTTGGCCACATACGCCATGCCCCCATAGGCAGAGCAGGCCCTGTCGTGTGCGTCCAGAGGGAGGAGTAGTGGTAGCAGGTCCGCCTTCAGACATGCCGGGTTGGAGAGGCATATCTCGACGGGATGCTGGTAGGTACACCTCCGACAGTAGAAGACGGGCATGACGCAGCTGAACAATGTGATGCGGTAAGTCAGTCGGTAAGTTACGTTCAGCAGGGACAGGAGATCGCATCCCAATGTATGGAACAGGTTGGTTTTGTACAGCTTGAGCTGTTCGTCGTAGTTGGGTAGGTGTGTTGCGGTTGCCATTTCGCAGCGGTGCGTTGTGGTGGCGTGCTCCGGCTGTGTGTGCAGTCTGCAATGTGCACGCTCCGGGGTTGCTGTGAGCTCTGTGTAGTCGTAGGGAGACAGGACTTGTGTTCTGTTGGCTTGTTTGGAGGACACGGGCCCTCTTCCCACATGCTTCTCAGACAGTTCAAGGTCAGTGCTGTGTGACTCCTTCCAATTAACTTGCATGTGGCCGACATGGGGGAGTGTTTTCTTCTTTCTTCCCCGTCCGTTGTGTGCTTCTGTGATATGCGCTATCTGCCCTGTGGTCGGTCTCCTCGGCATGCCTGTGTTGGTCTATTCTTGGACAATGGCTGTATTCACCGGCTTCTGTCGTGGGGCTGTGGTTTCGGTGTTGGAATGGAAGGTCATTCAGTGCTGTCTGCTCTCCCTTGTGTGGGCGGCAGGCTGCCTTTCCGCTCTGCGTTGGGCCTTGTGTGTGAATGTTATTCTTGGGCCACCTGTTGTCGGTCCCCGTGCTCTTTGGTGTTCCGTTTTATATGTCTTGTTCATATGTGCAGGGTGGTATGGGTTTTTGAGTGTGGTACTGGCGTTCCTCTTCCCGAAGGGGCCCTGCTTCTCCTAGTTGGTGTTGCCGCCGCTGTGTGCTACGCCATGTTTGTTACACTGGGGTGTGTCCTGCTGTTGCGTGACTTCACTGACATGTGTGCGTCGGTTGTGTGGCGTTGGGTGTTGTCCGTGAATTTGGCGTTGGGGACATGTCTGTGGCCGGCCTGTCACGTGTCATGTGCGTTCGGGGTGGGGCTGATGTGTGTGCTGCTTGGTTGTGTCCCTGTGTCTGTGTGCGACGCATGCATGGCGCTGCGGTTGGCCTCTGCGTTGTGCGCATGTGTGGCGGCGTCATCGGCGCTTTGGGGCCGTGACGGGGTGGTTGGTTCCTGGTCCCAGGTGGTGTGTACACATGTGTTCCGCGAAGTTACGATTTGGCCTGTGTGTCATATGTGGATGCAATGGTGGATGTGTAGTGTACACGCGCTGGTGGGGGTTGTCCGCTTTTTCCGCCCTTGCACTGTGTGCGCTGTTTGCGTGCACTTGTTGTGTGTGTGCCTACCTGCGTCTCCGCGGTGCGTTGCGTCCTTGGTGGTGCATCAGCAGAAGCATGGGGAGGGCCTGCAGTGCTGGATTCATGCTCGGGATGCCGCTTCTTCGTTTTCCGTGCTCTGCGTCCGTGTTACCGCCTCTCTTTCACGTGCGGTGTCTCTTAGCCGTGGGAGCCGTTTGTTTGCGGCATCGTAATTTATACGCCGGGCGGGACGTGTTTCGTCGGACGGTGTGTGTCAGTTGTGCTGCGCCGCTACGTGTACGGGCGCACTTTGATGGCGGACGGTGTTGCTGGCTTGCCGGCGGTGTTTGGCCTACTTTACGCATCGTAATTGGACGGGCGTGTGAACTGCTGCGTGCCGGCGGTAACTGGTGGTTTTTGCATCCGCCAGCACGGCGGTTGTGCTTCCGCCCGCCATCGTAATGAGCCCCTATATTTTTTAAAACGATATAAATGACTTCGATATTGTTAAAAACGATATTACTTACCTTAGACTCGATATTCTTGACCACGATATTCTGACAGTCGATATTTTTGTATCACGATATTCTGCACTCGATATTAGTGCAAGTCGACATAAAAAACTCGATATTTAGACTGTTTACCGCGTCAGCGCAGGGAGAGCTCCGGGATACGTCATATTGTTGTAAATATGACGCATCCCTGTGCTTTGAAAGTAATGCAGCACGGCGCAGCCAAATGGCTTGCGGCACCGCGCTGTTACTTTCTTGTAAATAAAGCCCATAGTGCCTTGAACGCAAGCAGGGTGAGCAGTGGAAAGATACAAGTCAACCAATCAGAATACTGTGAGATCCAAATACTCCTGAGATGGACAAACACATGATTATGGAAAAAAGCAATAAAAGCAAGATAATATAAACAACAATGTCATGCTATAATGAGCAAGGGGCAGACCCAAAGCTCGCTTTACGTATATGCTATACATTGGAAACAATAGGTCTACTTACAAGACAGCTAAAACTGTCTTGAGCCTTCTTAAAACAAAAAGAAAAGAATGCGTGCTACATTCCAACATTTAAATTGGAACCCAGGTTTGGCTTTCATTTGCAAGCAAGTGTGGGAAGTGGAGATATTTTTGGAAATTATAATACAGCAAAATGATTTCATTTCAAATCGAAATAAAGGCATCCTACTTTTAGCTTTATCACTGTATTTAGGGGCTCATTATGATGGCGGGCGGACATCAGTCCGCCTGCCACCATAACGGTGATGGGACCGACCGCCAGACGTGCGGCAGTCCCATCAGTGCAATTAGGATGCGCCCGCCAGTATGGCGGGCGCATCCTGTCCTTTTACCATTGCGGACGGAGCTGCTGGCTGCAGCCCCGTCCGCAATGGTAAAAGAGCATGCACAGCATTTCCCTGCACGTAACGATTGCCACCGGCGGAAAAGCGGCGGACGGACTTTGCGTCCGCCGCGATACCCACCGCCATCCTAATATGGCGGTGGGTAAATCTCCTTACGATGGCAGAACGATCGCCACCGCCGGCCCGGCGGTGGCAATCGTTCCGCCATCGTAATGAGCCCCTTAGTCAGTAGAGGCCCGTGGAGGGAGTTCCATGGGGCGGTGAGGCAGGGTGGGGGTGGGGCAGGGTGGGGGGTAGTAAACACCGGAATGTGGATGAACGGAGGTAAGTAAACATTTAAATAAATAAAACGAATTTCGTTGCGCGCGCTGCATTGCAAAATGCGTTGCAGCGCGTGCAACGAAATTCGCTTTATTTATTTAACTGTTTACTTACCTCCGTTCATCCATATTCCGGTGTTTACTACCCCCACCCTGCCCCTCCCCCGCCCCACCTCACCGCCCTACGGAACTCCCTCCACGGGCCGCTTCTGCCCTTAGTTACATGTTTTATCTGGAAATCATTATGAAAACTCACACATCCTTTCATCCCTTCCTTAAGTCTGGCCTTTATGTAAATGGTATGTATACACGATGCCGCTGCTGAATCTAATTAAAATCATAAGATTTATACAATCTGCAGTCAAACTCCAAATCCTGTTTCAACCTTCTGTTCAACATCCCAGTTGTTATATTCCTCTTATTATCTTCAACTTTCACTTTCCTTCATTTCCTTACCCCAGTTGTCATCATTTTATTTATTTTTTATCTATCCATGAAAGGCCACAAGGTCGAAAGTTTTAATAAAATTTGAAATTTGCTTGTATGTACCGGGAATGCTTTATTCCTTCAGAAAGGGCGCTTTCCTACACATGGTGATTCATTATCCAGGGACCGTGTTGTACCAGATAGTCATTACCTGCCATCAGTTCCCTTTTAGACATTGGAAATAACATTCTTAACAAGCCTGATTTTAAAACTGTGCTTGTCCTTTGTACTCAAAATTGGTGGTGAGCCTGTCTCAAACTTCTCATCAAAAGATATAGGAGCAAAGGCATTGGGATAACTAAGGGTCAGATGTACTATTACATCGCATAAAGCAGTCTCAATTTGCGACCAGTATTTTTACTACCTGTGGGGATCCAAACTATGGAGCCTATTGCGATGGCGGACGGATGACCGCCGCCTGGCCGGCAGTGGCAACCGCCGGACCGGCAGCGGACATCCGCCCGCGATCGCAAGCCAGAAACCGCCGGTCAGATTAGGATGGCGGTGGTGATCGCGGCGGTGGGAAAATCCGACCACCACTTTTCCGCCGGTTGCCATCCGCACTCCTGCCTGGCGGACGGAGAAGGACCGGGATAATGGTGGCGGTGCAGAGCAGCCTCCGCCAGCAGGATTATGTTGCCGCGGTAGCCAGCCTTTCCTCAGCGGTCAGTCCGCCATGGAAAGGCATGCGGTGATTGTCTTCCGGGGGCCCGTTGCGGTCCCACAATTTTTTGTGGGGGGGTACCCATGGTCCCAAACCTACATTTCCCTGTACCAGGTGGCAGGCACTGTGCAGTGCCTGCCACGCAGTGCAGGGAGATGTAGGACATTCTCCTTTTGACATCGCGGCGGTGCTGCGTGCATCAGCAACCGCTGCAATGTTAAAGCCCGCGATCCGACCGCAGCGGTCGGATTTCGAGCAAGGAACATCGTAATACGACCTGCGGTTATGTCGCGGACCTTGCGGGCGGTCTTTTCCCGTTACCATGGCGGTCGGGGAGGTTTTCCGACCGCCATCGTAATAGGCCCCTATGTAAAAATTCCAAATCTGAATGAGTCACAATTAATATTAATGTGGTAGGTCGCAAATAGCGACTCAATTCGATTGGACACAATCACAGGGATAATGATCTGCAAGGGCCAGCAGACCACCATGTCTCTGATAGCTTTTGAAATGAAGATTATTATTATAATTTTTTTTTCAAATCAGCCCAGTTTCCTTAAAATAAATGGGGCTGAATTCAATTCAATTGGACTTTTGAAAGGGACACTCCCAATATGCCATTCCAAGTACTGAATCGATATGGAGTCCAAACCCATTTTAGAAGCCATTAAAATCTGACTGATTCCTAAAATGGGTTTACTAAATAGCAAAAAGCATTTCTGCGGGTGTACACAGCTATTGGGACTGTTTGCGACCATAAAAACGTTTATACAACTTGCTTCATATCTGCACAAGATCAGACAGTTTGGTGAAGCTGAAGAACCAAAACTTCAATTGCTACTTGTTCCCAGGATCTTGGTTTTCCCACTACATTTTGATGAGTGAACCAAAAGACTGGGTTCAGTCTTTAAAGACATATTATCCAATGAGCATGTGTTGGGTTCCAATCCAGTTTTATTATCACACACTTCTACAAACTCTAAGTCGAATTCTAAATTCTTCCAATCTTGTAAAGATAACCAAAGACAGAAAATGAATGTCTAAGATTACACAACTTAGTCCCATTCGCAAACCAGGCTTAAAAATCATTCCCCCTGGTTCCACAGTTTCTGAAATGCCCACTAGATCACTGATGTGGGGGTGGTTCTGATAGCGAGATGCAAAGAAGGCTGTCCCCAGGGGTATGACACTGTTGGGGGGCCAAGCCCAGATTTTAATGCAGCATTTATTATCAGCATATTTTGTTAAAGTGGTAAAGGTGTGGTTAGAAGTTAAAAAAAAAGAACTCTCTAGACCCTTCCCTCTTCTATCCTTTTCAATCCAAATAGCAGACTAACATGTCCACCGCTCAAATTAATTTCATATTTCCCCAGACTAATTAACTACCAATTCTTTTTTGGTTCCGGAGTCGCGTGCTACTCGCAGAAAAGTGCTTCATCACCTCATCAGGGGTAGCAAGCGCTCTATAAATGCAAACATTTTCCCTCTTCTATCCCTCCACTACCCTTCTCACTCCAAATCACTGACTAACATATCCTCCGCTCAAATTAATTTCATACATCACTATACTAATTCACCACTAATCCTTTATGGGTTCCAGCGAAGCGTGCTTCTCACCGAAAAAGCACTTTGAGGCCTGGTCAGGGGTAGTAAGCGCTATAGAAATGCAATTAAAATACAATACAATACATTAGGGCTCAATATTGTAAATTGAGCAAAAAGCTACAATTAATTTTGTTCGAGGTATTTTGATTTAAAAAAACGTCATGCATGCCTTGTGTTCTATGCAAGGCGTAATGTAAAATTCCGATCACCCAGGATCAAAATGACGCTGCATTCTAGTTTATGGCCAGGACTTATAGAGTGATCTCCAAATATTGTTCTATAAATGCTTCATGCTAGTTGTCACTCAAGCTGCACACTGTTTTTGAATAGTTATATGAAGGGCTAAATTCATCTACCGATGAACAGTTATACCCAAATAATTTAGTTTTGAGTTTTTGCAACTTTTTTTCCCAGTAGCCAGGTGAACTTGCTTTTTATAGGACCAGATATCTTAATTTTATTTTTCATCACTAGGGTGCTTCATTAATGCAGTGGTGTGCGAAGTTGCAAAGTTTTTTCTTGAAAACCGTTGATTATTTCCCACAAAAAAGAAGAAAAATATGTTACGATCGCAAAACTCTACTCAATTTGGTCTTTCCTATGAAAATTGGGACTTCCGTAATGCTTCAATATTGTCTGTGTCCCTCCCATTATCAGTATGTTTTTACCAACATAATCTAATGTACCTTTCCATCACAAGTGATTTGTCACCCATTACTTGAAAGTTATAGGTACGACACAGTGAATGGAAATGGTGAGAAAAATTCATATCTAGTTTTATTGCCGACTAACGTTTATGAGAAAGAATTTATACCTGGCAAAGGAAAAGTTAATGCAAGAAATTCTGTAAACTACATAGAAAAGAATGATTGGGAACTTCGCAAAACTTTTCTCACATATTAAAACTTTGCACTCCCAAATTTATAGTACAACTGTAAGCGAGAAACAAACCTTCTAAGCCCACCAAGAGGGGTGTCTAGTCATCTGCTAAATGTTATTTTAACGCAATTGTCCTCTGACATTTGGAGAAAGCAATTAAAAGAATTTAGCATCATTAAGACCAGATAAAGACAAAGTAACAGGAGTATGAGCCGATTAAAATACATTACTAGTTCTAATTCTTGTTAAAAAGTTGTTGCTACAGCCTGCTTTCGTACTAAGCTAATTGTCTGAGTGCAGGTCACTGGCCAAGTGAAGATGTGAATGGTCGAATATTTATCAGGATAAACGTAGCCCAGTAGATGTTTCTGATGACTTTGTTGAATGCAGTTTATTATCGCCAAAACAAGCACGTTTGCATTGTCTTTGTGAAGGACATTACTAGCAAGAAAGGCCAGGCCCATGATGTTAGTGGCAGGCAAACATTCTTCATGAAAGTGTTTGCACAAAGAAGAATAGATGGTTTCTTCTGTGACTTCCGGTAAATATTTTTTTCAGGAGATTTGGAAATGAAGCCTCCTCAGATTTAGGACTGGAACCAGATATTCACTTAACATTATTTGTGTCCGGGTTTTGTGCTTGGAGACTTTAGACCTGCACATTACTCAATAATTTTGGAAGGACAGTCACAGATTTTTGATGGATCCTACATTTTTGTTGTGTCATCTGCTAGCGGTGATACCAAAGTGGTGGGGTTTATTCAATTTCCTCATTTTTATGTCTTCATCAGTCTTGTGGAAAAAGGGAACGTGCTCCCAATGCAGTGGATTATTGTTGTAGGGAATTGGCTCAGACTGGCACACAGTGCCTAAATCACAGATGGGTGGGCATCTGCTTTCATTTTTTTAGTGTAGGGCTTATGTTTTCATCATCAGGCTTTGACCCAGAACAAGAGAGAGAAAGGGGGACAAAGGAGGAGGAAGAGAAAGATGGGAAAAGTTTGACAAAGGAAGAATGCAGTGATGACAAAGAACCTGAAGGAGTGAGATAAAGACACAGGGAGTGTAGGGTGTTGGAAAATAGACATTTATCTATTTATTTAGTCATTTATTGTTGTGAGTTTACATAGCACGGACTCTGCCCGGGGACATCAGAGCGTTTTCCAACACAGACCGCACAAATCAATAATCATTGGGTAAAATAAGGGAATACTTCTCGGAGTAGACTGAGGAGGAAAAGCACGTTATTAACACTATCAAAGAGAGGAGTATAGGTGGGTGTAGGTATGACATGGAATCAAGACCAGACACCCAAGCAACATCGGCAGAGTCCTTAGAAAAACTTCGGGCTTTTCCACTTATGTTTGTTCTCGCAAATTAAGCACTGCTGTCACATGTCACGACACACAGCCATTCCCTTACGGGACATGTAGTTTTTTAGGGGCATATTATCAAGAACGGCGTTAAAATTATCGCCGCTTTAGCGGCAGAAAACTGCAGCTAAAACGGCGATAATGGGCTTGATAATATGCCCTTGAGAATTCAATAGAAGCCCATGTTGACACCAGAACATGGGCTTCTATTGGAATTCTCAAGGGCATATTATCAAGCCCATTATCGCCGCTTTAGCAGCAGTTTTCTGCAGCTAAAGCGGCGATAATTTTAACGCCGTTTCTTGATAATATGCCCGATGGTGTTTTAAGTGTTTCTTTGCAGCCAGGAGGGAGAGAAGTATCTTATTTTGTGTCTCTGTCCGTGAGAGAATTACGACTTTCCTTCAAGAGCCTCTCGAAAAATCTTTAGTGCTGTGAACTTAACGGTGGCAGATGAAATCTTATGCATCATTAGATAAAAACATAATAATTGATGCTTCACAGATGAACATATGCTACTCTCTCCTTACACCATTAAATGATCACAGCTGGCAACATGCATGTTTGGGGCAGTCCTGGTGGAGGTCCATTCCTCTTCGCCTGCTGTTTCTTCCCTGCATCTCATCATCATTTCGTGAGCAGACTATCCATCTCCACTGTTTGCGAGGGGGAGGGTCGCCATTAATCTCCCCGCCCCGCAGCGCTGAAAGGTTAAGAGTTAATTGACCCTACTGTAATGGCGCTATTACAGAGGAGATCGGAGAGGCCTTCTCGTGCTCCTACCCGCTGTTCATTTTACAATTACCAGCAATCCTCTCCGTTCACTGAGGGGGGGGGCTTGGGCGGACTGACAGGGACCGCATGTGTCAGCGCTCGGAATGCCGGGACTTGGGATAAGAAGGTGCTGCAGGAGGGAACGAGGGTGAAGAAATCGAAGGACACACTACCAGAAGAATTGAGATATATTTAATACAAGTCCTTGGGGCATATGTATGAAGCCTATTTCCCTTTCGCAAACGGCCCGATTCTCAGAATCGGCCTTTTTGCGAACGGGAAAAAGCCTTTTGGGATGTATCATCCCTAAAGTCCCACGCACAATAGGGAATCGCAAAATTTGCGATTCCCTATTCTGCGAATGCATTTAAGGAATCGCAAATTGCGATTCCTTAAATGCAATTCTTGAAGCACCCAAGTTGTGAGATTTTGCCTTTGGAAATCGCAAATTACCACCACCTTCAAGTTGGTGGTAATTTGCGATTTCTTTGAAAAATGCACTTTTTGGCATTTTTCAAAGTGCCATGTGGCGCACATACATGTGCTCCACATGTGCACACATGCTCATTTCAGGGGTGCAACAGGGTGTCCTTTTGACACCCTTGCACCCTTGAAATTGCATTCGCAATTTGCGAGTACCTAATGGGTACTCTCAAATTGCGAATGTCTTCCCATTCATTCCTATGGGCCTCTAGGCCCATAGGAATGAATGGGAAGGTATTCCTTAATTGCGAATGGCAATTTGCGATTTGCAACTAAGGAATACGTAGGAATCGCAATTAATATTGCGAATCCTACATACATTGCCTTTTGCAAGTCCTTACTAGCGATTCGCTAAAAATCGCTATTATGGACTCGCAAAACGGATTTTTCATACATATGCCCCCTTGTGCTCAACCTTAAACCACCACGGTCAAAATCAGATCAATGGCTCAAGAGCAGTTCAAACAGTTTCTTACATTCTAATTGGAACAGGGAATTGTAAACAGGGGAAAAGGGGCTCTCGAATATACCACATAATATTATAAACATAAATAAAGATATAAAAAAGGGGGGCGTGGCCTGGCAGCGATGGAGTGAGCAGCGGAGCTCCGGAGCTCCGTCCGGCCGACCGCCATCAAGATCCATCCTGACCCCCTCGAGAGCCAAACTGGACCCAATAATCCCCCCAGAGCTACCCTGAGGTGAGGAGAACCCCCGCAGCTCCGTGATGCTGCGATACAGCAGAGCAGTGAGCAGTTGTGCGAGTGCGGCCGCGAACAGCAACGCGGCCTCCACAAAATGGCGGCTCCCATCGGCACTGACAGAGGGAACTCCCGGCGTCTGGGACTGTCCCCCGAGAGTTAACGGATCTGGGGAGTTATGAAGCCCACTGCGACCTGAGACTGCGGACTTCGCTGCGACCTAAAGGGCAGCGACGAGTGGCCGGCGAGCAGCGAGACATTGAGCTGGTGGCGAAAGGCGGGCTGAAACTGGAGCGGCGGCAGAGAGGCGCGCTCCAGCCTGAACCCTGCAGAGCGCGAGACGCAGGCGGGAGAGAAACGAGCCCAGCGGCGTGAGTCCCTTCACAGTGCAGTGAGCAGCGCCTGTAGTGGGGCCCCAGAGGGATGATACCAGTGGCGCCAGGAGGTGAAGGAGACGACTGACCCACCTAAGATGGCGGACCCCCAATCACGGAGAAGCAGACGGCGGAGCTGTCTCCAGGGACTGAAGAGCGGACCGGGACCGCCGGAGAGCTGACGGGAGCCTAGAGAGAAGACACTGGTAAGGAGCACCTGCGTCCCCCCTCCCTAGAAGTTTGCAGGACGGAGTGAGCCAGAGGCGGAGGGCACCAGTAGGGAGCACCTGCGTTCCCCCACCCTAGATTGCACAAGAAGGAGATGGCCAGAGACATGGGACACCAGGGGAGAATAAAGAGGCCAGGACCCAACCTGCTGAGGAGCTGCGGGAGCGAAGCCTCCTGGGCCCCTTAGGCGGACTGCGGGCATTGAAGAAGCCTCAAATAAGAAACTGTAGCTGAGATCATGGCAAAGCGCAGTGAGAACCCACACAGGAAGCGGAG
This sequence comes from Calotriton arnoldi, assembly GCA_963921515.1. Taxonomy (NCBI): domain Eukaryota; kingdom Metazoa; phylum Chordata; class Amphibia; order Caudata; family Salamandridae; genus Calotriton; species Calotriton arnoldi. Next base: position 3,546,721 of record CAWUFW010000731.1, on the reverse strand, counting down.
GACCCAGCCCTACCCGAAGAGGGACACTTCACAGAGCATAGCGGCGCCTGCGGGGGAACAATCACCTGCGGCGACAGTTAAAGGGGAAAAACATACTCCGGCAAAGTAGGGACCCACAGAAAAGCAGTAGGAGGGCACAACAAGACGGCGGCTCACAAACCAAGAGCTGGTGAAGTGAGCGGCAAGCACTGAAAATAATGCAGACAACGCGAAGAATACTGCCCATGCAAAACAAGCAAGAGGTGAGCCGAGCGGCCCCTGGAGGCGCATCGAACTCTGAATCAGAAGCCCAGAACCGCGGCCCCCCACTGAAGGAGAGCGGTAATTTCACGAGGCACAGAGCCACAAGGCCCCGGACACTAGGAGACCCTCAGCACGGACAGGGGAGAGCCCCCCCCTCCCTTGAGGAACAGGCCGCAGCAGCATCGACTCTGAGAAAAGCACTTACGCAGGCCTGGTGCAGACTGTGAGTGGGAAATGGGAAAAGTTACAAAGAAGAAGGGCGCAGAAGGATCCACGCTGGAGGTCACGATGGATGGAGGTGAGGACCCCTAGTCTCAGACTGACTGCCCACAAACCCCAACCCTACAGGACATTCTACAGGCGATAAAAAGCTTCAGTGAGTGCCTAGATGCAAAAATAGACTCGATAGGCACGGACTTGGGCATTTTATGGGACGACCACAAGCGCCTAGCAGAGCGAGTGACGGCGAACAAACGCAAGCTGTCAAAAATGTCCCTTGACATCTCAGCCATGGAAAAGCAGTTGGCCGCATTAGAGACCAAGGTGCGCACACTAGAACTCAGGGCTGAAGAAAAGGAAAACAGGTTACGGAGAAATAGCATAAGAATAGTGGGACTCCCTGAGAAAGTGGAAGGTGCCAACATGGTGGACTACCTCGAACGATGGATAAGCAAGGAGATGGCGCCGGAGGGACTCTCAGCATTCTATGCCTTTGAAAGAGCGCATCGATTGCCGGCAAGGCCGCCCACGCCTGGTGCCCCCGAGAGCGGTGGTGGCAAGGCTCCTCCACTACTGCGAAAGGGACCATATCCTGGCAAGAGCCAGACATAACAGAGACCTGCAGGTGAATAACGCGGTGGTGCGAATCTTCCCGGACTTCTCTAGGGAAGTCCAGAAACAGAGAGGAGCGTATCATAGTGTGAAACAAAAACTCTGCCAGCTGGACTACAAGTACACTATGCTCTATCCGGCCAGGCTACAAGTGATTGCGGAGAGCGGAGTGGAGTTCTTTCAGACCCCGCGAGAGGCCTGGGACTGGCTGGAGCACAATCGAGGTGAAACCCCCCCTCACGAACCGAAGAGACAGCGGACATGCAGCGGTAGACCCTGTGGCAAACGGAACAATGGAGACTGGCCCATGCCCACGCGGTAAGAGGTACAAATTGAGCAACAGAATGTGGTGAAGGAGGTGGTGTTGATAAGTGGCAGAGGAATTGAACGGTCGTCCCAGAGGAGCGGGGTTCAGTTGCCAGAATCGGACTCCGACAGCTCATCCACAGTATCAGAAGTGCTGAGTGTTGAACTCCCGCACATAACACCACAAACAGCAGACAACATTATTTGAGAACTTATCGAGAATGATGGAAAATGAATCAAGCTGAGAGAAATGATGCAATGGCAGGTCAGGAGGGGGGAAGAGGGGATGACTGAGGGAGTCGACAGGGGGATAACCCCTGTTCTATCGGAACTGGAGGGCGAGCCTAGGCCTGGACGAGCACTGGGTCATACCCCTCTGACTAGTTGAGCAGCGAGGGAGCTGTTGATAGTTGAATTTGCATATTTTGGATGGTAGGCACACACCTACTTATCCTGGGGAGTGGGAGTTGGGAAGGTTGTTTACAGTTGCATAGTTCAGGGAACTGGAGTTGCGCTGCTTACTAGAGCTAAATCAGGATGACTGGGAATCTCCTACATGCATAACTGGGGGAACTGGGGATGAAACGGGGAGTGCTTCGTTTAAGGACAGGTATGACGACCAGGGCACACACATATAAATGCATGTCCTGGAATATCCGGGGAATGCAGTCCATGGCAAAAAGATATAAAGTGCTATCTTATCTCAGAAGAAGGGGAGTGCAAATAGCACTCCTGCAAGAGACACACCTCACACAGAAAGAGGGGAGGGCTTTACAGAAGCGATGGAGAGGCCAGACATACTTCGCCGCGTACTCAGCTTATGCTCGGGGGACCTTGATCTGGGTCCAAGCCGTGGTCCCTTTCCAGGTGATGGACTCCTCAGTGGACCCGGTGGGACAATATGTAGTAGTAAGGGGGCGACTGGAAGGATGAGACCTAAGCATAATAAGTATATATACCCCCAACACTGACCAGCCAGCCTTCTTTGAGCGCTTGTCCCGCCGACTAGCTCCATACATGACTGCCCTATGCTAATAGGGGGGGACTTTAATAGCGTGGCTGACGTAGGGCTGTAAAGATCCCATCCCCTGCTGTGCGAGTCAGCAACAGCGCGCACTGCGCGAGCTTTCGCTGCCTGCTAGGGCCATTGAGGACTGCTAGACTCCTGGAGGAGACTCCACCCTTACGACAGGGACTACTCTTATTTCTCGCCCATGCACGAACTCCACGTCCGCCTAGATACCTTTTTGTGTACTGCGGATGTGCAGAGCGCAGTGCGCTCGGCCGCGCACTTGGCCCGAACGATTTTGGACCATAACCCGGTTATGCTAGGACTTACATGGTCGCATACCCGGCCTGTAATCCCTACATGGAAGCTCCCCCAGAGGCGCTGGATGACCAGGTCTTCAGGGAAGGGATCCGGACGAAAATCACTCAATACTTCGAGGACAATGTGGGGACAGCTACCTCTCCAATGACGGAGTGGGACGCCTTTAAGGTTGTTTTGTGAGGTCATTGCATAGCGGAGAACACGGGGATTAGACAAACGCTCCTATCAGGGATAGAGGGGGTGGAGCAGACCCTCAGAGACCTAGAGAAGGAGTGCCCAGGGAAGCCAGAGATTCAGACAGAAGTGCAGGACGCTAGGGAGGAAGTAGCGCGGCAGACAGAGCGCCTTAGAAGCTTTGATTACAAGCAATACTTGAGCAGAGCACACGCGGAGAGAGACAAGTCTGGATCCCTTCTAGCATGGCTGGCTAACCCCACTAACAGGAATTCCCCAATAGTGGAACTGGAGAACCAAGCAGGCACTAGATGTTTCGCCCAAGAGGCAATCAATGCCATCTTTGCGCAATACTATGCTGGAATCTATTGCAGCTCCGCGGGGCACGATGGGTCTGCAGCACGGGAATACTTAGAGGGAACACAGCTGCCTAGACTGGAGCTGGACGAGACGGAAGAGCTAGGTGATGATATCATAGAGCAGGGGGTGCGAGGAGCCATCAAACACATGGCATGCAACAAGACCCCCGGCACTGATGGTCTGCCGGCAGAATTTTACAGGGTATACGCCGAAGAACTGGCGCTTTGGTTAACTGCACTATACAACGCGGCTCGCGAGGCCGGATCTCTACCCGAGAGCTCCAGAGAAGCTCTCATCGTACCAATGCTAAAGCCTGGGAAACTGGTGCACGACCGCACAGCCTATAGGCCCCTTTCCATGTTAAACATGGACTACAAAATACTAAGTAAGATCCTAGCGACCCAACTATTACCCCATATGACAAAATTAGTACACCCGGACCAGACCGGGTTCATCCCGGGGCGAAATACAGCAATTAGCATACGGCGGCTCCTTGCCATCATGGACTCACGGGACTACGATAAACCAGAGGCAGCGGTGTTCACAGTGGACATCGAGAAGGCCTTTGACAGCCTTGAGTGGTCCTTCCTTTATGAGGTACTGGAAGCAATAGGACTGGGAGGTGGTTTCTCTGCGTGGGTGCGATTATTATACACCAACCCCACGGCAAGGGTGCGCACAGGTAAAGTGATATCCAGAAGACTGGTGGTGAAACGGGGAACGCGGCAGGGTTTCCCCCTCTCCCCGCTGCTGTTCGCCCTTGCTATGGAGCCAATTAGCCTCCCGGGCGAGACATGGACAGGCCTTTCGAGGTCTTCTGGTGAGAGGCGTACAGCATCATATAGCCCTATACATGGACGATCTCCTGATCTTCCTTCGAGACCTAGGGGGGATCTGCAGGGAGCGCAGAACACACTAGAGGAGTTTGGCAACCTGTTGGGACTAAAGGTCAATTGGCAGAAGTCAAAGCTATTCCCCATGGTGCTGAACGCACTCCCGCCCCTGGCATTAGATAATCTCCAATGGGAGCCCAGATGCCTGTCCTATCTGGGAGTAAGAATTTACCATGAAGCAGCGGACCTGCTAGAGGGCAATGTGGGCAGCGCAGTAAGCTCTCTGAGAGCAACCATGAGCTTCTGGGGATCCCTGCCATTGTCTATGGCTGGCAGAATTGCCCTGCTGAAGATGGTGGCCCTGCCCCGATTGCTGTACTTCTTCGGGACCCTCCTGGTCTGGATCCCAAGGGCAATGTTTAAGGACCTGGATTCCATGATTACGTCGTTCCAATGGGGAACGGGACGCAGGCGAGTGTCTCCAACCACGCTGAAACGCTCCTCGGCGACAGGAGGGCTGGCGGTATCAGACTTAGAGTTATACTATCTGGCGGCGCAGCTCAACTGGCTGATCCAGTGGCTGGCGGCGGGGCAGATCCCAGAAAGAACTCAATGTCCCTTCGCGCCGACAGAGGCAGAACAGGCAAAACTGTTATTGCGAGTAAGAAGGCAAACAACACAGGACACTGCAGAAACCAAGGTGATCAATAAGTTCTGGGCCTGATACCTTCAGGATGCGTATAATAGAATACGCTACTCCCCTGAACTGCCGATGGCTCTGCTTCGTGGCCTTCCACATAGGGGGAGTTGGGCTGGAGTGCAGAGTGTGAGAGACCTGTTCCATGACTCTGAACTGCTCCCCTTCGTTGACTTTCGGGCAGAATATGACCTGCCCCAGGGTCACTTTCTACTACACAGGGCAGTCACCATGAGTAAGAGAAAGCACTGGGGGACGGGAGTCGTGGAGCCCCAGGCTCTGGATGGCTGCCAATATGCTGCTACGTCAGCGGTAAGGATAAAAGCAGTCTCCTGCCTATACCGAGCAATGAGCAAAGATATTCAGAGGCCGATGGAACGATTGCGCTCGCAGTGGGAGGAGGACCTGGGATTCCAATCTCGGAGGAGGCCTGGGAGAGTATAGTAGAGAGAACACCAAAATCAACCAGAAATGCAAGGTTTAAATTAATTAACTAGTATGTCCTACAAAGAGCCTACCTCTCTGCGGCACGCATCAGGAAGCACTTTCATGTTGAAGAGGTGGCCTGCCCTAGGTGTGGGGTTAGAGAGGCACACATGATGCACATGTTCTGGGATTGCTCCAAGTTGATCCCATTCTGGAAAGAAGTCCTTCACATTATAAGAACAATTTTAGACAAAGAGATCCCGCGCACTCCGGGTCACTGTATACTGGGTTCATTCCCACATACGGCCAAGGCCTGAACGACTGCGAAATTCCAGGATCTGGCGTTAGTACTAGCCAAGTGGGAGATCACTAGGAATTGGAAGTTGACAGGGGGATCAAGGGTTGGAACATGGAAGCATGCGCTTGAAAAATGGGCAAGTGCGGAAGGGAGGATCCTGTTAGCAGAAGCTGGCCGGGGTATAGGCACCCTCGACAGAGCCAGGGCATGGGGACAACTAGTAGACGAACTGATGGCACCTGAACAGGAGCAGGAGCAACCATCTCCCGACGGCTCCCCACCACGAGACCTGACAATAGAGGAAGAGCAGGCTAGATAGAGAGAGAGACCAGGACTACTCCCTGAATTCCCCCTTTGACATACGACACATGACATATGCAATCAAAAGATCCTACTGTAGGAATATCCTAGGCGTCCATACCTATGAAGAGAGGACAATAAGCGGAAGCGGAAGCAACTCGAGAGGGAGAGAGGGCGGGGTGAGGGGGAATGGAAACCTAGTTGAAAAGTTGGGTATGGGTTGCCAGAAATGCATTAAAGATGTGCGTAAGATTCATTAAGAATGATATGTATGTACTGTGAATGTTTTTAAATGCCAATAAAATCTGGTTTAAATAAATAAAGATATAAAAAAGAAAAGAAAGGGACAAAAGGTAAATATGAAATTACAGCACATCTCCACAGCATGGTAAACGAAGATTATCCTCCACAGAGAATTAAAGTGATACCCTGGATAAAGAACAATCAAGAAATACAGTACAGCTCTCTATGAAGAGTAAGTGCAACCTTTCACTGAAACAGATAGGGCCATATGTACAATGAAGTGGCGGAGCGAGGCGTTAGCCTTCCTGGCTTAACGCCTCTCTCCGCCATTTCAGAAACGCAGGGCTGCACCATATTTACAACAATATGGTGCAGCCTTGCGTTTCCCCCTGCGATGGCACTACACTTATGAGTGTAGCACCAACATAGGCACCCTTGCACCATAGTGCAAGGGTGTCTGCGTGCAGGGGAGGTTTGTTTATGTGTAGGAAGGTGTCCCTTTCTGCACATAAACAATCCTGAAATGCAATTTTGTCACTTTCATGTGTGCTGCTTAATGCAGCACACATGAAAGTGACAAAATGGCATTTATGTTTAAAGATTGTTTATGTACACGAAGGGTCACCTTCCTGTACATAAACAATCCATGGCATTTTGCTTTTTCCATGTGTGCTGCACAAGGCAGCACACATGGAAATAGCAAAAACGAGGAGAAATAAAGCATTTCTCGTTATTTCGCCAATTTAAGACCAGGGTTTTCCAGGTCTTAATTTTGGCGCTGCCTCCTATGTAAGCCACCCTTGTACATAGGGGGCAGCATCAAATACAATGGGTGTTGCGGTGGAACGCCCACCGCAACACCCACTGCCCACCCCTTTCACGCTAACCATAGCGTGAAAGAGGGCCTTATTTACAAGGCGACGTTAAGCCACTTTAAGTGGCTTAACGCTGCCTTGTAAATAAGGCGCAGCCCCTATCACCACCACAACGTCAATAAAAGTGACGTTGTGGTGGAGATAGGGGTTTGTACATATGCCCCATAGTCTCTATGCCACAATGGTGCCCATTGACATCGGGGCAAGCAAGTTAAATTACCACCATTTGAAACAGAATAATGTGATGTGGAAGGCCCACTGTGTGTGGAATTGTTAACCGTCCCCGGACTATTGCACCTGGAGATGAGATCCACACTCCAAACTTTACCGTCTTCCAACACCACCACTTTCTTTTTATCTGAGTTATTCTTAATGGTGTAGAAAATTTACTAGAACTTCTTCCTCCTGGAACGGGTTTCTTGACCACTACCCATTCTCCGATGCACCACCGCCTGTCTTTCACACCATGTTTTTCATCATATTTTCTTTTATAGTTATCCTGGTGCAATTTGACCTTGTCACACATAACTTCTTTGTTGACCCACATCCTTTCTCCACCACCCAACCAATTGGGAAATAATTTAGTAACAGGAAGTCTTCCCTTAAGCAAGGAGACAGAAGATACCCCAGTAACTGCATTGGGAGCAGTGTGATAAGCCCATAACATTTGTTTGACTGCACATTCCATAGGAACCCCGACACTTGTGCTGCCTGAATGCATTCCTTCAACATTGGGTTCACCCTCTCAACAAGGCCGTTGGCTTTTGGACAATATAAAGCAGTTTTGAGATTTACAAAAGAAAGGTCCTTCAAATACTCCCGCATCCTGTCCGAAGTGAACTGCACTCCGCTGTCTGTAATAAGAGAGCTAGGTATACCTTCAACCAAAAATGTGTCAATGAGGAAATCAATCATGTCCTGGGTAGTGATTTCATTGATAGATTTGACAACAATCCAATGAGAAAAATAATCAACCAAGACGACAATGAATTTCTCCCTTCCAGTTGAGTTATTGAGAGGACCAATAATGTCCAACCCAAGTTTGTCCCATTGTTTGGTCGGCAACTCAACTGGTGAGAGGGGTCCCTTCCTCACCACTATGATCTTGTCACTCACAGAGCACGTGAAACAATTGCTCACACACAAATCCACCAAAGCATCTGTTAGAAATGGGGGTCTCTAGTTGGCAGAGGTAGGTACCTTTGTCCAAGTAGGGACCTTTCTTCCCATTCAGGGTAAGGGGGATACACTTCTAAAATAACCACTGCTAAACCCCCTTGGTAGCTTGGCACGAGCAGACAGGCTTATCTCAGCGTCAGTGTGTAAAGCATTTGTGAACACATACAGTAATACAGTGAAAACACTACAAATGGACACCACTCCAGTTTAGAAAAATAAGTAATCTTTATCTAAACCAAAACAAGAGCAAAATGAAAAAAATTCACAATACAGTAATAAAAATATGACTTTCAAATGGTAGAAATAGTTCAGTTCAAAGCAAATTGCAGATGCAACACTTTTCACACAAAGTACCTTGGATGCGTTGCGCACACAAACAAAAAGGGTCGCAGGGAAGGTGATGCATCGGTTCCTTACACTCAGGGAAGGTGATGCGTCGGTTCCTTGCTCCGGAGGAGGTGATGCGTCGGTTCCTTACTGCTGCGAGGGGAGGTGATGCGTCAGTTCCTTACTGGAGAGGAGGTGATGCGTCGGTTTCTTACTGCGTGAGGAGGTGATGCGTTGATTTCTTACTGCATCCACCAACGATGCGACAGACCTGGCGCCTTGATGCGATCCGGGACAATCCAGGACGATGTGTGGGGTCTTGCAGCCGCACCGCAGGGCGTGTGCGGAATCTGTGCGGTGATCTTGGACTTCGGAGATCGGTGCACTTGATGCAGCGTGCAGTGATTTCTTGAGCTGCGGGCAGGTGCTGCGTCGGTTTCTTCGCGATGCATCGGAAACAGGTACAGATGTGTCGTGCTTCTCGTAGTTGCGTTACTTTTCCAGCTCCCACAGCCAGAACAACCTCCAGAGGCCCAGAACAGCTACAAGCACCTCTTGGCAGGTCAGAACTCCCAGCAAGGAAGTTCAGATGAGCTGGGGGTGAAGTCTTTGCGTCCCTGAGACTTCAGAACAGGAGGTAAGCTCTTCTTCAAGCCCTTGGATATCTTCCTCAAGCAGCAGGGGACACAGCATACAGCAAAGTCCTTTTCCCTTCCTTGTCAGAAAGTAGCCACTGCAGGCAAACCCCAGACAGTAAACAGCACAGGGCAGTATTCCTCCTCAGTTTCTCCAGCTCTTCTCCTTGGCAAATGTTCCTCTTGATTCCCAGAAGTGATCTAAAAGTCTGGAGTCTGGGCCCCTCTTTTTATACAGTAAATCTCATTGTTGTCTGTGACAGAGAAGCTCTTTGCCCAGCTAAAAGCAGTTCTGTCCTCTCTGGTGCAGCTTCCTGGCAGGAGGTGGATACAGCATTGTCTAAGGCAGACCAGGCCCGTTCAGGTGTGAAAGAAATCTCCTCCCTCTCCTCTGAATGCGGCCCAGGTCCATTCAGCCCAGCCCTGACTCACCCTGGAAAGCCAGGACACACCTCAACCCCCCAAGTGGCTGTCTGAACAGAATGCACATCCCCAGCACCTGTCACTCCAAAGCCAGACAGTCAATACACAACCTAGCAGAGGCACACTGGATGGTTAGGCAAGAAAACACCTACTTTCTAAAAGTGGTATTATCAAACCCAGAATTTAAAAATCACCCTCACTAAAAGATGCATCTTAACATTCTGATTTCAGGCATATCAAACTTTATTTTCCTAGCCTTGCAATAGTGAAAAACGAAACTGGCAGTATTTTACTATCAGGACATGCCACACACATCAGGGCATGTCCTACCTTTCACATACACTGCACCCTGCCCACAGGGGTACCTTGGGCCTACCTTAGGGGTGACTAACATGTAAGAAAAGGGAAGGTTAGGGCCTAGGAAGTGGATGCACTTGCCAAGTCGACATGGCAGTACCAAACTGCACACAGACAACGGAGTGGCAGGTCTGAGTTACATTTACAGGCTGCTGATGTGGGTGGCACAATCAGTGCTGCAGACCCACTAGCAGCACTTGATTTACAGGCCCTGGGCACACACAGTGCAATGTACTAGGGACTGACTAGTAAATCAAATATGCCAATAATGGAATCACCAATCCATAACAACAATTTACAGGGAGCACTTGCACTTTGGCACTGAACAGCAGTGACAAAGTGGCCAAAGCATCTAGACCAGCAAAAAGGAAGTCCACACACAGCAAAATAAGAAGAGGCAAAGGCAAAAATACAGGGGAAATCCATGCCAATGGTGCCAGGTCTAACACGTGTCTCCAGCTGAAATGTGGGGGAAACTACCCACCCTCTTGAGAGTTCTCTTCACTAAGGAGGAAAAATCTAGACAGACCATCAGCTTTGGCGTGTTTTGTACCAGGGTGGTGTTCCACCGTAGGGAAATGGACCACCTCAACAACTTTGGGTTCTCACCCCTCATCTGCATCATTCATCTGAGGGGCCTGTGGTTGGTCTGAACCTGGAAGTGAATCCCAAACAAGTAGGGCCTCAGCTTCTTCAGCACCCAGACCACAGCAAAAGCCTCTCACTCAATCGCACTCCACCTCTGTTCCCATGGAAGTAAGCTCCTACTAATGAAAGCTACAGGTTGGTCTAGGCCCTCCTTATTTAGCTTTGAGAGCACAGCCCCCACACCATGCTCTGAAGCATCTGTCTGCACCACAAATTCCTGTGAGAAGCTGGGTGCCGTGCACATGGCAGATTTCAGGGCATCAAAAGCTTTTTGGCAGGCGTCAGTCCAGTTTACCTTCCTGGGCTGCTTCCTGGAAGTCAGCTCTGTCAAGGGGGCAACAATGGAGCCATAACCCTTGACAAATCTCCTGTAATACCCAGTGAGTCCTAAGAAGGCTCTCACCTCTTTCTGGGTCTTGGGGGGTTCCCAAGACAGAATGGTATCAATCTTGGGCTGTAGGGGTGTCACCTGGCCGGTCCCTACCTGGTGTCACAAGTGCACCACCGAACCCAGCCCGATATGGCACTTGCTTGCCTTGATCCTGAGGCCTGCCCTCTGCAGAGCCTTCAACACTTCCCAGAGGTGGTGCAGATGTACCTCCCAAGTGGCACTAAACACTGCAATGTCATCCAGATAGGCGGCACTGAAATCCTCCAGTCCAGCCAACACCTGGTTGACCAACCTCTGAAAGGTGGCAGGGGCATTCTTCAACCCAAATGGCATCACCCAGAATTGGTAGTCCCCCTCTGGGGTTGAAAATGTAGACCTCTCCTTGGCCCCATCGGTTAAGGCAATCTGCCAGTACCCAGACGTTAAGTCAAACGTACTGAGGTACTGGGCAGCTCCCAACCGATCTATGAGTTCATCAGCTCTGGGGATGGGGTGTGCATCATTCCTGGTGACTGACTTGAGCCCTCGGTAGTCCACACAGAACCCGAGTTCTGACATGGCACCGCGTGCGGCAACCTTTGGGACCAAGACCACTGGACTGGTACAAGGGCTGTTTGAGGGCTCAATCACCCCTAGCGCTAACATCTTGTAGAACTCCTCCTTGATGCAAGCCTTTACCCTGTCAGTCACTCTGTAAATTTTGTGCTTCACAGGAGGACTGTCCCCAGTGTCCACATCATGGACACACCACTGAGTGACACCAGGGGTCAAGGAGAACAGAGCAGCAAACTGTCCCAACAGTTGGCGGCAGTCACTCTGCTGTTCAGGAGTCAGGGCGGTGGAGAGGGTTACACCGTTCTCTGACCCATCATGTTCCTTAGCAGACAGGAGTTCAGGAAGAGGGTCAGTCTCCTCCATTCCAGCATCTGTTGCTAGGAGCATGCCCACTTCTGACCTCTCCAAGTGGGCCTTAAGGAGGTTCACATGTAGGACCCGCAAAGGGTTTCCCTGGAGACTGCAAGTCCACCAGGTAGGTGATTTTACTCTTGAGCTCCACCACCTCAAATGGCTCAGTCCACTTATCTTGGAGCACATAAGGCTCCACTGGGGCCATGACCCACACTTTTTGACCAGGTGGAAACTCGATCAGAGTGACATTCTGATCATACCACTGTTTCATCTCTCCTTTGCTGGTTTCCAGATTCGCCTGAGCGAGTTGCCTGAAGCGCACTCCTGTCACAGGGACTTCATATACTTGGATATGAAGTTGGTTCCCCGGTCGGACACCACCTCTCTGGGGAACCCCACACGGGAGAAAATCCACATCAACGCACGACCCACCACGGGGGCCGTCACAGTCCGGAGAGGGATGGCTTCCGGGTACCGGGTGGCATGGTCCAGCAAGACCAGGATGAACCTGTTGCCCATGGCTGTCTTGGGATCCAGAGGCCCCACAATGTCAATACCCACCCACTCAAATGGGGTGCTGACTACAGGTAAAGGTTGGAGAGGAGCCTTGCACTTCCTCCCACTACAATGCAAGACCTACAATGAGTGTCAGAGTTCTTATGCATTTGGGGCCAGTAAACGTGGGTGACAAGCCTTTCAAAGGTCTTGTCTTGCCCCAAATGCCCTGCCAAAGGCACACCATGAGCCAGCCCGAGTAGGAAGGCTCTGAAGCGCTCAGGTACCACCAGCACATGGGCTGACCCAGGCTCAGCAACCTAAGGCTCACTATACAGAAGACCATTCTCCCAGTAAATCCAATGTGATCCAGACTGATCTCCTGCTGCCTGGTTTGCAGCCTGCTGCCGCAAAACAACAAGAAGGGCATTTCTGCTGCTCCTGGCAGAATTCCTCCCTGGAGGGGACTTCTTCCTGCTCCCAATGGGTCAGTTCAGGCAGGTCCCCCAGTTTGGCCACTTGCTCCCATGTAGGCTCCAGGGCATCCCCCTCAAGGTTTGCTTCCTCCTGGACCGTGGGAACTTAGGGGGCCGGTTCCTCACGCCCCCTGCCTCTTCTTCGTCTGGCAGGCACCTGGGCCACTGTTTCAGACTCCAGGTCCCCTTGATTGCCGATAACGGCTGCCATAGACCGAGTGGTCACACACACCCACCCAGGCAGACCCAACATCTCCAAATGAGACTTGCGCCCAAGGGGAACTCTCCAAATTGTTGCCTAGCAGACAGTCAACAGGCATGGCTGACCTCACAGCTACTCTCAAGGTACCTGAGACCCCACCCCCACTCAAAGGGAACCTGTGCCACTTTGCAGAGGAACTCTGAGTTGTCAGCTGCAACTACTGGGTAGAATGTGTTGGGGACCACCTGCTCCTCAGACACCAGCCGACAACTGACAGCTGTCACACTGGCTCCAGTGTCTCTCAAAGCTTCCGCACTATGGCCATTGATGGTCACCCACTGCCTGTATTTCTTAGTGTTATCAGGCAGATGAGCTTTTGGGACCATCTCACTGTCTCCTAAAGAGACTAGGGTCATTTCTGTGGATCCCCACCCTTCTTGGGCACCCGACTCCTCCCCCAAGGCTACACTAGCCATCTCCCAGGGCGGTTCACCAGTGGGTGCAGTGGTAATCTTTTTGGGACACCAAGGGTCCCCCTGGAAGTGACCCACCTGACCACAGCCATAACATGCCCTGGGGCCCTTCTGAACAGGCTTACCTGTAGGGACCCATGGCTTCTTTTCAGTGGGAGACTGGGAACCTTTCCCATGGTTCCCTTGGGAATTACTTTGGGGCCCTTTTTGGAAATCCTTCTGTTCACCCTTGTCCCCCACTCTTCTGCTGGGGACCCTGCCCACCTTTGGCGAAGTCTCCCACACAACCTTTTTGGACCCTGGTACTGACCCAGCGGTCCGCCTCCACAGCAAGCTTTCTGGGGTAAGTCAGCCTACTGTCAATCAAGTGCTGGTGTAGCTCTGGAAAACAATTATCTGACAAGTGCTCCCATGCAACCAAATCATAGAGCCCCTGGAAATCATTCACCTGGCTACCCTTCACCCAACCATCCAGTGCTCTGCAAAAATAGGAGACATACTCCACCCAAGTGCTTGACTCCAGCTTCTTACAAGCCCTCAACTTCTGCCTGTATAGCTCTGGGGTCAAACCATACCTCCTTATTAAGGCTTCCTTCATGGGGGCAGAAGACATCTGATCCTCAGTGGGTAATGCTAGCAACGTGTTCCTCCCTTCAAAGGCAAAGCGGCTCCATAACCCCGCTCCCCAGTCTCTCTAAGGGACTCTGTAGGACCTCTTCGCTACCTCGTAGGCCTTAAACCACTGACCAATGTCTTCCTGCCTCACAAAATCCTTAATAACCTCCTTGGGGATGTATACCCTGCCATCTCCAGGTACTGCCACCATTGGGATTGGACTCTATACTTTTTGTTTTTAGATCCAGTTCCCTCAAACCTCTTTCATGATCTAAGAGCATATTTTTCTCTTCTAGGGCTAATTTCTCCCTCTGAAATGCCAACTCCTTATCTTCTTTCCCCAACCTGAGCTTTGTGAGCTCCAATTCATGCATCCTGTTTTTCTCCCTGTCCTCCAGCTCTTCTGTTGAAGATACACTGCTGCCCCCACCCGGGAAGGTAACCTCCCCCCAGGCAGACCCAATAGCCTATCTTGCTGTCCATCTAAATTCTCCACCTCCTCCATAGGTTGCTCGTCATGCTCGCTGGCATTCCTTGACTCCAACAAGGCCCTCAGCGCCTTTTGGAATTCCTTCTTTCTGGAGAGGCCTCTTACAGAGATTTTAAACTTTTTGCAGATATCTTTCAAATGTGGCACAGTGTGGGTTTCAACCCTATCCTCTTCAAATTCAATATCCACAGATGCAAGTGGTGCTGGCTTTGACATGATGAAGATTGGCAGTTCTCAGTTGCAAGAAAAATAGTCCCAAAGAAAAAATTCCATCAATTGTATGTGGTTGCGCGATGGTCTGCCTCCAACGGAGGCTCCTCCTCCTGCCCACTGGCATTTCTGTATTCCAACCAGGCCCTCAGCGCCTTTTGGTATTCATCCTTTCTGGTGAGGCCTTTCACAGAGATTTTAAACTTCTTGCAGATGGCTTTAAGCTGAGACACAGTGCAGGTTTTCACCCTATCTTCTTCAAATTCAATATCAATAGATGCAATGCATGCTGGCTTAGTCATGATGAAAAAATTGGCAGTTCTTAAGTTGCAGAAAATCCAAAAGGAAAAGTTCAGTAATAGTATGTGGTTGCGTAATGGTCTGCACTATGCTAGTAGTGTACACCAATCACTGTATGTAAGACACAAATGCAAGTCCAGATCCTCACCGCTCAACACCAATGTTAGAAATGGGGGTCTCTAGTTGGCAGAGGTAGGTACCTTTGTCCAAGTAGGGACAATCTTCCTAGTCAAGGTAAGGGGGATACACTTCTAAAATAACCCCTGATCACCCCCTTGGTAGCTTGTCATGAGCAGAAAGTCTTATCTCAGAGGCAGTTTCTAAAGCATTTGTGAACACATATAGTAATAGAGTGAAAACACTACAAATGGACACCACACCAGTTTAGAAAAATAAGTAATCTTTACCTTAACCAAAACAAGACCAAATCGACAAAAAACCACAATACATTAATAAAAATATGACTTTCAAATGGTAGAAATAGTTCAATTCAAAGCAAATTGTAGATGCAACACTTTTCACACAAAGTACCTTGGATGCGTCGTGCACACAAACAAAAAGAGTTGCAGGGAAGGTGATGCGTTGGTTCCTTACACTCAGGGAAAGTGATGCGTCAGTTCCTTACTGCTGCCAGGGGAGATGATGCGTCAGTTCCTTACCGGAGAGGAGGTGATGCGTCGGTTTCTTACTGCAAGAGGAGGTGATGCGGCGGTTTCTTACTGCGTCCCCCAACGATGCAACAGACCTGGCGCGTCGATGCAATCCGGACGATCTGGGACAATGCGTGGGTTCTTGCAGCAGTACAGCAGGGCTTGCGTCGGAATCGGTGCAGTGATCTCGGACTTCGGAGACCGGTGCACTCGATGTGGCTTGCGCCGATTTCTCGACATGGCAGTACCAAACGGTGCACAGACACCACAGTGGCAGGTCTGAGTTACATTTACAGGCTGCTTATGTTGGTGACAGAATCAGTGCTGCAGGCCCACTAGCAGCATTTTGATTTACAGGCCCTGGGCACACACAGTGCACTGTATTAGGGACTGACTAGTAAATCAAATATGTCAATCATGGAATCACCAATCCATAACAACAATTTTCAGGGAGCACTTGCACTTTGGCACTGAACAGCAGTGGCAAAGATCCCAAGGCATCTAGACCAGCAAAAACACAAAGTCCACACACAGCAAAATAACAGGAGACAAAGGCAAAAATACACGGGAAATCCACACCAATGATGCCAGATCCAACACGATCCATACCAGGGAACCAATACATGGCTCTCACCCTTGCTTTGGTGATGCTTCTACCTAAATGGCCCTCATGAGTCAGGTCAACAATTATCTTCCTCAAATCCTTTGGAGGTATTATATCACCTCTCACCTGATCAATTCTTTATGGATAAACAGCTCATGTCTCACTTCCCAAAAACTACAGACACTATCCTGTAATCCATTAGGTTTGGGGGGCCACTCATGTAAGATCAAATCTTTCAAACCCACAATTTCCTCATCCTTATCCGAGAACTCTTTCCACACTTCATTAGATATACCCAGAATAGTCACATGCAAAACAGACACATCAGAATCCTCACTCACAACCTCCTCCTTCCCCTCACAAGGTAGCCTATAGAGGCAATCTGCCACCAAATTCTTCCTTCCCGGTACAAAATCGACCTTGAAATTATACCCCTCTAAACCTAAGATCCATTTATCTATACGAGGAGTAGCATGCTCTCTTCCTTTGGTAGACAAAATATACGTGAGTGGTTTATAGTCTGTTCTTAGCGTAAAAGGTAAACCCCACAGGAAAAATGGAAATGAGTGATGGCCCAAAAGCACGCCACGGCTTCCCTTTCAATTGTGGAGTAGTTTACTTCTGCTCCCTTCAGTAGCCTTGAGGTAAAAGCTATGACTCTCTCCCTGCTGTCTACACTTGAACCAATGTGGCTCCGATTCCTTTATCACTGGCATCAGAAGAAAGTATAGTTCTCCTAGTCGTGTCAAAATTCTGTAAATTAGGTGCCTCCAAGATAGCCAGTTTAATAGCCTCAAAAACCTCACTACAACTCTCATTCTACTCAAAGTGAACACCCTTCTTTAGAAGAAGCCTCATAGGAACTGTGATGTCAGTAAAACCCCTTACATACTTTGCCATGTATTCAGCTAACCCCAAAAACTATTTGAGCTCTTCATAGGAGTGGGTGCCTCCTTAACAGCAACAAGTAAGTCTTGCTTGGGTTTGATGCCATCCCTTGAAATATTATGACCTAAATAATTTACAGATTGAACACAAAAACTACACTTGTCTGCCTTGATGGTCAATCCGGCATTTTTTAAGGTATTGAGCACCAGATCCAAAGTTGCTTTATGTCTTTTGACAGAATCTCCAAAAATCAGTATATCATCCTGAAAGTAAAGAACGTGGTTAATATCCTTCAAAAGCTGATGCATCACCCTTTGGAAGACAGCTGCAGCGGATGCCAATACAAATGGCATCCTGCGAAACTGAAAAGCTCCAACCGGTGTGATAAAGGACGTAAGCGATTTAGACTCCGGGTGCAGTTTTTGAGTATAAATAATTTCTATTAAAAATAGTTGTTTGTAAATTATTTTTACATTACAAAAAAAAAAATCTTTCTAGGTATTTGTTAGATCTTTTTAAAATTATAATATGTTTGTAAATTTTTAATATTTTAATATATGTTTTCTTTTTTTGTTTTTTAAAATCTTTTGTGTTGTATTTGATATTTTGTTTGTTTTTAATTTTGAACTGACTCCAATGGTAATATTATTTTTTACCCCTACGCAATCCTACACTTTTCCTACTGTTGCACTCACTGGAGTGGGAATAGTAATTTTTACCCCTCCGCTATCCAACACTTCCCCTACTGTTGCACTCACTGGTGTGGGAATAGTAAATGTTACTCCTCCGCTATCCAACACTTTCCCTACTGATGCACTCACTGGAGTGGGAATAGTAATTTTTACCTCTCCGCTATCCAACACTTTCCCTACTGTTGCACTCACTGGAGTGGGAATAGTAAGTTTACCTCTCCGCTATCCAACACTTTCCCTACTGTTGCACTCACTGGATTGGCAATAGTAAGTTTTACCCCTCCGCTATCCAACACTTTCCCTACTGTTGCACTCACTGGAGTGGGAATATTACCTACTGTTGCACTCACTGGAGTGGGAATAGTAATTTTTACCCCTCGGCTATCCAACACTTTCCCTACTGTTGCACTCACTGGAGTGGGAATAGTAATTTTTACCCCTCGGCTATCCAACACTTTCCCTACTGTTGCACTCACTGGAGTGGGAATAGTAATTTTTACCCCTCGGCTATCCAACACTTTCCCTACTGTTGCACTCACTGGAGTGGGAATAGTAATTTTTGCCCCTCGGCTATCCAACACTTTCCCTGCTGTTGCACTCACTGGAGTGGGAATAGTAATTTTTACCCCTCGGCTATCGAACACTTTCCCTGCTGTTGCACTCACTGGAGTGGGAATAGTAATTTTTACCCCTCGGCTATCCAACACTTTCCCTGCTGTTGCACTCACTGGAGTGGGAATAGTAATTTTTACCCCTCGGCTATCCAACACTTTCCCTACTGTTGCACTCACTGTAGTGGGAATAGTAATTTTTGCCCCTCCGCTATCCAACACTTTCCCTACTGTTGCACTCACTGGAGTGGGAATAGTAATTTTTACCCCCCCGCTATCCAACACTTTCCCTACTGTTGCACTCACTGGAGTGGGAATAGTAATTTTTACCCCTCCGCTATCCAACACTTTCCGTACTGTTGCACTCACTGGAGTGGGAATAGTAATTTTTACCCCTCCGCTATCCAACACTTTCCCTACTGTTGCACGCAATAGAGTGCAAAATTTAAGTTTAAAGACTATTACATATTTTGATGTTTTAATTTATAATATAATGTTTTTTTATTAGGTTTTATGTTATAGGTGTATGTATATATATATATATATATATATATATATATTTATTTTTAAATTTTTATATATTTATAAA
The DNA here is from genome assembly GCA_963921515.1 of Calotriton arnoldi. Classification (NCBI taxonomy): domain Eukaryota; kingdom Metazoa; phylum Chordata; class Amphibia; order Caudata; family Salamandridae; genus Calotriton; species Calotriton arnoldi. The sequence continues at coordinate 3,527,641 of CAWUFW010000731.1, read as the reverse complement.
ATGTAAAAATAAATTAAAATGAATAGTTTATTATTTGTTTTAAAGTAAATATATACATATATATATAAATATATATATTACATTTTATATATGTATGTTTAAATTTTTTTAAATTAAATTTATTTCTTATGGTTATTAAAATGTATATTAAATCCAAATAATTCTTTAAAAGTTAATTTTATTATTTAATATATTTAACAATATTTTTTACATATTTAAAAAAATCAACATTTTGTACATCAATATTTTTGACATTGATATTTCTGTTCCGATATTTTTATACTTACCATTATAAATATATGATGTCGATATTTTTGACATCGATATTTATGACTTCGATATTTGTGTATGGGGATATTTTGGGCTTCGATATTCTATCAGTGAACAATCTGGAGGGTTCTTGTTTCGAATGAGACCTTCACCTATAAGATCTTTTTGGTGTATTTTGATTATCAAAATTGTGTAAAGTGCAATTACCCATTAGCGTGCCTTTGTACTCGGGGGTCAGACAGCTTACTAAAAAAAGGAGTGGCATGTTGTGAAAATAGCCTGGAGTTAAGCTGTTTGCAGAAAGGGAGAGAATGGGGAACAGCCCAAAGAAATTAAGAAAGAGAGTTCCATTTCTTGCCCATCAAGTAGGAAAATGAATTGGCCCCTTGGCACTTTTTAGGGACATTCAGGAACCTTGCCGGGAAGCAAAGCTTTCTAGTATTCATTGAGGCCTTAAAAATGTTCTGCAGAAACGTGGGGCAAAACCTGTTGGTTTACTTGTTAGAGATGGCTCTGAAACATGACTCACCAGTGGAGGTTAGTCAACTGGCCAGAAATGTGGGCCATGCACGGAACACCCAATAGGAATGGAGCTGTCGCAATTTGGTGAACTGTACATGCTTGAGAATATAATCGGGGAGACCAAGGCAAAGGGAGTTGCAGTAATCCATGTGAAGCCAACTATGGCAAAGCTTACTATAAAGTAACAATCCGAGTGAAGAAAATGTAAGAATCTGAGGAAAATCCCAGAATAAAAGAAGCAGATAGAGACGGTTTTGTTGATCTATGAGATGAAAGTGAGGTGGCTATTGAAAATGAATGGCAGGCTACAGATAGTAGCAAAATTGAGACGAGAGGAGAGCCGAGGTTTATCAGACTAGTTACTCCACCAAAAAGAAGGTGGGCTTCCCAAATCAAGGCCCTCAGCCTTTTCTGTGATAAGTTTAAGTGAGCTATGGTTCATTTATGCTACTACTGCTTACAGACCTGGTCTGAATATGAAAAACAAATACTCTGGATTACTATGTCAGGGACAAAATGCACTGCGCTGGTCAGGGCAAGTATCCAAAGGTAACCCAGACTTTACAGCAAGAATATTCTCCCTAGTGGCGACCATGGGATGGGAGCAAAATCAGTGAGGAGAGTGTCAGTATGAGACCCAATGAGAGGATCAGAATTAGATTCTGACTTTGGAGCTGTAATGGCAGCCATGATGCATTAGGTTTTAGTTTGAAAGAAGTCAGCTAAATAGAAAAAGAGAGTGGCCAAAGACTGATGATAGAAATACAACATTGGGGATGAAGAAGACATTTAAATATGCGAAAGACATCTCTGTTGGAGGTGGTGGAGTTGCATGCTGAAACAACATGAGATGCAAAGACGTTGGTGCAGGAAGTTTTGACATCTGTTTTATACACTGTGAGTGCCAAGGTGTAGGACTTTTTGGGCTATGAAGATAATCATTATGCCAAGCTTGCTTCAGGGCTCAACAAGTACATTTAGTAACAGCAAGACCAGAGTTATTCCAAGTGGCTGATGTCCAAGAGTGCGCAGATGCACATGTTTTACCTGGGGCATTGATATCCAAGTATTTTGCAAGACAGGAGCCTAAGTTGGCAAAGGCTGAGTCCTGGTTAAATGTGAGCTGGAAATCAACAGTGGATAATGCAGCCAGGAAGTTGTTGCTATTGGTCCCTGACAGACACTGTCTGGTCCTAAGAATAGGTGAGATTTTGGTAGGAGGCGCACAGGTAAGAAGGACAGAAAAGAAGATAAGTGAATGCTCATTCCTGAGAAGAGAAAGAGAATGAGGCTCTGAGTTGAAGTCTGAAATGAGATCATGCACTTCTCTGGTTGAGTAGGTGAGTTTGAAGATTTTTGACTGAAGATCAATCACAGAACGGGAGTCTAGAAGAGTTTTGGCAGTGGATAGCTTAGGGTGGTCTGTCAATGTATTGAAACTGCCTCAAACTAAGAGCTTGGGGTCTGCAGGGCTAAAGGTAGACAACATTTTAGTCAAGTGTTGATCAGGGTTGATGGTGGGCCCAGGCAGGCGGTAGTCTAGATAACAAGTAAAACACAAAAAAGAAGATGGAGAAATATGAGTGGAGTTATGTTCATATGTAAAAAAGTTTGATCAACATTTAACATCATTTTCTTAGTGAGTGACATCTCATGATCGATTGATTTGCAAGAATTGCATGAACATTTTTGATCTATTTATCTATTAATATTTGCCAAAGATCATTGGACAAGCCAGGTGATTTATGGGCTATTCACTAATCGTAGATAAAAATTTAAAATATAGAGATGTGAGGATAAGACAATTGTATAGACAAAAAGAACAAGTGTATCAGTGACTATATATAAAGGTTTTAGACAGGGCCATTAGATATTGCTTTTTGTTTCATGTTTTTGATTCTTTTTTATTTTTCTCTTCTTCTTTCATCATTTGTGTTTAAAGTATTTCATTGAGAAGCTGGCCCCTTGTTGGCCCTGAGGAAGTGTTGAATCACGCAAAATGCATGTAGGTTGTGGGATCATGGTATGGGATCAAGATATTATTGTAGAATAATACTACATTATATTTAACTGTATTTGTAACCTAATGACATAAAAAGAAACTCTCATGTTTTTCAGTGTGGTTGACTTGTATATGATAAACTTTACTTGAATCCGATGGAGAGTAGAGACAGTTCTCTCAGGGTGGAGGTGGTGTTGTCATCTTACTTCTGACTTTTGTTCACATGTAGTGCTAGAAGGAAGAATTCTTAATGAGGGCATAGGGTGATGAGGAGTCCGGTAAGCAGGGAATTTTCCCCATGGTATTTGCTATTTGAAAGAGACTTTTACAACAATGTAAGGTCCTATGGGTGTTAGGTAGCTAGTGATGGAGTGGTTGAAGCAGTCCAGGTTCATTGCTGAGAGCCATGATTGGTCCTATGTCTTCAGGGAGTCACTGATTAGGAGAGCACGTTTCGTTTTGGTGAACTTTACCTTAAAACATGCAAGTTGAAGCCATGTTTCATTAGCACGAGGATCATTTTTAATCTCTAAATATCATTGACCGATAAAGCTGTGGCTCTTCAGTCAGCTGGTGAATGGTGTGTTTCTCGGTTGCTACAGAAGTCCAGTTGTTCTATTGACTTATTTTCATCATCAGACTTTGACCTATAACAAGAGAGAGAAAAGCAGAAAAGAGAGATGGGAGGGGACGAGAAAGACTGTAAATGTCTGACAAAATGATAATCCAGGGATGAAAAAGAACCTCGAAGAGTGAGTTTGAGACTGGAAGTGTACTGTATTTGCGTGCAATCAGTGGCGGCTGGTATTTGAAGGCAGTGGAGGGGCCGGGCCACGGGGGCAGGGGGAGGAGGGAATGAAATTTTAAAAATGTAAATACACACTTACCTGTCTGCCGCTGCCGCCCACCGTCGCCTTCCCTCTCTGTCCTCTTCCCCGCTTCCAAAGCAGGAAGCAGGATGTACCCGGCTCCCAGCCTCCCAATAGCCAATCACAACGCTGCCATGGAACGTTGTGATTTATCTGAACGTTGTGGATTGGCGCTCAGCCAGAGAATAGGAGGCTGGGCATGTTCTCCAAGCAAGCTGTAATGCAGCCTGCATGGAGAACATGCAAAGTGTGCATGAATGTTTGTCCGGCCACAGAGGGCCATCCAAACATTCATGCACACTTTAGGGAGTGAAAACCACTACTCCCCCCTGCTCTGTCAGCAGAGCAGCCCCGCCATGCCCAGTCCCGCCCGCAAACCTGCCGCAATAAGGAAACAATAAAATGATAATAACAGAGTTATTGTCATTTTTTTTTTCCTTTAATGACACTGCTTAAAAGCAGTGAGGTGAGTGTCCTCCGCCTTTGCGGAGGAGCCACCACTGCATGCAATGCAAATCTTTATTTATCCATTTGAAGAGGCATGATCTCTCTTAAAAACGCAGCCGCCCTAGCATTCGCAATGCAGGCAGCGAGCTCCGAAGAAAAACTTAGGTTTACTGCGCTTATTCAGTTTCACCAATCAAGTGTTGAATGGGGTCAATTGTTTTGGGCTGTAATGTAGGATTAGCACGCACCAATTATCATTGTGGGCTATGATTGGCCCTGGGTGGTTTATGCTTTCATATTACAGTGTGGCAGATCCCTGGTAAAAATCCTCGATATAATTTGGTGTGAGATGCGTTGTTTCTCTAACTACCCAGAGAAGGAGGGAGTAAATACTTGCTTGTAACAATTTGATGTGTTTTTAATGTAGGGTGACATGTCAAGTGATGATCTCATCGCCATTTGTGGTGCACTGAAGATATTTGGCCAGTCAATGGAAGTCGCCTGGAGATAATGAAGGGAACAGTGTCTATTTGGGTCTTTTTTAACAAATTAATGCTCTGCCATTTGTGAATTGAGACTCGGGCAAATGTACTATTTTTTCATGCAATTTAGCGCAGCACCATAGTTGCTGTGCAACGTTGTGTGAAAGGCAAAGAGCAAGCCAGCGCCATATCTGCAGAGCTATGGCACTGCTTCGCTCTTCCCAAGCGCTGCTGCCCTTTCTTGGTTGCCTTGTGCCTGGCAAATGCCTTTGCACAATCATGCAAAGGTGTTTGCATGAGTCTAGCATAGGTTTTTTTTAAATTATAGACTACACTGCCAGTAGAAAATGTTATGCCTACACTTTTCGCACATTTTATGTATGCTGTACCTTACAGCACACATGCAAAGTTAGAAAAGTTCTGAGAAAAGAAAATTTTACTTCTTTTTTTGGGGCTGCCTCAAGGACGTGTACTTTTTTGCCACAAACCCTGTCCTCAATTGTCAGCATATAAAGCTTTGTGTCAAAATCTAAATGCAGTTGGATGGGATCACCCATGCACTATGCCAGGAACAGCCCCTTAACACAAAGTAGAGCAATGTAGCACATAATGCTACTTTGAGCTACTTTACACAACTTGCCCACACAAAAAGGTTTTGCGCTGGAATGAAACTCCCAGTTCAACACTTTGCTTTGGCTTGGTTCACTTTGGGTGACTTGGCACCTGTTGATAAATTTGGATCCAAGTCTCTAGCCAAGGCTTTAAATGGGATGAAAAAACTGAGAGGAGGGGGCTCTCGAAAGGGCGTGGCTGATGTAATTAAGGGCATGGCTTAAAAACACCTAAGCTAAAAATCTGTGCTTAGCATAGTGTGCTGCCCATCTGGTATTTTGCTGCTTCTATCATTGCAAACAGATATATAATACAAGTAACATTACTCCTACAACAAGCCAGGACTATTGGCTTTGCCAATGGTATTAGTTGCATGAAATAAATAGGCAACAACTATGGCTTCGTCATATATAATATTGAAAATGCTTCAATGAGATGAGATGAGATTGTGAAAGAGCTATAAGGAGTCTCTTTGAAGTTACATCAAAGGCATTGAAGAGCGATACTGCTGCATAGTTAAGATTTTTTTTTTCACCCTGAGGGTGAGGGCAAATATGGAGAGCACGATAGGGACCCTTCTCAGCACCTGCTTTTTAGAACTCACGGTGTTGAGCACCGGCAGGACCCGGCCCACTTAAATCCCTGCCTCTACCTTTATATTCATTTTCACAAAGAAAACTACACAGGCAGAAGGAATGAAAGATATGAAAAAGCAGCCTGGTCTAGATCAGGGAGGCACCTGAGAGGCCAGAGTTGGGAGGGGAAGCGTTAAGCAGGGCCTGCCTGTGTTCAGCACGCCAATATCAAAGTGCACCTGCCTGCACTCCCCAGGGTGCGGCCCGCGAGCCCGAGGGATGTTCCCACACACCTTGTTTCTTCTGGGCCCTGATTTCATGCGCTAGATTGCCTCTGGTGTATGACAGCTGTTTCATATAATTGGATGTTTCCAGGATTAGCTGAGCGTTTACTTTATTTATTGCTGGTTTTTTTGCTCTTTTGCTTGTGTGGGTGAGATTATACAGCAGAGGCATTCCTGCCATTTTAAAATGTAAATTATTGCCATTAGCTCACATTGATTGACTGTCCTTGATCCATTTCGCGTGCCCTTTGCCAAAATAGAAACCGTAATTGGCGTGTGCACAACAACTGTCCCCTGCTTAGAAGTTCCAGGATTGAAGTCTTAGCTTGCAGTAGCTTAGGTGAGTCATACGGAGAGAAGGCAAGCTCTCGCACATTAGCTTAAAATATAGCTGTGAGGGCTGTGTGCCTGCTGCTGATCTGTGTGCCGGATACGTCGCGGACGCACGCATGCCCGCAGTTGATCAATATTAAACGAGGGGGGTGGAGCGGGGCACTCAGGTATAAACTGTTCTTTAAATGCTAAAAATAAATACAAATGGCGAGGCTACCCACAGCAATGTTACATAAATATCATGTGCTGGAAAACGGGTGCCTTTAAAATGACATTCACGTGACTGCGCCCTCCCATCTATCACTTCTTGCCTCCCTTTACAAAACGTCATTGTTCCAGCATGTCAGAGGACTGTATTTCCCAACTGTGCAATATAAGTATTTTTATAGATATTGAAGAATAATTACTTCAAATAGTCTCGTATATGGTACAGAACAGAAACCTCAAAATTTCTTGGCAATTGGTGACAGGTGTTAATTAGCACACTAGTCCATGGTACTGATCCAGCGGTATACTAACAACAGATACTCCGGTACCATATACTCACCTGGGCCCATAAACACAACACACTTCTGTATCGAGTAGACCGCTGGGGTTTAGTTTATAATTTTCATATTTTAGGATTAGTTATTTCTTATTCCTAACTAACCTTTCACTGATCAAAAAGTTCTTTCCTCTGGTCGATGGACCATTAGTTGAACTAATTGATGGTGATAATGAGCATAACTCTTAACCTCTTCGACGCTTATGACGAGCTCAGCTCGTCATGAGGCACAGTGGAGCTGTGCTCATGACGAGCTGAGCTCGTCATAACTGCCGCGGAACGCCGCGGAACGCCTGTGCGGGGCTAATTACCCTGCTGTGCTGGGCGTTCCACTGAGTGGGCGGAGCTGTGACGAGCCCAGCTCGTCATGAGCACAGCTCCACTGTGCAGCATGACGAGCTGGGCTCGTCACGAGCACCGCGGCGCCGCGCGCGGCCCCTCCCCCCCCTGCACCGCGGGGGAATTAGCCCCGCGTGGAAGGGGTTAACTATACTTTTATTAAAGTAAATAACCACAGACTCGGGAAGTTTTAAAATCTTTATCTAAATTAAATGAATGTGAACCATCTCAAAGTTTCAGCACAAACACCCTCATTCATAAGAGTGTAAATTCAATCGAATAATCATAAAAAAATTACTTCAGACTCATGCAATAACTATGCTCAGAAAAGAGAGGATAGAGAGAAAAGAACATCTACAAACGGACAAGAAATAATAATTACCAAGGATGGTGTGAAGACCAACCCCCTGGCCAAAGGGCTGGTGAGGGTCCCCCGAGATAGATCAGGTGACAAAGACTTCAGGACAGGAATCAGGACAGGATACTTGACCTCTCTAAATACCGACGACTGCGTCGCACCCCTCTCTGACACTCTCTTCCTCCTCGAGATTCTTCCGCAATCTTCTTATCTAACCCAATTAAATTAGGATAGAAGGTTCTGCATTCGGCTTCTTCATCAGCATCTCACAGCATCAGCACCTCCCACAGCACCGACAGCATCCCGAGCTCTCGACTTCTAGTATCGACGTCTCTTTCTTCTAACTAACTAACTAAAGCTACCTCAATTATACCTTTCGTTCATCATGTACCACCCACTAAAGTTTCAATATCGTAAAAATACGAAATCTAATTGGTCAGGCAAGGGGGATGATCATCACACCATGCTTACATATTACTTTTATTCTATCAATCCATTGTCTGCAAAACCCATCCCCTTAAATTTTATTCATTTCTTTCGTTCCCATACATATCCAAACTTTATTTGCAACATTTATTTCAAAATCATGAATAAGAGTCTTCTTGGTTGAACTCTTCACCCTACGTTCTCAGGGCACATCATTCTCGTCCTTGGACGGCTGTCAAAAGCTTGGTCATCCTTCCGGGTTAACTCTCATGTAGGCATGCGCAGACTTGAATCAGTCGGCTCAATTCAGATAAACGTGAAAGGCCCAAATGCGCACTAATAATAAAGTCAAAAAGACAAAGGTTACTTTCACAAATAAATGGTCTCACTGTATACCACCCATCTCTACTCTAACCCTCTTTACTTATTAATACTTTCCCCGCATTTGCATTAGTAAAATAGCTTGTTTTCGTTTCGGCTAAGCAGATGCCATGCACGTGAGTCTTCAAGACTCCATTTTAATGCTTTCTGGACATGCGCTAGAATTTCCCTCGAAGCGTTACCTCGTCATATTGCGTAGATGCAGTTGACGCATGCGCAGTAAAGATTTCCCCGTTTAAAGCTGTATTAGTCCGTTTTCATTGTTATTTACATTAGTATACACATAAGCAAGCTTCGCTAACCCGCGTGTTTCTGTGGTGCGTGTTATTATTTACAAGACACGGTTAGTAATTCGTTAGTATGTTAAACGAGAGGATTACTTTCGAGCAAGTCTCTTTCTTTACGAGTCCTTGCTCCATCAATCCCCTCTCTGATGGCATTTTAAGCCATCACAAAATTACCCATCCCATCCCAGATGCTGACTTTAGCACATCTCAATTTTCTATTTCTTTTCTCATTTTTCCATTTGTTACTTCTCTTCCTTCTAAATCGTTCATCTTCTTATATATTTTTCCTTTCATTTCTTCTAGTTGTATCTCCTCATATTCTCTTTTCCGTTTCTTTCCTTTTCCCTCTCTTTCTAAATGTATTCTTCCTTTCCCTCTGTTTCTACAACATTTATATGTAATCATTAATATCATTACTATTGTCATTATCACAACTAATGGTAATATTATTTGACCTAGAAAACTTTTCCCAAAATCAGTAAACCATTTCCCTATTGATGTTATACTCTTTGTTAGTTTTCCCCACACACTGTCAACCTCCAGTTGGGTCAAGTCATTATGCATTCTTGTAATGTTTCCAATATATCCTTTAATTTCTTTGCTCTTGTCCGGAATATAAGTGCAGCAATCTTGAATTTTCAACATACCACAGACTCCACCCTCTTTTGCTAATAAAATATCAAGAGCAAGACGGTTTTGTAAAACCATAGACCTGATTGCAACCATTTCTGTGTTAATCATTAAGAATCCTCCTGCAGTATCTGTAGAAAGACGATCAACTATGGTTGATAATTTACAAATTTTCTGCGAATTTAGAATGACTCCAACTGAGGGTATCAATGCACTAAATATATCTCCTACTATTTCAGAAAAACTAGCTCTTCTTCTACGTGTTAGTTCGTTAGATTTTCCATTGATTCCATTGATTCTGTCCACATGGTATATTTTCTGGAAAACTATTCCAAAATAACAGCTCCCATACCATCTTGCAGGTAACCTATAATAGGCATTGTTCCCGCAGACATAATAAACTCCTGGAAATACAGCATCAGTTCCCCCTTTTAGTCCCCACCCTCCTAAAATTAGAAAGTTGTGTTCACAATCACTGGAACCAATGTAGTTATTATTGTAATCTGTCTTTAATCTATGGAGGCAGAATTTACCTTTTTCACAAAATCCAGGGACATCGCAGCATAAGCTTTGCCCTTTGCATAAATTCCCTCTTTCTCAGCCCATGGAGGTACATAGGACTTCTGTTCAGCAGCTTTCTTTGTTAAACCCTGTCTCCTTTCTTCTACTAAATTCAAAAACTCTTTTTCTTCTTCTCGTAATATACATGTTGTTATCCTTATGTGCTTGAACTAGATCTATTGAACTCATAATTAAGAAAAATTCACCCATAAACTGCGCATTTTTACTGCTAACTACTGGATTCATGTTCTTTTTAATAGGCAATTCTGAAAATACTACATTTAGATTTGAATAAAAATACTGAAGTTTCCCTGTTGAGTAAAATAAACTTGATAAAACACTACATGATATTCCATATGTTAAAGGTATATGGTGATACGTCACCCCTTCTGACACTGATGAAGGTATCTTCATACAAACATAACAATTACTAATCTCCATTGTATTAACGTACTGAAATAACAATTTAGTAAACACATTTGAAGATGTATTATAGTCTGATTCATTATGATAATTTGCCTCATCTTCTACCCCTATTTCTATTTTAGTTCCCTTTATTATATCTACCTTTTCATTAGTAATTGTATTATTCTTGTCACTTGTTTCCATTAGTAAAGGTACTCCGACTGTTAGGAATAACCATACTAATACTACCAGTAAAATACTACAAAAACAAAATCTAAAACATTTTCTTTTTAAACCTCGTTTTGGTCTTTCTGTGACTTCAACTTCTGCCATTTTAATTTGAGAAAATTTCTTCTCTCATTTCTTTCTTTGTCTGTTTAATTTTTTTATTTTTATTTTAAGGAGGTCTCAATTTGCTTTCATCAATCTGTGCAGCATGAACCCTTTCTGTTTCTTCACTTAAATCTAAGGGGCCCATTACGATACCCGGCGTAAATAAATCCGCCAGGCATGGAATCGGCAAAATACCGCCCGCATACACCGTCTGAACACCGACCACGCCATTACGATAACACAAACCGAAAACCGCCATCGTCGGAAAAATCACACAAAATACCGCCCGCCATCGTCCGAGTCGGAGTCAAACCGCCCGCCACGGACGGAAACACGCCCGACAACACAAAACCGCCCGCCCTCACGGCCGACACACCGCACGTGAAATTACGATCGCACCGCCATGAGCGCGGGAAAACCACAAATATACCGCCCGCCAGCGCAAACAACGCCGATGCCAATCGACACGGCAGAAACCATGGCGCCCACGTCCCTGCACAGAAACCATCCGCACACAAAACCAATAGCACACAACATGGCCAATAAGTCCACACAGCAAGGCACGCACAAATACACAAGCACAGTACACATCCCGAAAACACCCCCGGACAAACAAAAACTACAAAGGCCAGAACCCCAGACACAACACACCTGAAAACAACAGACCATGAGGACACACCCACATAGGTAAGTACAAAAGCAGCACTCCCACAGACCACAACCCCTTGCAACATTGCAAACCAGAGAGGAGAGGAGAGGACACAGTGACACAGCAAGGACAGCAGCACACCACAGAAACGCACACATCACAACCACCACCACCACCACCACCACCACCAAACACCACCAAACACCGGCACCACAAACCCCCTGCACATTACACAACACACACCGCACCAGCACCACAAACACCATGGCACCACAAAGAATGCCCAAGTTCACGCCCATGGAGCTGACGGTCATGGTCGACGAGATCATCAAGGTGCACCCACAAATCTATGGGAACATGGTCCAACACACACCACTAGCCACCAGAAACAGAATGTGGAACAGGATCGTAGACCAGGTCAATGCAGTCGGGACCCTGCCCAGGAACAGAGTCGAAATTAACAAACGGTGGAATGACGTCAAGAGCCTGGTCAAGAAGAAGGAGGGCAAAAACAGAGAGCTGGCTGCCGTCACTGGCGGAGGGAATCCCGCGCTCTTCAAGACCTTCAAAGCGTGGGAGGAGAAGGTGCGAGTCATCATACATCCCGAGATCCTTGCCGGATTAGCAGGGGGAGTGGAGGCTGGTAAGTACAAACTAATGTATACCAGCACACCGCTAGGTACTCAAATGCACTACCACCATGCCACAGCTCCCAGGGACAAACACCCCCATGTCCAGCACACAATACACAACACACACATGCAACAGACACCACCACACACAGCCCAAACAGAACAACTGTAAGATGCGTGGGGACATGTGTACACTCAGCCAGCCACGTAACCACCAACAGGTCCCCAAATATGCCAGAAGCGCCACAACGAGCACCCACCACACCCATGTGTCCGCCATAGCTGCACTAACCGACAAGTAACAGGTAAGTGGCAGGAACACAAAGTGCAGTGGGTGGGAGGGTGGACAGCCCAAGTACAAAACACACCAGGCCCCTAGTCCCACAGTACAGCAAGGAGGAGCATCCCCCACACCCCACAGCCACGTGTCAGCCACCGCAGTGCACAACGACAGCCGAAAGGTAGACATCACGGTCCACAGCAATCGGTGTCAGTGGGTGTCCAGCCACCACTACGACCCACAACACCCCCCACCCCCACAGACCTGCAACATGGAGCACCCCCGCTTAGAACCATGTGGCATCCAGTACAGTGCACGCCCGAACAACTTGCAGGTGGGAAACTGGACAGGGCTGGATCACTGGAGGCATGAGGGCCGTAACACGACCAACACATGGGACATGTCACGTAGCAGACGAACACGCAGCACCGCCCACCGTCACGAACAAGTGAACAATGTGCACACGGACATGAACCACAGACTCACACCCCACATGACCCATCACAAACACAGCAACACCCAAGGAGCCACGTCTGCATGCACAAGCCACACTGAACATAGTACCACACGGCAGCCACTGTGCAACCCATCACACACAACCGAAACACCATTGAAGTCCAGTTCATGTAGCCCCTACTGCCTGTCAACCACACACCCCACAACTACGCCTATGTAAGACAAACAACACTAGACGCAACAGAGCGGAACAACAGAAATGCACACGAACACCACTGAACCCATCAAACACACAGACACACCATGCACATACAACACACCATCCATCCCATCCGTCAGCCCCAGTCTCATGAAAGGCATGTCATCCGCACAGCTGCCACACATACAGCAGTCACGCCAAGACACATGCCCATGACCAACCATGTGCCAGAAGTCAATGAAGCGCACGCCACACTGTGAGCAACAACACACAACATGGGCCACCCCCCGAGCACTGCAGTGATGCACATGGCACAGGGCAGCACGCACACCAAGGAGATGGGACAACTGCAATACATTGGCTGGCACACAACCAACACTCACTCATAACGATGCGTCCAATGCCATGCCCAGTAATCACACCAGACAGCAAATATGCAGGCCATGTCAAGCATGCACACACCTCAAACCATGCACTGTCATGCTGCCACAACACATGTCACGTTCGGCAACCATGGCTTACAGCATGTACCCCAAAAGCATATCCCCTCCCAAATGTGAATCTGGGGCATGGCCCCCATGTTGCCATATGCGTTCCTAAGCGTTCCATATGAACCCCAAAAGCAAAGTACAAACCAGACCCAGGATGGGCCAGGAGCCCGCATACACCAGAGTCACAATGAGTAGGGGCACAGCAACACACCCATCGGCATGGCCATTCCGTCCCATGCCACATGTGCACAGCACACAGTCCCATTGCCTAGCACACGCAACTACAGATGCCACAGCCACACACTCGCCTCCGGGAAACCCATGTACGAGATTGCACGAACTGCCAATGTCAGACGACAAATACATACTGTGCCAGGTGCAACACAATGACAAATCCCATTCTCTCCACAGGTGACGAACTCACGGATGCTGGGGATGGAGACAGCAGCCAGCACAGCCAGCCCACAAGCCCCCAACGAGGACACACGGATCTGGAGGATCTGACCTCCTCTTCGGACACGGACCATCAAGCAGGCCCATCTGGTGGGGCAGGGCCCAGCCGCTCCCCAGGACCCCTCCTACCCACCAACCCATCATCCAGGGCTGCTGAACAGTCCCAGCCCCCTGCTGCCACTGCCGTTGCGGCCACTCCCACGGTCATTGCGGCCACTACCACTGCCGCAACCGCCACCATCGCCGCACCGACCACCACCACCACCACCACGTCTTCGCTGGCACCAGCCCCAGCGCAGGTGGTGGCCCGGCCGACTGGATCCACCCTGGGAGCCACAGCGAGGACCGCGGTATGCAATGTGGCTAGTGGGCAGGCCGGTGGCAGCAGGACTGGTAGGAGGAGCAGGGTCAGGGAAACGCCAGCCTCCCTGGGAGCCATGCCCTGCCTCAAATGGCCAGAGTCCTTGGGGCCTATGAGGAGGCCCAAGAACAATGGGTCAGGTCTGCTACAGACACGCGGGAGGTGCTGGGGGTGCTGAGGTCCATGGACGCCCATATGGGCCAATTCGTGTCCCGTATGGACCAACTCGTGGACCTCATGGGCCAGCTGGTGGTGGCGGTGGGGTCACAGGCAAGGCCAGCAACACCACCTCCGCCACCACCTGCTAGGGCGCAGGGTCGGGCAGCAGTGTCCACTTCCCCTGCGACCACAGCCAGTGAGCACACCTCACCCACCACCAGCAGGTCGCCACCACACACCCCCTCCCAAACGTGGAAGGGGCCGTCCGAAGAGGAAACAGGTCTCCCGGGAGGACTTCGCACGCACCAGTCGCAAGTGAGGCAGCCAGCCAGCCTTCCGCCAGCCTGCCTTGACCAGCCACTGCATTGACTTGCTCTACGATCCCACTCCACACAGCCAGCTGGATGGCATGTGTGTGTTGGACCATGGACATAGAACCAGTGGGTACACCCTGAGCTTCACGCAGCCATGACCGACAGCTCATTGACACTGCACGCACCACTTTTGTCATCACCTTACGCACAATCACATGTCACAGTTTGTAATAAATGCACCTTTTTCACTAACTGCTGTTTGTGCCCTGTGTTTTATTTGTACGGAATACAACGGCCACCTTGGGCGGAAAGGCACCTGATGCGTGGCATGGCAATGGAATCCGGACGGCCTGTAGGGACCTAGGGGTGGGAGACAGAACAGGAGCACATTCAATGAGTGTGTCACACACCCATCACACAGTACATGTCAACAACTACAAGCAATGTACACACATCGCACAGAGCAATAGGGCACAATGCCACAGTCACCAACAGTGGCATACTACCCTGGCCATGGAGCGTTGACACACAGCACGTAGTGAACAAGCGGCCACCCTGACACAGCACACACACACCTGCACAGATACAGCCACATCAGCCGTCGTACATGGACACTCACCGTCAAGTGAAGTAGCGGGCGATGAGCTGCTGCCGCACATTCCCAGCTTCCTCCTCTCCGCTGTCCTCCTCACTCGAGCTGTCCTGGTCTGCGGGCTGGGGCCCTGGTTGATCTCCGTCATCCACAATGAGGGGGATCTGCTTACGAATGGCCAGATTGTGCAGCATGCAGCACGCCACCACTATCTGGCACACCTTCTGTGGGGAGTACGCCAGTGCACCCCCGGTGCGGTCCAGGCACCTGAACCTGGACTTGAGGAGGCCAAAGGTACGCTCGACCACACGTCTGGTCCTCCCATGTGCCTCATTGTATCGATCGTCTGCTGGGGTGCGAGGATTCCTCAATGGACTGAGCAGCCATGCCCCATTCGGATACGCAGAGTCACCTGGGTGTGAGGGACACAGAGAACCGTTGCTATTCCAACTGGACAGGGGACAGCATCGCACAACAAG
This sequence comes from Calotriton arnoldi, assembly GCA_963921515.1. Taxonomy (NCBI): domain Eukaryota; kingdom Metazoa; phylum Chordata; class Amphibia; order Caudata; family Salamandridae; genus Calotriton; species Calotriton arnoldi. Next base: position 3,511,916 of record CAWUFW010000731.1, on the reverse strand, counting down.
CACGCTACACCACTCCACATACTCACCGACAATACAGCCACGATCCTGTTGCAGATTGGCCATCAGTCGTGGCAAGATGCTGTTGCGCATAATGTGTGCGTCATGGGCCGAGCCTGGAAACTTTGCACACACGTGGGTGATCACCATGTCCGCAAGGCACACCACTTGCACATTCAGGGAGTGCGTGTGCTTCCTGTTGCGGTACAGGTGCTCAGTGGCCTGTGGTGGAACAAGGCCAACATGTGTGCAGTCAATGGCTCCCACGACATGTGGGATTCTGCCAAGGGCATAGAATGCACCCTTCACTGCCGCCAATTCACGAGCCCTGGGGAAGCGGATGTACCTGTTCCGGTAAAGCATCATGGCTGCCAGTACATCCCTCAGCACCTTGCTGAACATGGGCTGGGACATCCCACCTCCACTGCCCACTGTGTGCTGGAATGACCCAGTGGCGAAGAAATGCATGGCGGCCATCACCTTAGCCGTGGGGGTGACAGCAGTCAGATACACCCTGCGGGGACGGAGATGGGGCTCTAACATGGCACACAGTCGATGCAGGGTTGGCCTGTCCAGCCGAAACTTCCTGATAACCTCTGTATCGTCCATGTCCGCCAGCAATTGGTATGGGCGGTCAATGTTCGGTCTCCGCCTGGGGAAAATGGCAGAGGACACATGTCAAAGCAACACGACACATAGCAATTTCGCATACACATCACTGACATGACTGAGCAAGCACATGTGCCACAGCCCAGCTGTCAAGCTGGGACGGCACGGCCACAATACACTTACACAGGTCTCCCAACAATGGCAATGGCAAGTGAGACATACCACTGCCATGGTCATGCACATGGGGATCTAGGCCCCAATGACTTGCGGGGCGTGCTGATGGGGACTGACTGCATATTCGTCAGCGGCAACGCCACGGCGACATGAGTGTCTGCTGAGCATGGAACTGCTTCCGAGGCTGGATGAGTATGGCACACGACGACGACGATGTGGGCACGGGCTGAGCGGCCAATACAAGTGGGACCTGTGGCACGAGGGGAAATGAGACAGTAGTAGGTGTCAGCACTGCACCCTATGTACAGCACTGTACGGATCACACCTCCCGAAACATTGACAGGTGTCCACATTGACAGCCCCATGCCAAGACGGCTGTGTGCTTGCAGTCACACGTCACAGGTGAGAGGTTACATTGCACGTGCCAGGTGGCAGACGTACATAGTGGGAGCTGGCATGTGTGTGCATGTGTCTCCTGTTCAGGATCCACCAGATGGGCGCTGACTCTGTACTGACCATTGGACACAGCATGTTCCGTGGAAGGCTTGTGTGTGTGGGATGGTGGCACTGGATGTGCCTCCGTTGGGTGGGGGGCCATGCACAGGGCGGGTACGTCGATGATTGCGCATTGTTGGTCACGGTGGGTGCACCTACTAAGATGTGTTGCCCTGTGTTCAGTTCCTATGTCCGCATGATGATGGACTGTGGATGTGGGCAGACTACACATTGGTCGATGTGCTGACTATATGCATGTGCCTTCACACCAGGCACCGCTGCCCCTGCACATGTGACCCCTGCTGGACTCGCTGCTGAGTCTGTGGAGCTGATGCACCTTCTGTGCGTGGGGCGGACAGCTCTCCTCACTTCCCTCATTGCGCATGTCATGTCTTTGCCGCAGGTGACATGGATCATGGAGGGCCCACATGTACGCGTGGGTAGGCTACACATGTTTGTTCACTGGTCACCACCCCAGTCAGTGTATCGAATGGGAGGGTTGTCGTGCTGGTGGTATGTTCGATGTGGCGGATGGGCGGGCCTAGGTGCGGGCTTACATTCCGGACATGGGGGGGTAGTTGGATTGGCGACTAGTTGCAGTGCACACGGAACACGTCTCTTCCTTTCCACATCTGGGACATCCCTTGTACTACTTGACAGTGATACGGTCATCTTCGCCCCAGCCCTCATGTCCTCCCCTCGCCCCCCCAATATGCATGCTCACCTGCGAGGCTAGCGCTTGCACAGGCAGCCCCAAGCTCGCACCAGGGAGGGCAAGGAGTGTATGTGTGGGTCCAGTTGCACGAGTGGGCTGTCTCAGGGTATGATGTGTGGCGGGACGCCGTCCACCTGCGTGGTGCCCCCAATGGAGACCCGGCCTGCATGGACTATGCATCACAGTCTTCGCCTTCCGGATCCGCCACCTGCGACACCCAGTGGCTGTGGCTGCCCTTGCGGCCAGGCCGCGTCCGTCTGTGACTGGTGGCCCACACATTCACTCTTTGGCCTCTCTGGGGAGGGCTCGGGGGTGGTGGCACACGCGCTTGCACATAGTCGCAATGGCATGTGGCGTGGTTGGTATGATGGGCAATGGATGGGATGGTGCGAGCCACCTCCCGTGACGTCAGTGCTGCTCGTGCTGTGGTGCGTCCCCCCTACACTTCCATTTGACTTTTTGCCATGCTAGATGTTGAGGTTCTATTGCCTGCGTGATATGACCAGGAGGAGCGCGAGGAGACCTCTCACACACCATGCTCCACTGCCATCCCGTGCCCTGTATCGCCTGTGCGGATTGACTATGTTGGGGTTACACCTGGTCGACTGGGGCTGTGTGTGCCTTGTCAAGGGGCATGGCGGGCGCACAACAGGATCCTGCTTGTCCACGGAGGGTGGGCTGACGTGTGCGCCTGGTACCGCTATGTACGTGTTCCCGGCTGCTGTGCACACACGTGTTCACTCCCCCCGACAGGTGTCCTCTCACTATGGCCAGGGAAGCGGTGGTGTACTGTTCATGACCCCTCCCAACACGGCGTGCTCCAACTTGGCATGTGCGCATCTACCCGTCACACCCACCCACCTGTGCACTGCGTCCATACGACTTCACACGGCACATGTGTGTCTTCCACAGTTGTGCTACTCATTTGCATTGTCATCCAATACCAGTGGACTACATGGTCATGTCACGACTGCCGTGTACTTCACATACTCTCATCCTCTCTCATTCGTACATGTGAAATGAGTCAGCGGAGACAGTTTTGGTTTCAAACATTATATTGAGTCTTCTGTCCTCTGTGATGCAGTATAGTGGACACTACTGGCAGCGGAATACATGTAGAGGATATACTGAGCATGATTGCAAATGGGATAGGGTGTGGGGTTACATGTGATTGGCTGTTGCATGTGGGATGTGGGCTTCAGAGTGACATCTGCTTGGCCAAGGCTGTGCTAATGTACATTTGCGTATAGCTGCGGAGCTGCGGGCTTTGACACAGACGGTATACATGTAGCCTACCAGACCGCTTGGCATCATGGGCACAGTCCATCTCAGTTCCATGTGACAGGTTTGCTGCGGTTGTTCCTCATGCACGCGTGCATGTGAGATGACATCAGGACATGTGCTTGCGTGCATGCAGCGGCGTGCCACTTGTTGTTGCACTGTGGTGGTTACTGGACATGTCACAGTCACTGGGGTCGTGTTGTTGTTGTATGCACTTGTCGTCCATGCAAAGGTCCTGGTATGGGATTCCCGGGGCGGGGGTGGGAGGGGTGCAGCACCCACAGACTCCAGGCGACCTATTCATGTCCACTGAGCGGTGTGTGTGTCCATGTGCGCTGGATCCATGTCGTGTCCTGGTTGTTCGTGCAGTTCCGTCCATGTGGGTGCGATACACAGAGCCCATGCCACTGCCTCCCACGATGCATGCGGTGTTCCTGGATGTGATGGGGAACAGTGTGCATGTCCCGGTCATATCCGATGTCATGGCGATGTCGTTGATGGTGTGGTTACAGTTGCCGGTCGTTTGGTATGGCTGTTGTGGTGGTGACTGGCCAGTCCGTGCGGAAGCTAAGCATGTGTGCGGGGTTGGACATCAAAGGTCACTCGGGGAACCTGCGTTGTGGTCCGACGTATTTACAGGTTGTCAGGTATGCGATGCCGTCCAGCAGGGCTTCCATGTCATTGGTGGTGTACATGTTTGCCAGCCAATGTAGCGGATGGTGGCTGTCAAGGTGTTGTTCGTACGTTGTCCCTTGGAGGACCATGATGGGGCATGCTGGGTGGCATTCGATGTAGCTGTTCTCGATGATCCGTCGTGTGGAGGCACAGTGGTCCCATTTCAGTGCGGGTGCGATGTTGGCCACATACGCCATGCCCCCATAGGCAGAGCAGGCCCTGTCGTGTGCGTCCAGAGGGAGGAGTAGTGGTAGCAGGTCCGCCTTCAGACATGCCGGGTTGGAGAGGCATATCTCGACGGGATGCTGGTAGGTACACCTCCGACAGTAGAAGACGGGCATGACGCAGCTGAACAATGTGTTGCGGTAAGTCAGTCGGTAAGTTACGTTCAGCAGGGACAGGAGATCGCATCCCAATGTATGGAACAGGTTGGTTTTGTACAGCTTGAGCTGTTCGTCGTAGTTGGGTAGGTGTGTTGCGGTTGCCATTTCGCAGCGGTGCGTTGTGGTGGCGTGCTCCGGCTGTGTGTGCAGTCTGCAATGTGCACGCTCCGGGGTTGCTGTGAGCTCTGTGTACTCGTAGGGAGACAGGACTTGTGTTCTGTTGGCTTGTTTGGAGGACACGGGCCCTCTTCCCACATGCTTCTCAGACAGTTCAAGGTCAGTGCTGTGTGACTCCTTCCAATTAACTTGCATGTGGCCGACATGGGGGAGTGTTTTCTTGTTTCTTCCCCGTCCGTTGTGTGCTTCTGTGATATGCGCTATCTGCCCTGTGGTCGGTCTCCTCGGCATGCCTGTGTTGGTCTATTCTTGGACAATGGCTGTATTCACCGGCTTCTGTCGTGGGGCTGTGGTTTCGGTGTTGGAATGGAAGGTCATTCAGTGCTGTCTGCTCTCCCTTGTGTGGGCGGCAGGCTGCCTTTTCTGCTCTGCGTTGGGCCTTGTGTGTGAATGTTATTCTTGGGCCACCTGTTGTCGGTCCCCGTGCTCTTTGGTGTTCCGTTTTATATGTCTTGTTCATATGTGCAGGGTGGTATGGGTTTTTGAGTGTGGTACTGGCGTTCCTCTTCCCGAAGGGGCCCTGCTTCTCCTAGTTGGTGTTGCCGCCGCTGTGTGCTACGCCATGTTTGTTACACTGGGGTGTGTCCTGCTGTTGCGTGACTTCACTGACATGTGTGCGTCGGTTCTGTGGCGTTGGGTGTTGTCCGTGAATTTGGCGTTGGGGACATGTCTGTGGCCGGCCTGTCACGTGTCATGTGCGTTCGGGGTGGGGCTGATGTGTGTGCTGCTTGGTTGTGTCCCTGTGTCTGTGGGCGACGCATGCATGGCGCTGCGGTTGGCCTCTGCGTTGTGCGCTATGTGTGGCGGCGTCATCGGCGCTTTGGGGCCGTGACGGGGTGGTTGGTTCCTGGTCCCAGGTGGTGTGTACACATGTGTTCCGCGAAGTTACGATTTGGCCTGTGTGTCATATGTGGATGCAATGGTGGATGTGTAGTGTACACGCGCTGTTGTCCGCTTTTTCCGCCCTTGCACTGTGTGCGCTGTTTGCGTGCACTTGTTGTGTGTGTGCCTACCTGCGTCTCCGCGGTGCGTTGCGTCCTTGGTGGTGCATCAGCAGAAGCATGGGGAGGGCCTGCAGTGCTGGATTCATGCTCGGGATGCCGCTTCTTCGTTTTCCGTGCTCTGCGTCCGTGTTACCGCCTCTCTTTCACGTGCGGTGTCTCTTAGCCGTGGGAGCCGTTTGTTTGCGGCATCGTAATTTATACGCCGGGCGGGACGTGTTTCGTCGGACGGTGTGTGTCAGTTGTGCTGCGCCGCTACGTGTACGGGCGCACTTTGATGGCGGACGGTGTTGCTGGCTTGCCGGCGGTGTTTGGCCTACTTTACGCATCGTAATTGGACGGGCGTGTGGACTGCTGCGTGCCGGCGGTAACTGGTGGTTTTTGCATCCGCCAGCACGGCGGTTGTGCTTCCGCCCGCCATCGTAATGAGCCCCTAAGTTTTCAAATTCTTCGAGTATAACGTAGGTCCACTCAGGGGCCTTGTATTTTCTATTTAAGTTTCTCAATCTTGGGCTTCTTCGTGTAAGTTTTACTAAGGTTTATTTAGATTGCGTTTGACTTGTAACTTTGTTTACTTGTTCTGGTTTCTTTTCAGATTTTCTCAAATAATACCTTAATTTCTTTACTCCTTCTGGCCAATGGTCTCCTTTTCTAACTCTTTTGACCTGAACTGCACTTTCACCTTCCCTATCTCCTTCTAGAGTTCTTTTATTTTCATTTAATCTAGGCACAATCTGTCCTTGTTCTCTATCTTCTGTGTTTGAACCTCCTCTACTTGCACCTGTTCAGGTCTTATTATAATTTGTTCTTCTTCTTCTGCCTGAACTTGTTCTTCTAGATCTACCTGATCCTGTTCAGGTCTTATTTCAGATTGTTCTTCTTCTGCCTGAACTTGTTCTTCTAATTCTGCCTCTCCCTCCTCAGGTTTCTGAATGTCTTCATTTATTTCTACCTGAGTGTGTTCTTCTTCCCCTGTCTTTTCCTGTCTACCTTCCTGCCTTTTCAGTTTTGTTATTCTTCTTGTTTCAACAGCATCATCAGGTATTTCAATTACTGGTATCCACTCTTCCTGACTTGTACTTGGCTGTTCATCATATAGTTGTCTTTCAGAATCTATCACTCTAGATTCTTCAATTTCACAGCTTTCAACTTCTGACGTTTCAGCCTGTTCAGTCAGTGGTTGCTCTTGTTGTTCTGATGGGATCGGAACTCTTCTGGTATGGCTAGCATGAATCCAATTGGATAAACCTGCACACTTCACTGCCGTGGTAGTGACTAGTATGACTTGACGTGGTTTTTCCCACCTTGGTGCTAGACACGACTTCCTTGCGTGTTTCTTCACTAGCACCCAATCTCCAGGATTCAAATCATGTGCTTGTCTGGCTGTCTTTCAACTGCGTCTTCTCCAACCTGGTGAGAGACAGAATGCACCATTTCAGCCAATCCTTTGCAATAGTCCAATACCAGATCATCAGTTATAGTCATTAATTTATTTCCAGGAATAAATGCTTGTCTCATTGCCCTTCCCATGAGAACCTCATGTGGACTCATTCCTGTCTTTCTGTCAGGAATACTTCTGAGACCCATCAGTACAAGAGGTAATGCATCTGACCATTTCAGCATTGTGGATGCACACACTTTCCCTAATCTTGACTTGATTGTGCCATTTAGCTGTTCAACTATTCCAGAAGCCTCTGGACGATAAGCACAGTGCAGTTTTTGTTCAATGTTAAATGCAGCACAGATTAATCGAATTATCTCATTATTAAAATGAGGTCCTCTATCTGATTCCAAAGTGACTGGAAAAACAAAACGAGGAATCAACTCCCTCAACAATAGTTTAGCTACTGTAAGACTGTCATTTCTTCTGGTGGGGTATGCCTCCACCCATCTTGAGAATAGGCACACTATGACAAGTACATACTTTAGTCCATTACAAGGAGGCAACTCAATTAAATCCAACTGCAACCTGGTAAAGGGTCCTTCTGCCTTTCCAATCTTTCCCCAGCTAACCACTGTCTTCCTACCTGGATTTTGCTGCTGATAGGTTAAGCATCCTTGGCAAGGGCTCTCTGCGACTACCCTGAATTTTGGATTGTACCAACTCTGTCTAAATAATCTGATCATTGAATCTCTCCCTATGTGTGTTGCTCCGTGATATACTCTTGCCATTTTAGAGAGTAAACAATCTGGCATGACTGGTCATCCATCTAAATACACCCATACTTCATCTTCTGACCTTTTTGTAGAAGCTGATTTTATCCAAATTTCTTTTTCCTTTTCCTCAACTTCTTCCTGCAACTGTCTAATCTCATCCCATGTTTCTGGATTTGAGAAAAACATAAGTTGGCAGCTGGTTTCTCCCGTTTCAATTTTTCTGTTTATTGCCATTGCATTTCTCGCACAGTATCGAGCAATTTGGTCAGCATATCTATTGCCAGCTACCACATAGTCATTTCCTGACTGATGTGCAGCGCATTTAACAACTGCTACTTCTTTTGGCAATTGTAATGCTTCCAACAGATCTTTCACATTTTTACTGTTTCTAATAGGAGATCCTGAAGAAGTCAGAAATCCCCTCTGCATCCAGAGTTGGCCAAAATCATGCACAACCCCGAAACCATATTGACTGTCCGTAAATATGGTTATTCTCCAATTTTTCCCATTTTTGCATGCCTTTGTTAAGGCCACCAATTCGGCTACTTGTGCAGATTTGACTCCCGGTAAACAGGATGCTTCAACCACCCCCGATATTTAACACACAGCATAAGCAGCACTTAATCCTCCTTCCTCATTTCTTAGACAAGACCCATCCACAAATAACTCATGATCAGCTTCTTTTAATGGTGTTTCTTTAATGTCAGGATGGGGCTTAGTACACAATTCAGTCACATCCAAACAATCATGATCAATTTCATCTCTTACTTCCTCATTGCATGGATCTGGCAATAATGTGTCAGGGTTCATGATTGTACATCTTATCACTGTCACATTTTCTGCTCCCAAAATCACTCTTTCATACTTAGTCAGCCGACTAGGTGTGAGATGTTGCGTTCTTGTTCTTGTCAGAAGAATTTCAACTGAGTGTGGAACGTAAACTTTTACAGAATGTCCCATCATTATTGACTCACTTTGCTCCAGACTCATACAAGTAGCAGCTACTGCTTTTAAGCAGCCAGGTAAAGCTGAAGCCACTGGATCCAATGTGGCAGAAAAATACGCCACTGGACGTCGGCTCAGTCCATGTCTCTGTGTTAAGACTGAAAGTGCACAATTTTCTCTCTCACAGCAAAACAACGCAAATTCTTTTGAATAATCAGGCATGCCCAAGGCAGGAGCCTCACACAAACAAATTCCGCAATTTCACAAAGGCCTCCAAACATTCATCATTCCAATCAATTGGATCTTTTGCTCTTTTCCGGGTCATTTGTATCAATGGTTTTGCTAGCATGGAAAAACTGTTAATCCACTGCCTACAATACCCAACCACTCCCAGGAACATTATCATCTCTCTTTGTGTCTGAGGTAGTTGCATATCTTTGATTATTTTTATTCTTTCCGGTTTCACTTTTCTAACTCCTCTTTCTATTTTATGCCCTAAATACTTAACTTCTTGTTGACAAAATTGTAATTTTTCTGGAGACACCTTGTGTCCTCCTTCAGCCAAATGGTTCAGTAATGCAATTGTGTCAGTGACACAATCTTCTCGTGTTTTCGATGCCACCAGTAGGTCATCAATGTACTGAACCAGAACTGATTTTCCAGGCATAACTAATGACTCTAAACACTTTTTCAGGATTTGGTTACAAATTGAGGGACTCTCTGTGTACCCTTGAGGAACACGGCACCATGCGCAGATACGATCCTCAAACTTAAAGGCGAAAAGATACTGGCTGTCTGGGTGCAAAGGAATAGAAAAGAATGCTTGGCACAAATCAATTACTGTAAACCAGCCTGCATTCCAAGGTATCTGATAAAGGGTCACTGCTGGATTTGGCACTATTGGGCAACATGGCACTACAATTTTGTTAATCTTTCTCAAATCCTGCACGATCCTATATTTTCCGCTAGGCTTTTTCAGTCCTATTATTGGCGAATTACAAGGACTACCCATTATTTCCCTTAAAATGCCTTGTTTAACCATTCGATCGATTTCTGGAATAATTCCTGCTTTCACTTCTGGACTCATCTTCTACTTTTGTGTGTTTGGATAAACTGCACCTTCCTTCACTGTCACTTTAACTGGGTCTACATTTGACATCAGCCCAATATCTTTTCCTGTAAAATCCCACACTTCTGGATTGACTGTGGCTTTCAACTCTTCCGGCAATTCATTTTCAGTTATTAATGAAAACATCTCATCTACTTCTGTTCCTTGCTTAACCAGCATCATTTTGTATATAACATCTTCATCAGGGGTCTGGAAAGCGACACCATCTGGTGTACAATAGATCGTGCAATTCATTTTGCACAATAGATCTCTTCCCAACAGATTTATGGGACTGGAATCGCAAACTACAAACCGATGCATTTCTTTAAAGTTTCCGATATGCACCTCCATTGGTTTTGTGATTGGGGTTCTAATCTGTTGATTTGACACTCCTACGACTTGGATGGACTCTCCCGAGAGGGGTAGGTTAGGGATGTCTGCTGTTCTCACAGTAGACCGGGAAGCACGAGTATCCAATAGAAAAGTGATGTCTTTACCTTCCACTTTCCCATCAACAAATGAACCTGACTGATCTACCGGCAAGGATGCGCCAAGCACGCACTCCTCTTCCTCCCCCCTCAGGCACCGTCATTGCACGTAGTCTGAATTTTCCTCATCATTCTGCAAAAAATATTGTGTAACTGTTCTATTATTCTTACCACTTTCTCCTTGAAATCCGGTGTTTGTACTGAACTTTTGGTGGTTCACAAAGTTTGGCATAGGAGCTGGTGGCACTGATATTGTGGAGTAACTACCTGCTGCTGCTGATTCATAAGTACTTCATTCTGCGGAATTAAATTTTGATTTGGCCCATTATTATTCTGAATACTCTTAAACTCGTTCTTCCAATGTCCAAGCTTTCCGCACGCATGACAAGGAAACTTCTTGTTCGCTTCTTCTCTGTTCATTCGTCCTCTAAATTTACTACCATTCGCCACTTGATCATTCTGACTCTGCTCTTTCACTTGATTATCAGTCTGAGTAATTGTTTTATTCTCCTGCTGCTCTGCAAATTTTACCTGTGCCCACATCATTTTCTCCTTTAACTTTCTACGCCTCGCCTCAATATCGTCTCCGCAATATTTTGTGTACTTTAAAATTTCATCCACTGTTTTACTCTGCCAACACAACATATGTTGCTGAATCATCTGACTAATCTCCGGTTTCAAACCATATACAAACCGATACACAAAATGTCCCATATCCTTATCACCAATATTCTCAAAGCCACTATACTGCTTAAACACCTGCAGTAACCTTTCATAATACGCATGTACAGACTCATTTGGTTCTTGAGTTGTCCTATCTATCTTTACCCAATCTGTTTCTTTAGGAGGAATTTTCCCTTTCAAGAATGTAATCACTTGGTGATATTTCTTCATCACCTCCTCTGAGGGTGCTCCTGTCTTCAAGTCTCTAGCATACTCCTCACTTGGCCAATCAATTGTAATTTTACACTCTGTCCATAAATCAGCAGGTACCACAATGTCAAATAAACCATCCAAATCTTTCAATAAAACCTTTGAAACTTTCACAAATCTTTCCACCCGTTTATACCATTCCACTGGTTTTCTCTCAATCTTGGAAAGTCATTTGTAAATGACAAAATATCTTGTCTACTCCAAGGAACATGAACATATCCACCTCCGGGAACCTCTGTCATTGGACACAATTTCTCAACCTTTTCTGTTTCCCTTACTGAAAAAAATGCAGATGATGCTTCTCTTGCTTGAACTTCCTCTTTCTTTCTTATCCATCTAATTCTCCATTTATCAATGTCTCCCCATTTTCGCAAAATATTCATCAATTCCTTTATCTGTAGTCTCTTACCAGAAGCATTTACACTTTCTAAATCCTTGTCAGTAAAATCCACTCGATAGGGTTTCTGCAACAATTTCGATTTCCCTATATCTATTCCAATCTCTGAAGCGACTTCTGTTAATCTCTCATGAAATACTCTTGCTCTCCTGGTTATACTCTTACATAAGAATAATAACTCTTCATCATTATAAACGTTCAATCTGTCTATGCTCACACTTCCCACTATCATTTCTTCTAATTCCACTTTCAATCTGCTGATATCTAAAATCTTTGGTGGTGGGTTTCGATTATCTATTTCCTGTGCCCATCTCTCTATATCTTCAGGGGTAACTACTGTTGCACCTCCAGTTCCTATAGGAACCAAAGATCGCTTCTCGGGGGGCGTGGCTTGGCGCCCAACGGAGATGGCAGCACACGGGTGAAGCTCCCCGGTGTGTCTCTGAGGAACTGCACTTCTAGACTAAACGGGGACTAACGGAGGGCAAATACAAGTGGCGGAAGATGGAAGGAGCACCATGGGACCCTTGCAGCACCTGAATGTCACCAGCAAGTAACTCTTTTTGCATTTTCTGCTAAATTTCGGCCGCGATTTATCGCGCCGCCATTTTGAATTTTTTACCGCGATCGGGGCATTCCTGCATTTCAGGCTGGACCCCTCATTAAGTACTTCATACCATTCCATAACGCCTAGAAGATGTTTGACACCTCTTCACTTTAATGGGGTAAAAGTTTATAGGAAAACGTCAAGAATTGCAGGAAGTTTGCGATTTTTTATGTTTGGCGGCCATTTTAGGTCTTTTGAGGAGCCCTCACAGAAAATAATCTTCCTTATTTTGCTCTATTAAATGGTGGCAATTGCGGAGTGATTATTCACTAATGGCATTGACTATGATCTGACGCATCCAGTTTACCTCAGTTTGGGTTACAGCGCGTGTTTTCTCCTCAGAGCACCGAGGTATGAAGCTGTGTGAGGGCGCTAAGGCTGACTGAGGATTTATGAGAGATCTATTTGGTGGCCATCTTAGCTTTTCTGAGTGAGCTCGCATTGGAGTTATTTTTCTCCTCCTATACTGCTGAATGGGAGTGGGAGTCTGGGGTTAGCGTTTTATGGGTGGAACAAAAGGAGTCCGACCCTCTCCACACAAAAGGCATATCTTCATAAAAAACTCAAAAATTTTCACTGAGTTCTCTAAGTTTGAAGACTCTCTATCATCTTCGCACCAGTACTCTCAAGCAAATATGGATTCATCCTCTGGAACCGCTGGAAAATCTCTCACTAAACGGCTTAAAAAGGACCCTCCTTCACCACCCAAGTCCGCCTCGCCTGTTTCGATGGAACTATTACTTGAGGAAATTAGGGCCCTTCGACCTTTCATGGAAGAGACTAACATCAAACTGCAAACCCTAACAGATAATTGGTCTCAATTAGACGCAAGAGTCTCCTCAGTCGAAAATACTGTTTCCTCTTTGAAAGAGACATGCACAACTGTCTCTCAATTACACTCCCATGTCTCCATACTCCAGAAACAGGTGGAAGATCTTGGAAACCGCAACAGACGGAACAATCTGCGTATCTATGGCCTGGAAGAAGGAGTTGAAGGTTCAGATCCGCCCACGTTCTTTAAGTCATTTCTCCCTAAACTACTCCGCATGCCAGAGGGAACCCAACTCAACATTCAGCGGGCCCACAGATTGGGACGGGCTTCATCTCACACTAGTCCCTCACAGAGACCAAGAGGAGTTATCTTATATTTCTTGGAGTACACGGATTTGATGAAAGTGCTCGCAGCGGTTAAAACTTCTACGAGAATTGTCTGGTCAGGATCGCCTTTATTTTTGCGCAAGATTATTCTAAAGCCACTGCTGACAGACGTAAGGCTTTCCTCAACATGAGAGCTGATCTACGTTCCATGGGAGCCAGATATGGCCTGTTCCACCCGTGTCTCTTCAAGGTTACTTATTACAACAAGACAACGTCGTATGAAGACCCGTTACGTTTGCAAAGTTTCATCAATTCCTATAAAACGACTGTTATGGACTCTTCTGGGCCTTCGTCCTCATTCAACATTTGATTCTCTAATAGTTTGTTTAAGGTTGCTTTAGATCCGGTTTTCTTTGGCATAATATCTTGGTAACTCACAGGTGTTTTTCTTAGTTTTGGATATTATTGCTACTGTTCTCATGAAGTAATACTGTTTAATGAGTTATGGATCATTGTTACTGATCTCCTCCTCGCATTGGAATGTTCTAATATTTGTTTCATGTGTTTGCCCCAATGCTTTTCTCAATCCCTATTTGGTAATGTCCCCACAGATTATTACCTTTGTATTGTGGTTTCTCCCGACCCTCTGTTCCGTTGATCCTGGGTGTGTTGCCTGCTTCATGTGGCTCCATCCCCCGTGTATACCTGAGTCTTCTTCATAAGTATGGTATTTTCATACATCCTCTTAGATATATTGTTTGTTTTGTCTTTTGTTTTCTGTCTCTTTTCTGTAGTTTCTATTCTTTCGTCAATTTACGTCTCTTCTTTTTTTTTCAACTTTTCTTGCCTTCCTATAATCACTATTCTTTTAGTCAGTACAATTGCAAATATCTTGACTCTTATGATATCCCTTTACCTCTCTACTTGGACTTTCTTTTTTCATATCCTGTCACTTGATTCCCTTTTTTATTCTGGTTATTGGTCTTATCTATTATGCTTTGCTATGAAACTAAATCAATTAATTCCTTCCTGTTTTATCTCTCTTACTTTGAATACTGCTTATATAATGAATTGGACTTATGTGCTACATTATTATTACAACCTGTTCTTAAGTGCTTATGTCATTAAAACTGATTACATGGAACGTTAGGGATTAAACTCTCCCATCAAGAGGCAGAGAATTTTGAGCCATTTAGCCAAATTAGACGCGGATGTTGTATTCCTGCAAGAAACTCACCTCTCAGATGTTGAGTCATTGAAGTTGAAGAGAGGTTGGGTGGGGAGGTTTTCTTTTCCCCTGGAGATGGCAAGCGAAATGGAGTAATGATACTTTGTCGCAAATCCCTTTCACTTTCATTTGTGTCCCAAGAATCCGATCTGGATGGCAGATGGTTGAATGTCAAATTATCTTTGAAGGGCGTTACAATATCTCTTCTAAATGTCTATGCTCCTACGTGTGGTGAATCCTCTTTTGGCATACAATGGCTAAGCGAATTACTCACTGTATGGAGGACAATTTTATTTTAGCTGGAGATTGTAACCAGACTTTTGACCCATTTATCGACAGAAATTCCAAAGTTTCCTTTGTTCCCAACAAGTCACATAAATCTTTTGTTCATGCTATAAATCAACATAAACTCTTGGACGCTTGGCGTCTTTGCAACCCGACCACTAGAGAGTATACTTTTTATTCCCCAGCTCACCAAACTCAATCAAGAATTGACTATATATTTGTCTCGCACAACATCTCACAAACACTTACGCATGCAGAGATTGGTCCCATCTTATTATCAGATCACGCCCCAATCTCGATTGGCATTGATATTCTACCTAAGGATTCGGGCCCCAAGAGATGGCGTTTTAACAATGCTCTCCTTCTGGACCCAAAGTTTACTGCCTCATTCCCTAACTTCTTCAAAGAGTTTTTGAATTGAACCAAACCCAATTCATGCCCTTTTCCACTCTATGGGATGCATTCAAGGCCTCGGCGAGGGTTTCATAATTAGCTATGTTGCAAAGAAACGGAAAACTTTCCGTAAGCTCACTAAAGATCTGCTTCAGGATATTAAAAGATTGGAACACTCATTTTACACCTCACACTCGAAGGAGTGTCTCACAACTCTCATAAAAGCCAAAATGCAATTTAATAAGAAATCAACAGAGGACGCTTCATTATATCTGTTGAAATCCAGTGCAAAATTTTATGGGGGCAAAAATAAGGCAGGGAAAATATTGGCTAATTACTTAAAAGTTAAACATAATAGACTAAATATTGAATCTATTGAATATATTGAATGATGAACGTTCAGATTTAAAATTTAAAGACGCTGAAATACTGAATGAGTTCTCCACCTTTTACAAATCACTATATACTTCCGCAACACAGCCCTCTGAGCAATCATTATCGCACTTCTTCTCTGATATTCAGAATCCCCAATACACGTTGCCGGACTTATCATCTCTGGAGTTAGACCTAACACACCAAGAACTATTAATTGCTCTTCAACATCTCAAAAAGACAAAGCACCGGGACCAGATGGCTTCACCGTAGAATTTTATCAACATTTCTCTAAACTCATAATGCCCAAGTTACATTCTCTAATCGATGCCTTCACCACACTAGGTAGCTCACTGGGTTCTTTTCGGAAGCACATATTTGCCTTATACCAAAAGAGGGCAAGGACTCTAAATATTGTAAAAATTACAGACCCATATCCTTGGTCAACATTGATTATAAAATTTTCTCCAAAGCATTAGCATTACGTTTAGATTCCTACTTACCTGATTTATTGGGAAAAGAACAATCTGGTTTCGTTAAGGGTAGGTTCATAACTGACAATACGAGACTCCTTTTTAACGTCTTATCTAAATCTTCCCACTTAAAACAACCCCTTGTGGCAATAGCTCTGGATGCTGAAAAGGCGTTTGATAGAGTTGAGTGGACTTATTTATTTTATACTCTTAAACAGTTCGGCTTTGGCCCTAAATTTATATCCCTCATCTCTCTCCTCTACTCTAATCCACGTGCGGCTGTGTGCGCCAACGGCTTAATTTCCCCATATTTTGAGCTGGGGAGAGGAGTGAGTCAGGGCTGCCCTCTTTCCCCCTTCCTTTTTAATTTGGCCTTGGAACCTTTTCTCTCTAAACTACGTCAAAATCCAAATTTATATGGTTTTCAAACATTGAACTCCCATATTAAACTTGCAGCCTACGCTGACGATATTTTGCTTTTTATGTCCAAACCAAGTGACTCAATTCCTGCCTTTTTGGCAGAGGTACAAGCCTACTCTAATATCTCCGGTTATAAGTTAAACAACGATAAATGTGAGATTTTACCCCTGACTAAGTTTACTTTTAAATCGGATTTTATGACTTCCAATTTTACTTGGAGCCCGAATCATATTAAATATCTCGGATTACATGTTACTTCCTCAATATCAGACACAGTGTCATTGTGCATGAATAAATGTATACAAAAATCTCAGACTTAACTGCCAAGTGGCATCCCCTCTATTTGTCCTGGTGGGGTCGTCTGGATACCATAAAGATGATGCTGTCCCCCATAATTTTATATACTGTTTCCAACATTCCAGTTCCTATTTCCGCAATTTTTTTAAAAAGATCAATTCATCTCTATCCTCCTTCCTATGGAATAATAAGAGATCCCGAATGTCTCTATTTAAATTAATTCGACCTAAAGTAGAAGGGGGGTTAACTTTCCAGATTTTCAAGCATATCAGAAGGCATTCCTTTTACGTCAAGCCTCTCGTTGGTTGCTTGACCCCACGGAAAGATTGTCCTCTATGGACTACAGTTGAACGTCTTTTTTAGCCCCCTTCTCTTTTCATGAATATCTTTCTTTTTCACGCAAACCACAGGCCTTGTCCACCCCCATAATCAAACTGACCTCTAAACTTTTGGAACCTGCATTCACTCCCACACATAACATTATAGATTCATTCCTCAATTCAACAATTTGGCATAACAAAAATCTGACCATCCGTAATAAACCATTTTATTGGAAGACTTGGCGACTGAAAGGTCTAATTTGGATACATCAATTATTTACACACATGGACTTTCTATCTTTCCCCTCACTCAGTCAAATATTTAACCTACCTACCACCTACATTCATAAATATAATTTACTTAAGAAGGCAGTGACAGATAGATACACCCATCTCTTGGGCACGTCCATTGCTCCAATTGTTTTGGATCCTCCTTCACAACTCCACACGTTGTTAAAAACCATGCCCAAAGCTTCCACTTTATATAGTTTTTGCAGGGCAAGGATAGCGTTAGGCAGAAGTCTAAAACAGAGGAGGCATGGGAACAGGATTTCATGGTATCTTGGCCAGTGTCTTTGTGGAATAAATTATGGCTCAAATTACGTAAATCATCTAGAGCAGCTAACATAACACAAATGCTTTTTTGTATATAATAGACTTTTTCTCACACCAGCTATCTTAAGTAAAAGTTTTGCGACCACATCAGATGTTTGTTGGACATGTTCTACTCCGAACGCTAATTTATTTCATATGTTATTCTCTTGTCCAAATGTATACAATTTCTGGAAGCAGGTATGGTCTCAAATTAACCTAATTTTTGGAGCTAAATTTGCTTTTTCTTTGACCCATGTTTTCTTGGGAAGTCTCTCACCTTGCTGGGAGAAGGTTACTCACAATGTTAAAATTATTGATTTATTATTAGCAGTCGCATTTCAGCAGATCACTGTAAATTGGAAGGATTTCACAAAAATCTCTTATAAGGCATGGTGGTATGCTGTTTGCCATAATCATAGGTTGGACACCTCCTTTGTTTACCCAATACATATGGCAGCGAAACGTATAGATTTGTGGTCACCTGTTACAATATATCTTGATACATGTGCCAAGCGATATTACCAACTGCAACCATCTCAGCAAGAGGTCCTAAAACCTCCTTGATCCCCTCAATTGTTCCTAGAATATTTGTTATTCCATTTTTCTTAATGATTTTTATTTTATTTTTTATTGTATCATTTTTCCTTATTCAATCATAAGTCTGAGTCATTTATCATTATTGTAGCAAACTTTATTGTAAGGACAGGAATTTAATGCTTTAAACTCTGTACTGACACTTTTATCTATATCAATAAAATTTTCTTTTTGAACTGAAAAAAAAAAAAGATCGCTTCTCTCTCAAATTTGTAGGCGTAACTCTTTTCGGAGTTTCAGTTCTACATTCGGGAGATCCATTAATGAAATAACTGATTCACTTTCACTGACCTGATCCTCTGTAATTATTACTTCTTTTCTGGGACTGTTTAATGGAATTGTTACAGTTTGTGGTTTCTGGCAAGTCTTTTTATCTCCATACAATGGGATTACCGGACCAATGGTCACTGATACTGTTAAAGCTTCAGTATTCAAATTTAATTGGCTTATTTTCTGAACTAATTCCTCTCTAGTTTTATTTAAAACATCCCTCTCATTATCCTGCAATACCCTATTGAATGACGTATCATGTAAAATTTGTGGAGTTAAAGGCATTCCTATCACTGGTGCACTTGGGGTAACCTTAATAGTTACTTCTTGATACGGTGGTGGATTTTTAATTAAAATATCCTCTAATAACTCATCATCTGATTCACCATATCCTGTTGTATTCATATGTTTCGTTTTCTCTTTACACTTTCCTCCAGACTGTTCCTCAGCCATTAACACTGGATATAAACCTTCTGATACCATAGCTCTCCTCCATTGTTTCATCTGCCCTTCGCGTGACTCATGCCAATATCTGGGGAAAAGTCCTTTATATCTCCCACCTCTGCATTTCTCGCGTTCATATGACTCGGTCTCCCATTCTTCCAAAGCCTCGTATTGAGTTAACCTAGGTCTAGGTTCTAAATCATTCATTCTCATTCTCAAATTCTGAAGACTTCTCCCGTTAAACGTACCATTTTCAGGAAACACTAGCACTTCATCACCTTTCGTATATTCTATCCAATTTTCTAACCATACGTAAGTATGATATCCTCTTTCCATCATCATAAAAGAAGCTGGTGTCTTCGGTGGCGGAATAGGAATTCCCTCCCTAGTCAACACAGGCTTATCTTTGTTAAAGAAATTCTTAATTTTCTTTATTAATGACATTTTTCTCTTTTCTCCATACATCCTAGATGAACGATATATAAAATTATATTCTGAAAACCCTTGAAATCTTCTATCTGCGTGTCTCACACTGGAAGTCAAATCAGAATCCTGCATACAATTTCTCTTTCTACCAATCCTAGCGCGGCTTCTTAACTAATTATCCAATCAAACTCAGGCTCACGCTCGTGGTCTGACCAATGCCAGCGCGACCTTTTATGATGTCAGTTCTGCTCCTTACTACTGACCCCTCCTTTACAAGGCTGCTTTTGTCACACGCCCGCTGTTTCTACCAATCCCAGCGCGGCTCACTGTGACGTCAGTACAACTCCGGCGACTGACCCTCCCTTCACAAGGTAATACAGAAACTTATTTCCTAATACTTTTCATTAAATTCTTTGTTATTAACAACATAAAAACATTTGCTACTCTGTCTGTTCCACTAAACAAAAGGATAGAATTTTTCGACTTATTCTGGAGTCTCAGAATTGCTCCTATTCTACTGCGAGTAAAAACCTGTTTACCCTTCACTCAAGCTTCAGAGAACCTGCTACTCCTCCAGTGTCACCCGTATTGGGAAATGAGACCAAAGTTTCACCAGCGAACCCCTTTTGCTATCATTCGCACTCTACTTTTATACGAAATAGTCCCTAGTTTAACACTGCCAGCCCTACCTAGCTTCTCAGTGTTATTCCAACAGACGAGTAACCTCACTGCAGTATGGCTTCTGTCACCACCCGCTATTCATTTCCCGGGAATTCTGGACAACATAAAACAAAGACGCTAACTCTTTTGTTAAAACATAAATCAATAATCAATAATCTATACTTATCACCAAATTAGTCAATAATAACCATAACTCTGCTACCAGAAAACTGATCCAGCGGTATACTAACAACAGATACTCCGCTACCATATACTCACCTGGGCCCATAAACACAACACACTTCTGTATCGAGTAGACCGCTGGGGTTTAGGTTATAATTTTCATATTTCAGGATTAGTTATTTCTTATTCCTAACTAACCTTTCACTGATCAAAAAGTTCTTTCCGCTGGTCGATGGAGCATTAGTTGAACTAATTGATGGTGATAATGAACATAACTCTTAACTATACTTTTATTAAAGTAAATAACCACAGACTCGGGAAGTTTTAAAATCTTTATCTAAATTAAATGAATGTGAACCATCTCAAAGTTTCAGCACAAACACCCTCATTCATAAGAGTGTAAATTCAATCGAATAATCATTAAAAAATTACTTCAGACTCATGCAATAACTATGCTCAGAAAAGAGGATAGAGAGAAAAGAACATCTACAAACGGACAAGAAATAATAATTACCAAGGATGGTGTGAAGACCAACCCCCTGGCCAAAGGGCTGGTGAGGGTCCCCCGAGATAGATCAGGTGACAAAGACTTCAGGACAGGAATCAGGACAGGATACTTGACCTCTCTAAATACCGACGACTGCGTAGCACCCCTCTCTGACACTCTCTTCCTCCACGAGATTCTTCCGCAATCTTCTTATCTAACCCAATTAAATTAGGATAGAAGGTTCTGCAATCGGCTTCTTCATCAGCATCTCACAGCATCAGCACCTCCCACAGCACCAACAGCATCCCGAGCTCTCGACTTCCAGCATCGACGTCTCTTTCTTCTAACTAACTAACTAAAGCTACCTCTTTCGTTCATCATGTACCACCCACTAAAGTTTCAATATCGTAAAAATACGAAATCTAATTGGTCAGGCAAGGGGGATTATCATCACACCATGCTTACATATTACTTTTATTCTATCAATCCATTGTCTGCAGAACCCATCCCCTTAAACTTTATTCATTTCTTTCGTTCCCATACATATCCAAACTTTATTTGCAACATTTATTTCAAAATCATGAATAAGAGGCTTCTTGGTTGAACTCTTCACCCTACGTTCTCAGGGCACATCATTCTCGTCCTTGGACGGCTGTCAAAAGCTTGGTCATCCTTCCGGGTTAACTCTCATGTAGGCATGCGCAGACTTGAATCAGTCTGCTCAATTCAGATAAACGTGAAAGGCCCAAATGCACACTAATAATGAAGTCAAAAAGACAAATGTTACTTTCACAAATAAATGGTCTCACTGTATACCACCCATCTCTACTCTAACCCTCTTTACTTATTAATACTTTCCCCGCATTGGCATTAGTAAAATAGCCTGTTTTCATTTCGGCTAAGCAGATGCCATGCACGTGAGTCTTCAAGACTCCATTTTAATGCTTTCTGCACATGCGCTAGAATTTCCCTCCAAGCGTTACCTCGTCATATTGCGTAGATGCAGTTGACGCATGCGCGGTAAAGATTTCCACGTTTAAAGCTGTATTAGTCCGTTTTCATTGTTATTTACATTAGTATACACATAAGCAAGCTTCGCTAACCCTCGTGTTTCTGTGGTGCGTGTTATTATTTACAAGACACGGTTAGTAATTTGTTAGCAAGTTAAACAAGACGATTACTTTCAAGCAAGTCTCTTTCTTTACGAGTCCTTGCTCCATCAGTACTACTTTTATCTTCCTGAATGAAAGCTTGAGGTACCACCGCAGGGATTCGAACTTGTGTTGTATTCTTCAGTTGCTGGTCTCTGCAGCGTGGGCATAACCTACGCTTTTTTCTTACCAGGAATGGAACGTGATCTGCAGGTCACACCTGAATATCAGCAGTAAATGGGCAAAGCCATCAATCATTCTGACAAGGTTCTGGCATACAATTTTGGCAACCACTGTTTACACACAAAGGACTACATCAGATACACAATGCACCTTATTTAGTCCCAACAGTATTGAACGCTCAGACTTGAGACCTTCTCTGTAGCAGCCACCTTAACCCACTGTTTTTTTACCACGTGATTTATTTGGTGAGCAAATGAATTAAAAATACCTTTTTGACAATAACGATTTATATTACAATTTTGCTGCTTCTGACCACTGTAAATATCAGGTGAGTTTATTATCCAATATAATGTTTATTGTAGTTGCAATCATCGAATGTTGATCTGACCTTGCCAGAATTCAAACCCCTGACCCACAACTAATAGAAGATGTCATAGCACTGATACATCAAACTGGCCAAAGATATAAGGTATGATTCATAAATAGAGTTAGAAATCTGCTTCTGACTAAACGCTAGGCCTCACACCCTACCCTACTGTGGTTGTTTATACAGATGATGCAAAAATAACTTGCAGAACCTTGTTCCTGTGACCTATTTTTATCGAACTGGTTTCATCACATTTTTCACCATGAGAGGTCTTCACCAGGTTGACAAAACCAACCTGGTCAATGACCATCTAAGATAAAATTCAGAAATTCAGTTTGTTTTTCTCCTTTAGTATCCTTCCTTTTGCAGCCCCTCCTAAACCCACTTTTCCCTTTCTCCAATGTGGTTTCTCAGTTTTCAGTTTTCCATTAATTAACATACATCAGTAAACATGATGTTCTGCTAACAATAAGTGATCTGAAAACCTTAACAAAAATAAGAATGCTGCCAGTCCTTTTCTCAGGCCATGAAGCTATATGGACCACCTAGCACCAGAAAATGTAAAGACTAAGGGGCATATTTATTAAAGAGTTTCATCCCCCTTGTGCCACGCAATGGGGCACAAGAGCGACGCAACTCCTAAGTTAGATTTATCAAGCCATGCAAGGCCACCTTGCCTGACCCTGCATCTAGAGTAACACAACACAGCGTAAATCGATGCATTGCATTACTCTGCCCCAGGGAGGCGTTCCATGGGTGGAGCGTGGGTGTTCCCACACACCACCAATGGATTTAGGCACATTCCCTGATTTGACATTACTTGTAGACCCAGGAATGCGTCAAAATATCTTTATTTCTCCTCATTTTTTCCTCTTTTATGTGTGCTACATTCTGCAGCACACAGAAAGAAGAAAATACCTCAGGGCATTGTTTTTGTGCAGAAAGATGTCCCTTTCTGCACAAAAACAATCCTGCTTACATCGCAGGCACTGTTGCACCATGGTGTAAGCGTGCTTGTGTTGGCGTGAGGCAGCACATTGTGTGCCAGCGCTGGTAAATGACAGGAATGCACCGTATTATGGTAAGTACTGCGCATTATTGCCCTTTTCCAATCACACAACGCAGCAAGGTGGCTTGCTGCTTTGCATGATTTTTTAAATAAATATGGCCCTAAATGTGTTATCTACTGACCACAAAACGTGGTATTCTAGTTCAGATTAATTGCTGGCCTACCCACTCTGAATTTTGATGAGAGTGCTTCCATGCCAACAAGGTCAGCAATTGGGGTGGGCTAGCCCATCTGGCAAGGTCTCGTCTTCTTTCATTATCCACATATCTTGGTACTGTAGCCCAACTTTCTATCTCTGGCTGTCTCTCACTTTCTCTCTCTCTTCCTCTCTCCTATCACAGTTCTTGTTTGAAAAGTAATAACCCGTAAGAGTGTATTAAATATGTAAAATAATGGTAGTAATCTCAACCCCCTACCATAAAAGGGATTTTCAAGAATATTTTCTTTAAAAATGTATTTTTTGAGCTTTTCAGCTTGTGTAGTTTCAGACATTTATTACAATATGATAGAGTGTATAGGTAAGATATACATACGCTACAGGTTCTCTTACAAATGTGAATTCAAAATATATTATTGCTGTTAACTCTGTTGAGAAAATGACAAGTGTTAGAAATGACAATCCTTTGTGTGGTATTCCCCGGATGTTGCCTCCATTACACTATTTTTTTAACGCTGATTTTGTTGCCCATGAACTCTGCACACTTTATTCCTGCTAACAGTGGTAAAGTGCTTGTGCTCTCCCTTCCATACATGGTAAAATCAATATATACCTGAATGGTACATTTAATTTACTTAAAAGTCCCTAGTATATGATACTACATGTACCCAGGGCCTGTAAATTATTGCTACTTGTGTGCTGCAGCACTCGTACCACCCACTAAAGCAGCACAGCAAAACATGTATCATCAGGCCAGCCATTGCAGCTTATAGTGCAGTTTTAAACTTCCACCCGACATGGGAAAATAAACCTTTTGCTAGGGCTAATCCTTCCTTTTTAATACTTTTAAGTCCTCCCTAATGGGAAACAGCGTTTATAACGCTGTCAACACCACGCGGGTAGGTAACAACGCGGACGTTACATCGTCCGCGTTGTTACCACGCATGGCATTACATCGCAAGTCGTTTCTACGACTTGCGCTAGATGACGCGCAACACCAAGGAATGTGTTGGATTTTAAATCCAACACATTCCCTACTGTTGCGCTAACTGGAGAGTAGGAATAGTAATTTATACTATTCCTAAGTCCAACGCGCCATCTAGTGCAAGTCGTAGAAACAACTTGCGATGTAAACCATGCGTGGTAACAACGCGGACGATGTAACATCCGCGTTGTAACCTTCTGCGTGGGATTGTATGTCGTAGTAACGTCATACATTCTCCCTAATGTAGACTGATAGGGCAATGTGCATGGTAGTTAAAGGAACACATGTATTTTTATGTCCTAGCAGTGAAAACCCCCATAAGTCATTTTTCGCTGTGGTAAGGCTAGCTTCCCATAGACTAACAATGGTTTACCTTATTACATTTAGTAAGTGCTAAATTCAGTATGGCAGCAGCTAGAAAAAAACTCCTCAAATCATTTTAATTCCAATTTTAAATCCTCTTTAATGCTAAAGTCAGATTTTACATTACTATTTGGAAAATTCCACTTTTTGAAAGTTGCCATTTTCCTGTCTTAACCAAATGTACCTTTCTGAGAGTGTCCAAGTTCATATGACTGCTAATGTCTTTCCTGTGGTGTGAAGTGCCTTCCAGACAGAGGACAAAGTACCTGGATGTGGAGAAGAATGTTCCTCTCCTGAGCACAATGCCCTGGCGGTTTGTACCCAGCCCCCTCCTGACTTCAGAAGAGGCCTGCTCACTCCTGGACGTGCATGTCCTTTGTTATAATAGACAGACTGGAGCCCCACCCAGAGAAAAGAAAACGACTGCCAAGAAACAGTTTTAGCATTTGACAAAGAAGTATCCCCCCACCTGCAAACTGGCACTGGGTAAAAAAATGTTACCCTCGTAAAGTAAAATATGAATACTCCTGGACCTTGGAATATTCAGAAGATGGACTCCCCTGCTGTCTGAGAAGGAAGACTGGACTTGCTTGCCTTTTACCTAGGACTCCAGAAGTGAATCCAGGGGTCAGTTGGCTGTCTTCCTGTTTGAGCTACAGGGACACAGCAAGCTTCCAGAGGCCCTTCCTGCTTTCCAGCTGACAAATCCCAACAGGAACTGACCTGGTTCCCTCTGCTGGCCTCTGTGGGAGTGAGTGCTGGCACCCCCAAAAGCAGTCCTCAAGGTCCTGGACCTTTGTCTGGAGGCAGAGTTTACTCTTCCCTGCTCAACCAAAGGTTTCACTGGATCTGATGCAGCGTGGCGCAGAGCAACACAAAGCCTTGCATCTCAGCACCTCGCAGCTCCTGATTGGCTGCTTCACCGGAATCGACGCAGAGAGACACAGAGCCTCATGTCCCAACACCTCAGACCTCATGGTGGACAGGTTTACCGGATTCGTTTGCAGAACAGTGCAGGATGGTACAGGGCCTCTCATTGTAGCACTGCGCTGATCAGCAGCTTCATTGGACCAGACTCAGAGCAATGCAAAGTCTTGAATCGCAGTACCACGCAGCTCCTCTTTGGGCGGCTCAAGACTTGATGCAGCACAACTGGGCATTGCAGCACTGAGCTGCTCCTCATGGCGAGTTCATAGGATCTAACGCAGAACGGTGCATTGCGATGCAGGGACTCACATCTCAGCACCACGCGGCTCTTAATCGACGGCTTCATGGAATCTGAAAAGGAGTGATGCAGAGCCTCGAATCAGAGCACCGCACACCACCTGATCAGTGACTTCACTGGATCTGACGTAGAGCGGGGCAGAGCCACTCATTGCAACACCGCACCGCTCCTAATAAGTGTCTCAACAGACCCGATGCAGCGCAAAGAAGAGCCTAGCATTACCGCACAAATCCTGATTGGCAGCTTCACTGGATCCGGCACAGAATGGTACAGGATGACACAGCACCGCACAGTTCCTGTTCGATGGCATCTCTGAGTCTGAAGCAGTGCGATGCTGAGCCTGGCAGTGCAATTCCATGCAGCTCCTGATCGGTGGCTTCACTGTGTCCAATACAGAGCAATGCAAAGCCTCACAAAGCAGCAGTGCTCTGCTCCTGATCGCTGGCTTGACGAACTCAATACCGCATGACACAGAGCCTTGAATTGCAGCACCTCGCAGCCCCACACCAAGGACAAAAGCTACAACTCACAGCAGGCTGAGCCTGGTCCTGTACCCCACTGGTGCTCCATCGCCGTCAGCCTGAACTTTGACTTTGCCCGAGTCTGGCACGAGCAGACACTCGCAGTTGGTGCTTTGTGCCTTTTTGGCGCTATTTTCACTTTAAATTTTTAAAACTCAGAACTCTAATTCTACTGATTGGATTTTTGTTGTTTTAGTGTCATTGTATGTATTACAATATTCTCTATTTTTCTAAATTGGTTTCGGATTCTCCTTGTGTTATGTTTACACTTTATTACTGTTTGTGTGTTTCATAAATACTTTATACATTGCCTCCAATTTAAGCCTGACTGATTTTGTGCCAAGCTACCAGAGGGTTAAGCACAGGTTTATTTATTGACTTTTGTGATTCAGCCTGACAAAGATTGTGATTATTTTTTGAGGTGGGTCCCCCCCCCCAACTAATACTCTAATTTCTTACAATAAGACGTTTGTATCCATGGGCCTGATTCAAATTTCAGCAGATGGGCTACTCCATCACAGACTTGATGGATATCCTGTCCGCTGTATTGCAAGTGCATTATATCCAATACTCTTGTTATACAGCTGTAGGGATATCCGTCAAGTTTGTGATGCTGTAGCCCATCCACCAAACTCTATACCACACCCTGTGACTATAATATAAACAATGAAACAACCTTAAATAGTTCAGTTTGGTCTTTCCTTATTTCAGCTACGGTGTGCGTGCAGTGGGCTATTATACCAGGTAATATATTGACGAATGGATGATTAATTAATAATTCCTGGGTTTCAAATGGCAGGGGGAAGATTGCCTTCATCTATGTAAGACTAAGTAATATGCCAGAGTTTGTCTGGCCTAGGTATCCATATCAGTGAATTTGGCCACAATGTTCATCAATTGGTCATCTATATGTTTTATACGGTGGCTATGGCACTCATTTTGCAGTGTTGAGCCCTTGGCTATCACCCATTTCTCAACATCCTTCTTCCATCCACTACGAGGTGGGCCCTCTGGAGTGCGTCAATACATTGCTATAGCTCCTCTAACAAGTACCAGAATCAGATCTAAGAATCTATCTATATTTTTCCCAGGTTTATATTGAGTTTACATCCTTAAGAGACAAATGTCCGCATGGCACAAATCCACTTTTATGAGTGTCCTTTCTAGGTCAGCTGTCACCTTCACCCAGAAATGAGCAGTCCCAGAACATGTGAGTGGCCTCTGCATCTAGTAGGTTGCACCGTGGGCAACTCTTGTCATTTGTCCCAGCAATTAAGTTCAGCCTAAGAGGTGTGAGGTAAGTAGTGTGTATATAATTGAATTGCTTGTATCTGAAGCGTGTGTTTTTAGAGAACTTTTGTGGCTGTTCGAGAACACTCTCCCATTCTTTATCTTTAAAACGCCTACCCAGTGTACTATTCCAATGAGCTTCCAATGCCGGCATAGGTTCCGTGATCATCAATAAGTATGTCTTGTAGATCCAAGATATA
Source organism: Calotriton arnoldi (assembly GCA_963921515.1). Taxonomy (NCBI): domain Eukaryota; kingdom Metazoa; phylum Chordata; class Amphibia; order Caudata; family Salamandridae; genus Calotriton; species Calotriton arnoldi. The sequence continues at coordinate 3,483,719 of CAWUFW010000731.1, read as the reverse complement.
AGTTCATGTCCCATGCTGAAGGTAAGTAGGACATGCAAGACTTCATGCTTTTGTGGTTCAGCAAGCCCCCAAATGTGTTGCAATGACCGAACCAGTGCACCATAAACTAGGGGCTAGGACTCGGCTAAGCCATCACCTCCCACCATGGATGTCAGGCTCCAAAACTCTCTTTCCGCATAACACTCGCTAATAGTCTCAATCCCCGCTCCTGGCCTGCTGTATCTAGATTGGAAGGGTTGCAAAGTACTATAATACTCGTGGAAACATCACCATTTGGGGCAGGGCAACCCTTGCCATGAAGGGTAGTTGCAGAGTACTCCAAACGGCCACCACACCTCACAAAACTGGTAAGGCACTGTCCATATCCCTCCCTCTTCCACATCCTTATCTGCCTGGTATATTTTGACTCCTAAATACTTAAATACGTGAGGCTCCTATAGAATACCTAGCTGAGTCGCCACCTCTGGATTTTTGAAGAATATAGCTGTGGGGCGTAGGGCCCTGTTCTGCTGTTTATAGACACGATGACATGAGAGCTGTTCAAGCATGGAGCAGGAACCCCTCACTGTTCCTGCTCCATGCTTGAACAACTCTCATTAGAAACAATGGACCAATGCTATCCTGTGTAAGCTAAGGAGCATGAATAGATCTGCAACTGTCCAGAGTGCTGAAAGCCTTTCTGGCTGAAGTTGATAGAGAGGCTCCTGGAATAAGGGTATGGACCACACAGGTATCAACGTCTGATGAAACTCCTGTGGGGCTCATTACCGAGGGTCTCCAGGAACTTGCAAAGCTCATAGCTGTTTTCAGTGAAATAAGCCCAAACCATAAACGTTGAATGAAAGCTGCTACAAAGCTTAATACGAGTAGTTATTCCAAGTTCCTACTAGAATATATTTTCGTCCCCTGGAAGTTATGTGCTTCCCAGTACCAGTTAATTTGGGGTCAAGGGTCACTCAAATCATGCTTGATAAATCCAGCTCACTAAGGCTTCTGTGATACTGAGCTGGCCTGCCAAGAGTGTCTGAAGGTCACAAATCTAATAAGCATTGGCAAAGCTATCAGGTCTGACTTTAATGAACGAATTGAAAGCACACAGCATTTGTTTATGTCTGTATTTGCTAAAGCCAGACCTATTGGCTTTGGTGGTGGAAGTGATGGTGGTCGTAGTAATAATGGTGGTGATGTTTGTGGTAATAGTAGTGGTGGTAATGGTGGATTGTGGTAGTGGTAATGATGGTGGTAGTAAGGCTGGTGGTGGTGATATGATAGTGGTGGAAATGGTGCCAATGTTGATGCTGGTGGTGGTAATTGTGGTGTTGATGTTGGTATTTGTGGTGGTGGTAAAGGTAGTTTTGATAATGGTGGAGATAGTAATGACGTTGTGATGGTAATGGTAGGTGCAATAATGACAATGGTAGTAATGGTGTTACTATTTATAAAATACTATTCCTATACCTTACTTTTTACCTCTTGACTCTTTGGTGATATTGGATATCACTCATGGCTCTCTGGTATTTTTGGTGTTCATTTTCTATAACTACCATGCGGTTTGTATAAAACTTTTTGAACTATAACAGACATAAACCATGGTGCATGTAGGTGGACTATGATGTAATATGGTCACAAAATGCATATATAAAAGGTGGATAATACTATAGGTTTTTATAATTCAATATGAAGCATATGTCTGATTTCGATTTTCAAGGTGTCTAATCTAAAATAATTTGCTGTTTTTTCTTTTTAGGTCGAGCCTAGAGTAGCGCGCAAGCTCTGCTTCTGGCGAAGACTTTATGTAGTGGGCTTTTCAAAGCTGACCACACGCTCGTGCACAATGGCCTTTTCCGTGCGGTTACCCGCATGTTTCAGGCACGATGCACGAGCGTGTGGTCAGCTCTGCACGCTGCCGCGCTCGCTCGCCCCCGCTCCTCTCTTGTTTTAGGACTTGTGCCCTGCTTACTACCATTCTTATGCGAATTTAGAGTGTACTTGTTCTAAAGAGCCATTGTACGCTCTTGCGTTGTTCCCAATGCACTATACAGCGCCTCTCACGCACTGTGGCTAAAGCGCTTTATAAGCGACGCACAAAGGTAGCTAGATTTTTTCCCACTGCTCTGACGCGGATTATAATTAATTTCTTGAAGCCAGAAGAGGCGTGGTAGAAGGAAGGGGGCTGAACAGCCTCGTCCCTTCTCTCGTTCAGGACCCCCTGCCGTGCCAGGAAGGCAGGACGGGGTTGGGGGGAGACGTTTCCTCAGGCTGGCATTATTCTTGGGGTTCCTTCCCACACCAAGCCCTGTTAATCTCCCCCCTGCAGGCCCAGGGTTGGCATGGAGAACTTTGGGGCGTGGGCAGGATGGTGAAACAATCACTCACTGTGTGCCAAGAAGGCAGCTCACAAATATAAACATGTGCCCTGACGTCAGCGGAAGTCTTGGGGTGCGGCTCGAGGTGGAGGGGAGTCAGGCGAAGGAAAGGAGGGACGTGCTCCAGAGAGGCGTGAGTGGCGTCGAGTGTTGTGACTCCCAACCTCCTCCCACATCACTCTCCAGATCAGAGTCACGCTTTGATGTAGTGATTGCCGCCTCTGAGTGATGTGTGGCCCGCCAGGCTACGGTAGCGGCGCTAATCTCCTCTGAGTCATGTTTTGCTTCCCCTGTTGTGTGTCGTGGAGGAGCGATAAGTTTATATTTCATTTATATAGCGCTTACTACCCCTGACGAGACGTTGATGCTATGTGCACCTGTATGGCTCCAACCTCCCCTGTTAAGGCATCATAGCACGTTCTCTATCTGGGCGCCTTTTTGTGTGGATCTGGGAAGGCCTCAGTGGACTCTGGGAGCATCACTTGATAGTGTCTGTTGGTGTTTGCGTGTGTGCGGCTTGTAGAAAGTTTGTGCGGTGAAACGGTTTGTGTTAGTTGGTGTGGGTGTAGGTGTGCCAAACAACTGAGTGGCATGGTACCCGAGTAGGTATGGTGATTATGCCGTCTTCAGTTGTTTTTTTAACTTTTTTATTTTGTTGAACGCAGTTCAACACAAAACACCATTGCCTGGAGCAGTATAGAATTGCCAACATGCCGCATAAAAACACTTATGTGGTATTTGTGTAGCACAAACCTAGCCGAAAGAGAGCGGAACCATGCACAGGGTCAAAGACAAAGAAACAGTCAGTGAGTCGTAGGTGGCTGGTAACAGTGACAACAGTGGGGTGCCAGTGTGTCCAGAAACACTGCCTCGCTTCAGCAGAAAACCCAAAAGTGTATGTGAAGTGAAAGTGAGAGTTAGGGACGGGCAATATCGTAGAGGAAGGACCAGCGGTTCATTTGTTAATAAAAACAAGCATTGGCATAGCCAATAGATCTCGCCTTTGGGACCTTATAAGTGCTTAGCCATGCAACAGTTGATGTTGTTGCACCAAGGATATTGTGCTGCATAACTAAACAGTTATAAGGCCCCAAAGGCGAGACGTATTGGCTATGCCAATGCTTGTTTATGTTGTATGTGTAAAACATCTGTCTGTTATGTCTTGTTTGAAATCGATTTTGATGTTTTACGTTTCTAATTTATATATTTGTTTTTGATCATTATGAAAATGAATGTATCATTGTGTAATAAAATGCTTCCATTTTATGGATTATACCAGCCTTGAAAAAGCCCCAGGTGTTCCGCCACAATGGGTGAAATATGTGTTAGCTGTATATGTAAAATCATGCGTATACCCTGATGTTTCACACAAAATACTGAATCTAACAAAAAGATTCTCGGACATTTATGTTCAATTTCTATTTTGGAACTAAATAGTCATATTCAAGGGCACAACTTATTTTCTACTATATCCTCATCACATTGTGGATGTCAGGGGTTAATCCACTCAGTAGGTTGTCCTGCCTGGAGCACCTAATGTGGGTCCTGTCTCAGTTGGTGTAAACCCCTGGAATCACATCCCTATTTCCTAAAGATTAGTAATGGTGATGGTGGTAATAGTTGTGGTGGTATTGGTGGTAATCTTGGTGGTGGTAATTTTACTGGTAATGGTGGTGGTTGTCCAGGTGGTGACAGTGATAATCATGATGGTGATATTAATGGCAATGGTAATGTTGATAGTAATGATGTTGATGGTAATTGTGTTGGTGATCAGGCAGTACTGGTAAGGGATGTGGAGGCGGTAATGTGGTATTAGTGGCAGTAGTGTTGACTGTAATGGTAGTAGTGGAGTGAGAATACTGGTTGTGGTAAGAGTGGAGGCTGTGGCGGTGGTAGCGGAAATTATGGTTTTGGTTGTAGTGATGTTAATGGTGGTGTGGTTCTAATGGTGGTAGTGGTACTGGCAGTTGTAATGACAAAGAAAGAATGATACTTGTGTGGGGAAAAAAGCAATTAGATACCCATCTAATGGTCATGCTTCCACTTCAGAACTGACAAAAACACTTTAGAAAGCCTATTGCAGCCAGAATATACACAAATAATTGCTTTCTATAAACAATGCATATATTAGATTTTATAGAGCGCTCATTCACCCGAATGCACAATGGCACTTAGAAGAAAAATAACATGGTGAGAGCATAGCAGATGTATGTATGAATTGAATTGAAAGAATTGAATGCAGGATGGTTGACCCTTTTTTCAGATGTGAAATAGTCCCTTAAGCATTTATTTATATTTATTTTTGAATTTATAAAGCGCAAAACTGTCACCCTACGGGTATCCTGGTGCTGTGACTTGCCCAGATGACATTGTGCATAAAGAAGTCTGTACGATATGCTTGTAACACTAATTCTTAGGGAAGAGCCACGTTTTTAGGCTCTTTCTAAATGGAAGTAAAGATTTCAGTTGCCTGATATTCAAAGGAAGGTCATTCCAAAGTCGGGAGGCTGCTACCCCAAAGGCTCTGCCACCTGTCCTAGTCTTCTTAAATCTGGTGGTGGTTACCAAATACATGCCTGATGATCGTAAATTTCTCCCTGGAGTATACCAGGTAAATCTCTCCTGCATAGATATTGGACCTAAGTCATGTAATGCTTTGAACACTATACATAGAGATTTAAAATGAATTCTCTCATTTAAGGGCAGCCAATGGAGATCTCTTAGAGCTAGAGATGTAGAAGACCTGTGTTGCCTATTTAACGCCAATTTAGCTGCTATAGACTGAATCCTCTGTAGTTTCCGCAATGCTGATTGTGGTGCTCCCAAATACAGGGAGTTACAGTAATCCAACCTGCTCAATATAAGACTCCTCAACACTAAGGGTCTGGAGGTAGCAGGCAGGAGCGGGAGGATCTGGCGCAGTGCTCTTAACACAGAGAAGCAAGTACTGACTGTTTTGTTAATCTGTGATTCCAGTTGGAGATTGTCATCCATTAAAACCCCCAGATTACGTACTGTACTGGCAGGAATCAGTGGTTTATCCATAGGGGTAAGTCTAAATTCGGCAGGATAAGGCCGAGCTATTTTGGCCGCAGAGCAGTATACTATCTCGGTTTTTTCTCCATTAAATTGTAAGGAGTTTTTCCTGAGCCAATGCAAACACTCCATAGAAGGCAGAATGATACACAAAACAAATAGTAACGTGTTAAAAGGTTAATACTCCTGTGGGTAAAGCCAAAGCCCGCACTATGTATAGTTTAAAGAACTGGTAACAATACATCTTGTGACAGATACACTGTCAAGCAAAACCTAAAATGGCCACATCCTTTATTTTATATTTTATTTATTTAACAGTTTTATATACGGTTCATTCAGCTGAACAAGTAAGTGAGTGCTTTGCTACAATATTAGCATAGAAACTGAACGCTGAGCGAGAGACCTTGTAACTATAGAATGACGAGAGAAGACATCCTGGGTCAAAACAGTGAAATTCTAATGTTGTAATTATCAGTGGCAGTTTATATCAGAACTATTTTTCAGGCGCGGCCCATGCAGGTAAGAACGGGGGTGGGGCATCAAAAGACGACGACGAGAGAAACAAATAAAAAAAATACAAAAACCACTTACCTTGAGCTCGCCGAGCTCAAGGTAAGTGGTTTTCATTTTTAAAATTTAAGTTTCCCTCATTGCCATCTGTCGACTCCCCCCTCCCCATCGTTCTTACGGGCCGCACCTGTAAACAAGTTCTGCTATCAACTGCCGCTGATAGTTACAACATTAAAATGTCACTGTTTTTGACCCAGGATGTCTTCTCTCGTCATTCTATAGTTACAAGGTCTCTTGCTCAGCGTTCAGTTTCAATGCCAATATTGTAGCAAAGCCCTCACCTACTTGTTCAGATGAATGAACAGTATATAGAACTGTTAAATAAATAAAATATAAAATAAAGGCAGCTTGAGTTGAAACAACTCTTCGGAACACTGCACCGGAGGGCCAACTTTAATTCACAGGTTTGTGGTACTCATGGCCAATTAGGCTAGTTGCAGTATTCGGATATTTAGGGCAATCAGTCAGGCTAACACCATCTTTGTAGGCATTCTCCCTCTGTCGAATATTTAAGTGTGGAGTGCAAAGTCACAAGCCAGACATTCCAAACTGTTTCCTGGTGTTGCTGGATGTGGCTTGGTTTGCTCTGCTATCAGCACAGCTGGCGCTACCATAATTAGGGGTGGGTCGAACTCGTGGATTTCCGCAGTTACATGAAAACTGCAAGATTCCACTGAGATCTGCAAATGGGAGGAAGTAGGCATGCCACACTGTTCGTGCTGATTTTTAGCACCGGGAGCTGTTCTGTGCTGAAAAATCTGCACAAATGGCACAACGTGGAGAAGTGTGGCTCAATGGTTAGAGCGGCAGACCCTGATGCAGAGATCTGGCCCGGGACCAGGGTTCAATTCCCGCCTCGGCGGGTCTTGGGCTCAATTTCCTCGGACCTGATAATTCTCGCCTCGGTGCCTATTCTAATCATGGGTCCCACTCTGCAACTCTGGGCAATAGCTTGCTTAATCTCCACAACGGCCCCAACAGCGCTGGGATGCCTGGCTTCACCCTGGGGGTGCCCAGGAGTGGACATTTCACAGGGAAAAAGCCAGGAAGGGTTCCACAGTGGTATGCGTACAGCGCCTGGACACCCCTTTGGGGGTATGGGTGCGCTTTACAAGTACAAATTTCATTCATTTCACGTGGTGCACCAGAAGGCGCTGCTTCTCTAGTTGATTTTGCTGCCACTCGACTAGAGTTTCTACTTGAATGGCAACTTTCTAATCGTGAACAGTCACGACTGCCCACGTTGGGGAAATCTCACCGGGTGCCCTCCTAGGGACTGAAAATCATACTAGGGGATGCCAAATTTTGCTCAACCTCGTCAACTTACTGTTGGTGAGCTGTGTACAAGAAAAACGTCTCCACTCTCCACTTGCGTAATCCGCTGGCGGAGTAGAATTTATCACCCACCCCTAACCATAATGCAAGGTAGAGCAGCAGCTACAGTCCGCTACCTAGTGGTGGCACCAAATTCCTACAAAAGGCTTGCAAAATTGCCTTTTGTCTATGAAATAAGGATAAGCCAACAGGCAAAGTTCAATTTTGCGTGGAATGCTGAATCCTTGATCCGTTGCCGGCTCCCAGCCTTCCAAGATGCCGACTGATTCACGTTCGCTGGGCGTGTTTCAAAGTCTCCCGAACAATTTTATAGCGGGCCTGCCTGGATAGAAAATGTTCGTGTGTTCGCCTCAGACCGAGGAGCAGGAAGAAGGAATCGAAAGCCGCCCAGACTGGTTATAATGATGTGATGGCATTCACCCAAACATCCTTGTTGAACACACAGTCCTGTATTAAAGGTCACACTCACGCAATGTGCACAGTACTGCCACACAAAAGAAGTGAGAGGGAAACAAGTCCCATTTCAAGGGAGTCAAAGTTCTCATCCATAGAGAAAAGCCATTCGATGCCCCCACCCCCTAAAAAAAAAAAAATCGAATGCCACTGACAAGTAGCCTAATTGGCGGGAAGAGACGATTGTCACGGACCCCGCCCCCCTCCCCCCGTCATAGCTGCTTTCTCAGGCTCTGCATGGAGCGCTGAACAAGATGACGTCTTACTTAGCCGGCCGGGGAAAATTAACTAAAAATAAAAAACAAATTGTGTAGGAAAAAAATGGAAGGGTGGGGCTGACACAGTGACACAGACAGGAAAAGATGAAAACAGGCCAGTTCTGATGTGGAATACTTTGGGACTGAGCCCCATTTTTTGTTTCTGTATGTCATACATATTCTCGACTTAGGCTTGATTTACTCCTGAATTTCCAGACGGAAGACACACTTATGCACAGATAAAATGTTTGTGAATCGGTCACTTTGTAATTAAATGTGGGTAGAGTTACTAGGCTCATGAACTTCACATAGTTCTTCAAAAAACGGTGAAAAATATGAAAGGTTAACGGCATTCTACGAAAGTTTTGCTTTGAAGTGAAATGTTGACAGTACTATAATTGTGCATACTCACCCTTTTCACATTCTGAATAAGTGTGATTTGATGGGCCGTTTCCTCGTGAGCGTTGAGCCCCTGGCGCAGGAGGAATAACATTTCGAGTTACTGAAATAACTGCGTTAGAAAAAGGCAATCCAGTATTATCACTAACTAACATCTTTAAGCGCCAAAGACCCACATCCTACATGAAGGGAAAGTGCAAAACTCCGCAAACTACAGAAAGCCGAAGATCGGAAACTATGCAAAACTTTTCCCATGTAATAAAAACTTCGGGCACGCTTACTTGAGATCTCTAACATACTGAAAACGGAACGGTGTTGTGATCCTGGTTACAGTGCACTGATTTTCAGTTCAGTGACCTCAGGCAGTGATGCAGCAAGAGCAAAGGGGGGGGGGGGAGGGGTCCGCCTCGACCGACACGAGTTTTGGGGCCAGCGGAAGCCGCCCCCCCCCCCTCTCACCTGCGTCCGTCGCGGGGAGGCAAACGCATCGACGCCACGGGCAACAAAAGGTCTAGCTACGCCAGTGACCTCAGGTGGATAAAAGTCCGACTGGGCCCTTCTAAAAATAGCACGTGTGATCTTCAGATAAATACCTCTCTGCCACAATTGCATTAACCAACTGAGATGACTTGTCAGCCTTGCCTGTGTGTTTATCACGCAATCCCTCCGGCATTGCTGTGTCAGACTTGCCCAAACGTGTTTATGTGTTTTTTGTCTGTAATTCAAACGAGAAGACTCTGCATTTTGCCTCACTTTGGAATCTTACCTCACTTAAACTGACGTTAAGGAAACAACACCCTTTGTCCCAAGGCAGACATGTCGTGTAGCTACTTTAATTTTTTTCTGACATGGCTCGATCGTTTATAGGAGGGCCTGTAAAGATGCATCCATTAGTCAGAAGGCTGTCATAGCTTTTAAAGAAATGTCCTATTATAAGAAGAAATCTCGCTGTTTGGCTTCGTGTTTTTGGAAGAAGGGGTGTGGGAAGATGGGTACATTTAGTCCCTGACATCTGATGAATGGCTCATTTGTTGGAGATATAACGTGGGGGCTTAGGTCGGGTCTAGGGAGAAATGAAAGATGGGATTTGTAACCTTTTTTGCTCACAATAAAAAGGGGTCAGTGGGGCAATATCAGTCACTGATGAGTGTTTTCTTAAATGGCACGATTAATATTGCAAACTAGATGAAGCCCAGCTACTGTGCTTTTGACCCCAATCTATTTGTTTCCAGGCTGGCATGAATGAGGCTGAAACCCATATGTGCCCCAGCTGGTATAACTGAAGCTGCACCCTCTATGTGTCCTGGCTGGGTGATTAAGGTTTCAATCAATATGAGGGAGCAGATGTGGCTAAACGACTAGAGCAGCCGACCTTGAAGCTGGGGAATCAGGTTCGAGTTTGGCGGGAGACTCAAACATCCTGTGATTCTGGGCAAATCACTTAATCTCCTCATGCCTAGAAATGAATGAGTCCGTCTGTAATGCCACTGGTGCTCAAGTAAAGTGCTCTGATACCTTCGCATCGAGTTAGCGCTATATAAAACTGCAAAAAATATATATGTTTCCTGGCTAGTAAAGTCAATCAATCAATCAGGGAATTGTAAGCGCGCTACTCACCCGTGAGGGTCTCAAGGCGCTGAGGGGGGGTGTCCGCAGATCTGTTTAGCCGAAGAGCCAGGTCTTGAGGGTCTTCCTGAAGGTGTTCAGGGAGGGGGCGCGTCTGATGTCTGCCGGTAGCTCGTTCCAGGTCTTGGCTGCAATGTGAGAGAAGGATCTTCCGCCTGCTCTGGCTCTGTGGATGCGCGGGGTTTCGGCCAGTGCGAGGTTGGAAGATCGGAGGTTTCTTTTGGGTACGTGGAAGTTGATTCTGTCGTTGAGGTATTTGGGTCCGTTGTTATGTAGGCATTTGTAGGCGTGAGTGAGGATTTTGAAAGTGACTCTTTTCTCCACGGGGAGCCAGTGGAGACTTCGTAGGTGTTGGCTGATGTGTTCGTGTCGGGGGATGCCGAGGACGAGTCTGGCGGCGGTGTTCTGTACTGTCTGGAGTTTGCGGAGTAGGGGCTTGTTGATGCCGGCGTAGAGTGCGTTTCCATAGTCCAGTCTGCTGGTGATGAGTGCGTGGGTGACTGTCTTCCCTGACTCGGGGAGGATCCACTTGAAGGTCTTGCGGAGGATGCGGAGGGTGTTGAAGCAGCTGGAGGTGACGGCGTTGACCTGTCGGTTCATGGAGAGTGATGAGTCGAGTACGATGCCGAGGTTCTTGGCGTGGTCTGAGGGGATATGTGGGCTTCCGAGGGCGGTCGGCCACCAGGTGCTGTCCCATGCAGAAGGGGTGGTACCGAGGACGAGGACTTCTGTCTTCTCGGCGTTGAGCTTCAGGCAGCTGTTGGTCATCCAGACTGCGACGTCTTGCATTCCTTTCTGGAAGTTGAGTTTGGCAGTGGTGGGGTCTTTGGTGAGGGAGAGGATGAGCTGGGTGTCGTCGGCGTAGGATACGATGTTGAGGCCGTGTTGTCGGACGATGGCTGCGAGGGGGGCCATGTAAATGTGGAGACCAAACTCTAGATTACCCTCGTTTACTTTCAATATAACCTGTAGGCAGGCGTGCAATGCCCATAGGGCTCAAAGGGCTTCAGCCCCCCCATACCCTCCCACCCGTCATGTGTGTCAGCCTGGGCTGAGACAGCTTCCTGGGCACACACCCGAGTACTTAACAGGTCTTTAAAAGACCATTTACTTGTTAATGGGGCTATGTTGTTTTTTCACTCCTTCCTAGAGTCCCCGCATCGCCACTCTGCCTATTGCTGGAAGAATTAGCCCCCCCGAAATTTTTATTAGCCCCCCCGAGATTTGGCTCTAGTTGCGCCTCTGCCTGTAGGCCTGACTCAGAGGACAGTGGTAACCAGGGCTTTAAGTGGGATGAAAAAACTGGGGGGTCTCTCAAAGGGGCGTGGCCTACATAGTTAAGGGCATGGCTTAAAAACACCATAAACTCTGTGCTTAGCATAGTGTGCCTCCCGACTGGTATTTTGCTGCTTCTGTCACTGCATCCAGACACATTGTATTGTATTGTATTTGCATTTATATAGCGCTTACTACCCCTGACGAGGCGTCAAAGCGCTTTTTCGGCAAGTAGCACGCTACTCCGGAACCCATAAAGGATTAGTGTTGAATTAGTATAGTGAAATATGAAGGTGATTTAAGTGGTGGATAGGTTAGTCAATTATTTGGATTCAGAAGGATAGCAGAAGGATAAAAGATACAACAAGTAACATTACACCTACAACAAGCCAGGGCTTTTGGCTTTGTCAATGGTTGTTAGTTGAATAAGATAAATAAGCAACAACTATGGCTTTGATGTATAGAATATCGAAAATGCTTCAGCTCTGAAATGATGAGACTGAAAGAACTATAAAGAGTCTCTTTGAAGTGACATCAAAGGCAGTGAAGGGTGCCCTGCTGCAGAATTAATACTTATTTTTTTCACCGAGGGTGAGGGCGAAAATGGACCCCTCTTGGCACCTGCTTTTTAGAACTGCCGGTGCTCAGCACTGGTGAGACCCGGCCCACTTAAAGCCCTGCTGATAACCCAACAAAAAAGTCTGATTCTCTTTCCACCCGTCTTGTTGTAAAGCGACTCTGTTGTGCCTCAGATTGAGGAAGTGCCACCAGCTCTCCAAGGGGCTCTGGCAAGGACGCAAACTTAAATGGTGGCGATTATCCACCCGTTCTGTGACGTAGTTAACACCATGAAAGACCGCCATGAAAACCAGGGTGGACTCTCCTGTAAGTTGAGTATGGAGGCCGGAACATGGCGAGGGGCAGCCTCCAGAATCCTCAGGAGATTAAATATGAGGGCACTGAAATGTGAATACTGGTGGAATTGTTGTCAGAGTTTTTCTCAGCCACAATGGCTCCCAGAGTAGGAGATGCTAATTTTGCTGGGAAAAAAACTGCTGCCTTCGCAGAAAGCTCCAAACATATTGAATTCTCCACCCTCACCTTGACAGAGGTCAAAATCTGCCACAAGCAAGTCTGCCGTGCAAACTTTAAATCTGGACCTTTATATATCCCGTTGGCATGGCTGAGAATGGCATCTTTAGGTATTGTGGCTGATATGGATGCCACTCCAGCATAAATGGTTCCTGGCTGGTATGATTGCACCCGCTGTCTACAAACATCTAGGATGGCATGGTTGAAAAGGCAATCTAGATGTGCCTCGCTGGTATGAATAACGCAATAATCTATATCTTATACACACGAGTATCACATGTAATGACAAAGATGAACAATAAATGGAACGGTATGAAAAGGAATTCCTAGTCATAGACTTGGCAACCAAATTTTCATCCATCACTTTTTTGTTTTCTCACTTATGAGATGGAAAGATATCAGTTGAACCTATCAGAAGGGCAGTTTGCAGGTACATGTTCTCAACCGGAACCTCCCTGTAAGGCGGTAGTGTCCATCATGGGGCAATGAGTGACAAATCCGTCTGAGAGTTTCATGATAGCCACAGAAAATTATTTTAGTTACAATCATTCTAAAGAGAACGTATTTACATATTCAGTGGTTATCCTGAAAATCTGGCACTGATCCGATCTTTCTGTGTTAATTATGAATGCTCCTGGTGTGAAGGGGCAGCCAGACTTTCACTGCATGTACTGCACAGTGCGGCCTTCCAATCACGCTGAAGCAGTTGGTTTTTATGTAATTCCGTGGGAATTCCGCAGAGTGAAACTCTGCAAGTTCCACCCACCCCTATAAAACATCTGTCTCACTCCCACAATCCACGAGTTCTTATACACCATTCTTGCATAACAAATAAGTAAAATAGTGGTGAGACGGTAAGAAGAGGCAGCACAGCAGGTAAGTTGAAAAAGGTATTTATTCACGAACAAGGTCTCCCCTGCGACATCTGGTAGTTGTTCCTCTGCCAGCCCAGTCTCAACTGACTTCACAGGAACACCACCAGGCACGAGGACTCTAGAACCCAACACTGAAATCCACATTCCTCCCAGGCAAATGCCACACAGTTATAACACATCTTCTTCCCTTACTACAATAAACTAAACAGCATTTAAAAGAAGGTAACACAAATAAAACAAAATAAAATAAAAAATGCATGGAACACAATCAAATCAAATACATTAGTACAGTAGCGTGAGTATGATCAGGATTTCAAGTAAGAACATAGTCACCAAGATACTTTGTAAGCCGGCGCTCTTTCCACAGTGGTATCATTGCGATCACTATTACCATCATCATTTCCCCTGTTCAAGGAGAACGTAGTGGCACCTGAATCCACACGGGTTCGGGAGAATTAGATCCTCATCAGACATCATCATATGAGCACTGTTAGAAAACTGAGTATCATTTCTCACAATCACATCACAGGTTCCATTTCTTTGATACAGTGCCACACGTCTGTAGTTCCATCTCTCACCATTCTCCATCACCACTACATGACATAAAGCTTGAGCAACCTTGAACGGACCTCGAAACTTGGACAGACCACCCCCACGCCTGCCAGTCCTCAGTTTTACCCAATCACCTCGGCGAATGCGTTGAGCAGGCCTAACCTCCCGAGCAGTGACCTGATGACTTATCCCACAAACCATTTCTTTCATCCATGTGGGAACTAACTTCGTACCTGGCAGTCTCCCACGCATGAGCATAAAGGGTAGCTTGCCAGTCACCCCGTGCACACTCGTGCGATAAGCCCACACCATCTCAGAGACGAAGGCACCAACATCTCCTCCACTGACCAATGCCATCTGTATAGACCCTTTGACCATATGGTTAGCCCTCTCAACCATACCATTCGCTTGGGGATTATAAAGAGAGGTGCGGTTGTGCTTGACACCTGAAGCCTCAAGAAACTCCTGCATCTCCTGAGATGTAAGTTGTGTTCCATTATCCGTATTGATCCCACAAGGTAAACTTTCTTCACACCAAATGTCCTTCAACACCCTCACCGTTGCTCTGGTGGTAACCTCCTTCATGAATTTCACTATAAGCCACTTGGTGTGTACATCCACAGTCACCATGGCAAATCTGCGGTCTGCTTCTAACTCATTCATGGGTCCAATGAAGTCCATGCAAATGGTATGCCAAGGTTGCCCAGGGTCCACTGTGCACCCTGTATCTGCCTGCACTCCAACTTTCAAACGTTTCTCTCCTTCTCTGCATACACAGCACTTCTCAACCCACTTATCTGCATCTGCATCCATGCCAGGCCACCACCAATCTGCACGCAATGTTATTTGTTCTGGTTTGCCCCAAATGCCCCTCGTGCTATATCGATAAGCTTACACGTAACACCATGGGGAGGAACAAACTGTTCGCCTCTGAGTATTACGGTATCATCAACCACAGATAACTCATCCAAGAGTTTTACATAGGGCCTAACGCCAAGAGACACAGTGCTCTCTCTCCTTTTACCTCGCATCACTAAACACTTTAGTTCCTTCAAAATGAGATCAGATTTCATTTCTTCAATCCATTCTTGTTTGGTGATGGCATGAGCACCCACAACACTCAAAACATCTTGAACTGAAGCAACTGGACCTTCACTTTCCTTGGCCGAAACAGATGGCTTATCCACTTTTTGCCATTCCAACGATAACCTGGAGAAACAGTCCGCTTGGATGTTTCTCCATCCCTGAATATGCTCTACATTGTAACAGTATTCTAGCAACCGAGCAGCTAATCTAGCAAGCCTCCCAGAGCATTTACTCGTACCTCCCGGTAATAACACCTTCAAGAGAGGTTTATGATCAGACCGTAGTACAAATTTAGTACCCCACATATAGGTTCTACAGTATTTGCAAGCACAAGCTGCTGCCAGTGTCTCTCGTTCAATGACCGAATAGTTCCTTTCAGAACTAGTTAAGGTCCTAGAAGAAAACGCTACAGTCCTTTCTTGATTCCCATGTTTTTGTGCTAACACAGCTCCCAGACCTGTGGCACTGGCATCCACTGTGAGGATGGATTTCAACTTGGTGTCGAAGGGCTAAGAATGATAGCTTCACAAATTTCTTCTTAATTTTGTCAAAGCAGGATTGTTCACACTTCCCCCCCCTCAAAAGCTGTACCCTTCTTCAAGAGTAGCCTGAGAACCTCCATTTTCTCTGAAAATCTTTGTATACATTTTGAATAATACTCAATAAGACATAGGAAGGATCTCAACTGGTGTTTGTCACTAGGCGTGGGAGCTAATTTGATGGCATCTAAAAAAAATTCCTTTGGCCTTACACCTTCTGCTGAAATGTCGTAGCCCAGATATTCCACTCTGTCAACCAAGAATTTACATTTCTCACGTCTCAGAGACAACCCTGCTTCCTTTATCTTGTGCAAAGCCTGCCTAAGAATTAAATTATGCTGTTCAACCGTACTTCCAAAAACAAGAATATCATCCTGTAAATATACTATATTGGTCATGCTTTCAAATAGTTCACTCATCATGCGTTGAAAGACACTTGCTGCGGAACACAGCCCAAAAGGTATCCTGATACACTGAAAGGTTCCCTCCATTGTGATGAACGCAGTGAGTGGCTTGGACTGTTCATGCAGTTTGATTTAGTGATACGCATTCTTCAAGTCTAATTTGGAGAAATACTTTCCCCCACCCAAAGCCAAAATCAGTTCATTTATATTAGCCAAAGGAAATGTGTCCATCACTACATTTTGGTTGAGCGATCTTAAGTCAATGCAAAACCTAAGCTTGCCATCAGGTTTTTCAGTGATCACTACAGGAGAAACCCACATTGAACTCTCGATGGGTTCTAGTACTCTAGACAATACCATTTCATTGAGAAGTTCTTTAACCGCTTCTCTGGCTACCAAAGGGATCCTACACACTTTGTGCTGCACAGGTACTGCGTTGGGCTACAGTATTATTTGTGGACATACCCCTCTAAACAGCCTAACTCTTCCCTAAAGATTTCCTTCGGTTCCTCTAGTATATGTCCTAACCCAAGATCTTCAACAACCATCACCTGAACAGGAGCTCTGGGATTGACCACAATGCAGAGGTCCTATTGGTGCATTCATCCTAGAATGGGTGGACCATCAACCGCTACATAGATTTTCCCTTGGATCGTCCTCGCACCAAATTGTACAGTCGCTTCTATGTATCCCAATAAATCTATGGTCTCATCTTGATATCCCCCTAGATTGATATTTTTGGAAGATAATACCTCCCCAGACCATCGCTTGTCAAACTCCACCTTAGGAATGATAGTATACATGGAACCAGAGTCTACCATCAGTTGTATAATTTTTCCGTTGATCACAAAATCAGCTTTGGGTCTATTTCTCCTCCCCAGATCCACGTACACTTAAAATTCTGTCTTCTTGTCCCGCATAGGTGTTATTGTCTTCTACACTACCCACCCTTGTTTTCCCTGTTTGTCTGCATACCGCCGCAAAATGCCCTTTGCGACCACATTTTCTACAAATTTTGTCTAAAGCCACACATTTGCGATAATCAGCATTATGAAAGGTGCTACCACACATATAACAGGACCTGAATGATTGCTTTGGCTTTGATGCACCGCAGGTAGGTTTGAGTGCAGCAACCACCTCTGAGTCCTCTTTCAGAACCGTAAATACATCTGTATTGGTTGAGTCTTTTTTGTCCAAGTCAGGCATGCAACGTTGAGATTGCTCAACCACTTTGGCTATGTCAATAGCATCCTTGAGTGAAGAGTTTTTGGCTGCCCAGAGACGTTCTTGGGTTTTCTTGCACCTACAAAGGATGATCAACTGATCACGCACTAACTCGTCAGTCATTTCTCCAAAATTACATTTCAAGGAAAGTTCTCTTAGTTTGGAGACAAAATCATCTATGGATTGTCCCTCCTCTTATTGATGAGTATAGAATTTGTAACGGTTCATGACCAAGTTTATCTCTTAAGCAAACCTAAGTTCTAATCTTTTCTTAGCTTCTGTATAAACATCTTCAAAAGGGTCACCATTAGTTTGAGTGACGGGTGGTAAGTACTTAAAGATATGTTGACTCTCTTTACCTAAGTTGTTTAGAAGTAAGGCTTTTTTCCGAGATGCAGTAAATCTAACTCCATCTAAGGCTTCTATGTAAGTTTCAAACATGATTAGCCAGTCTTCCCATTCAATGGACAGGGGTACAGGTAAGGCTAGAAAGACTGGGGGTGATTGAATGGCACCTTGAGATTGCATGGTTGACAGTATATTAAAATACAAGTGTGCATTTCACTGATGGTAAAGTGATCCGCAAGAGAAGTGTGCGAATCACTGATGATGAGTTGAAGCGTGGTAAATTAGAATATGAGTTAATCTTATATGAAGCGGATTGCTCCTTGTAATGGTATGTACAATTAGGTGTGCGAGTCACCGAGAAACTAGTACAACTTGCAACAAAGTTGCATGTATTTGAAGTAGGGTGAACTTCGTAGCAGCGGAATCAGTGTAAGGTGTGCGAATCACCAAGAAACCGGTACAACTTGCAACAAAGTTGTATGTATCTGAAGCCACTTCGTTGCAGTATGCGCAATTAGGTGTGCGAGTCACCGAGGCAGACAAATGACCAGCAGAATTAATTAGAGATATTCTTTGAAATGGCGTGCTTCCCAAAGTAGAATGGCCGCAACCCGTGTTATGAGTCCGTCCGAGGTTGGGAAAGTCTTTAAAAGGGCCTCCATGTTGGCAGTAAAGCGTGCGGTTCAGTGGGAGATAGAGCTTGTTTGGCAGCGTGACAACGTCAGAGGCAGCGTGATGATGACGGTGCGGCACGTGGCTCCTCCCACCAAGCTCCTGCGTCTTTTGAGACGGATAGTCTTGAGGCAACGGTTAGCGCATGTGGTTACCGCTGCCGCACGGACCCCAAAAATGAAAAATCTTGCCTTAAGTGAAGTCCTTGTGGCATGGACACTTGCAGGATATCTCCGGTCTGGATAGGGACCCCACACCAATTCAGATTCACAGGATGTCTGCACGCGGATGACCGTGGCTACTGGCTTGTCGTTGCTGCGTGGCTGGCTAGCAAAATTGTCACCAAATTCTTGTGATGAGACGGTAAGAAGAGGCAGCACAGCAGGTAAGTTGAAGAAGGTATTTATTCACGAACAAGGTCACGCCTGCAACGTCCGGTAGTTGTTCCTCTGCCAGCCCAGTCTCAGCTGACTTCACAGGAACACCACCAGGAACGAGAAATCTAGAACCCAACACTGGATTCCACATTCCTCCCAGGCAATTGCCACACAGTTATAACATTCTTATACACCATCCGTGCATAACAAATTAGTAAAATAGCAAACTCATTATGGTATGATCATAAGTAACAACTCTTTAGCAAATCGGTAGTTTGAACGTCATTACCTTAATACATAAGCACTATCACATGTTAAGAAAGTATCCAGCATCATTCGTGCTACTACTATCCGGAGATGTTCGAACAAAATATGAAACATTTCAACAATATCACTTCATTCACATGAATAGGACCTGTCTACGCAGCAGAACTGAAGCAGAAGGGCCTAGAATTTGCCACAGTTCACCTCTTAATTGCGGGTGTAAGCCAATGTCCGACACCCGCACTACTCCCCAGTGCACCTGTCGGCCATTGGCCGACACTTGGGAAGTATTTAAAGGCTCCTCTAGTGCTCTGCAACAGACAGACAGATTCCTTTCTTTTCTTTTCAACTCGGGCTGCTCAGAAAGAGCTTCCCGAGCAGCCCGAGTGTTTTGTTTTAACTTCCTGTAATGATGAACAGCATGCATGGCGCGGTGACATCACTATAGCAAAGTGAAAGTAAAACTAGCTGAAGGGCTCATTTTCCTTTCACTGCATCAGTGCTCGGGGGATTTTCTGGGGAGCAGTATTAGTGGAAAGGGGGAGAATCTCCTCTTCCCAATGATATCTCTGCCCAGTGGAACCCTGCTTGGGGATCACCTAAGGAGAGTGATCCCCAGGCAAGGATCCACCCACTAAACAACAGGGATTTTGGGGGAGGAGCTCCTCGAACAAGGGCTCCCCCATCTTTAATAATTTCAGTCTTTCTGCCGCCCCCTCCCCCTTGGGGGATGATGGAGGTAAATACCCCTGATCTGTATCCCAGGACGGACAAAAAGCCCACTAAACACTTGGGTATAATATAAAAATAATTATAGTGATGGGGCTGCCCACTATGGGCATGGCCATGCCCCCATCCCCCAACAAATCTGGTGACAGTATTTATGCCCCCCCAGAGGGATGGATGGGGTGATTACCCCAATTCACCCCCGGGGGGTCAGAAAGCTAACTAGACACTAGAGAATGTTTTGTTTTGAAAAGATATAGGAATTGGTGCTGCCTACCATGGGCATGGCCATGCCCCCAACCAAAAAGATGCCAGACAGTCTTTCTGCCAGCCCCCCGAGGGTGTATGAGGGTGATTACCCTCAATCTTCCCCACTGAGGGAGCATAAAGACCATTAGACACCAGGGAATGTGTTTTTTAAATTTTTGTTTAAATATAGGGGTGGGGTCCACACCCAGGAACAGATCAACTGGAGGTCAATGGGTGTCCCCTTGCAAGGGTTCCCATTGACCTTGGTTTGATCCGTTCCTGTTGCGGGCACTAGTCCCAGAAACACAAGTGGTGCAGCCTTGTTATCTGAACAATTGGGGTAAGCTGGGAGGTAGGAATTTTGTGGATTCCGAAAGTTTCCATTACAGAAATGTAAGAAAAATGTTTGATTTCAGGCAAAGTTTGAGGTTTTGCAGGGAATTGCGGGTAAGAAAATCTCAGGGAATCCACGCAAGCCACACCTCCTTAGAATCTTCTAGTAATCTAGTTTTCAAAAATGTCTGTGGTTTAGAGGTTTGCAAGAGTGGCGCCATAGCACAGCCCCAAATACTGCAGCTACCCCGATTGCCTATCTGTCAATGTTGATCTTTAGGGCCTTTTGTGTCATGGTCTAGTGGCCCACCCACACAAGTGGGGTGCCGTTCTTATTGGAGAAAAGTGGGAACTCAGGGTGGTATGAAATATGTGGCTCCCTGCAGATTCCAGGACTTTCCCTCATAGAAATGTGAGGAAAGCATGTGTTTTTTATCAAAGTTTGATGTTTGCAAGGGCTTCTGGGTATAATTACCTAGTGGGAACCATGCAAGTCATGCACCCCTATACTCTACTGTTTTTTAGTTTTCAAAAATGTGCAGATTTTCTAGGTTTCCCTAGATGCCGGCTGAGTTAGGGCCCAAAATCCAGAGCTACCAACTTTGCATAAAAAGGGTCAGTTTGATTGAAAACATGTGATTCATCCATTCTGCATTTTTGTCCCTTTTCTGTAGGCCTACCCACACAAGTGAGGTACTGGTTTTATCAGGAGACTTAGGGGGATGTTGGGTGGAAGGAGGCTTGTGGGTTCCTGCATATTCCAGAACTTTCCATCATAGAAATGTGAGGAAATGAATTTGTTTTATTCAAAGTATGAAATTTGCAAAGGGATTCAGGGTAAAAAAACCCATGAGAATGATGCAAGTAAGCCCACCCCGGATTCCCCCAGGTGTTTAATTTTAAACAATGTGAATGTTCGCTTGCTTTCCCTATGTGCTGACTGAGCTAGGGCCCAAAATCCACAGCTATCCACTTTGCAAAAAAAGGGTCCGTTTTAGGAGGAAAAATGTGATGTATCCATGTTGTGTTTCAGCCCCTTTCCTGTCACGGGCACTAAGCCTACCCACACAAGTGAGGTACTATTTTTATCAGGAGACTTGGGAGAATGCTGGGTGGAAGGAGATCTGTGGCTTCCCACAGATTCCAGAACATTCTGTCACAGAAATATGAGGCAAATGTGTTTTTTTAGTCAAGGTTTGAGGTTTGCAAGGGCTTCTTAGTAAAAACCCTTGTCAAGAGACACTCAAGTGAACCACCCTAGATTCCCCCAGGTGTCTAGTTTTGAAAACTGCTCAGGTTTGCTAGGTTTCTCTAGGTGCCGGCTGAGCTAGGGCCCAAAATCCACAGTTATCCACTTTAAACGAGTCAGTTTTGAGGGGAAAATTGTGATTTATCCATTCTGCATTTTGGGCCCTTTCACGTTACGGCACTAGGCGAGGCACTATTTTTATGGGAAGACTTGGGGGAATGCGGGGTGGAAAGATGTTTGTGGGTCCCCACAGACACCAGAACTTTCCATCAGAGAAATTTGAGAAAAATGTGTTTTTTTAGTAAAAGTTTAAGGTTTGCAAGGGATTCTGTGTAAAAAAGGCTGGTGGGAGCCATGCAAGTCACCCCACCCTAGATCCCCCCATGTGTCCAGTTTTCAAAATTATACAGGTTTGCTAGGTTTGTGTTAGTGCCACCTGCGCTAGGGACCAAAATCCACAGCTACCCACATTGGGAAAAAAGAGCCAGTTTTCAGTGGAAAAATGTGATGTGTCCATGTTGCATTTTGGCCCCTTTTTCTGTCCCGCATACTAAGCCTACCCACACAACCGAGGTACCATTTTTATCGGAAGACATGTGGAAACAAAGAGTAGTACAATATTTGTTATTACCAATTGGATTTCGATGTATTGTGCCTTCCAAACATAAACCTGTGTGTAAGAAAGAATACATTTTGAAAAATGCCCTCTGAATCACAAGCTAGTATGGGTGACCACAAATTCAGAGATGTAGAAATAAACACTGCTTCTAAGCTCCATATTTGCTGCCCATTTCAGAAATATATAGGTTTCCTTGATACCTATTTTTCATTCTACATATTT
Organism: Calotriton arnoldi; assembly: GCA_963921515.1. Lineage (NCBI taxonomy): Eukaryota > Metazoa > Chordata > Amphibia > Caudata > Salamandridae > Calotriton > Calotriton arnoldi. The sequence goes on along the minus strand of CAWUFW010000731.1, from coordinate 3,461,571 downwards.
CACTATATGACTTGGTCTATACTCTGTACACAATGAAAAACCATCAAAAGGTGCATCTCCGCTGTTGGGTCTGAGTTCCTCAGGTAGTTGGATAACCTACACACCCTATACATCCATGGAACCAGAAGGATATAACAGACGTAATGGTATATTGTTTTTGAAAATCGGCCATTGTGACAAAAGTTACAGATGATTATGTTGTCCCAAATGGCTGTGTTTTTCCTATTCATTTTCAATATTTCTTTATTTCATTGAGGGAGCTACACATAAGACCCCTTGCTGAAGTTAGAATTGTATCTGCTTTTCAGAAATCTATAGCCTTCCTGGATCACCTTTGGGTTTCATATTGGTTTCCACCACAAACCTGAAGTAGGCTGAAAGCACAAAAAATAGGAGAAATGGGCTACCTCTTTGAAAATTGCCAAAACGGTGGCACAAAAATAGAGTTTTTGATTCAGCTCTACATGTTCCTGTAAGATGGGAAGAAGGTGACTTTAGCACAGCAAACCATTCATTAATGCCATTTTTAGGTAAAAAAACAGAAACTTTCATCCGGAGCTCTTTTTTCTTATTTTTCCCCCAAAACTCAAAATGTAGCTATATATTTTGCCTATTTTCTCTGTACTCTCCAGGATAATCCGCAAAATCTGGGTACTTTGAGAATCTACAGGATACTGGAAAAAAGGACACACGTTTGGAATGAATAAGTGAAAAAAAAGTTATAGAGGGTAAATGTGAAATACCCCAAAAAGCTAAAAACAAAAGGGACAACACTGGTGGGCGGGTGGACGGGGGACGACATCAGTTAAGAGGTTAAGAACTTTGGAAAGTTCATTTAAAGCTTTGTATTCATAACAGTGAAAACGCATTACATCAGCTTGTCTTTGTTCTACAGAACTTGTGAAGAGAAGATGTGCAGAGGTACAGGATGGGAGTGAGTGAACACAGGAGTGAATGACACAAACAGCCCCCATTTTTTCCAAGATGGCATTTTCATACAAATGTGGCATAGCTAAATTGCATTAATAAACAGACTTGTATAACTCATATTAAACTCGGTTGAACTACAACCATATTCACTTATCATTTATGGATTAGATCCAACATAAAAATCATTATTCGTTAATATTACTGATTGCATAGAAATATAAATTTGGAAAACGCTTCTAACAGCGAGGGCCGGCTGAGGGGAAAATCACAAGGTAGCAAGTGAAGCCAAAGCATCGCAAATCGTCAATCCCTCACCCACCACTGAGGGGTAAAAAAGACTAACAGAATGAGTTTACATTACCTTTACAGTACATAGAAATGTGAATACGGTCTTATAAACACAAAGAGACTCCTCATTATTGATCGCTGCTGCAAAGAAACTTTAGAGGGGAATGGCACGAGGGCAAGGGTTATTTCCTAGCAATACTTTTCTTGGACATATATTGAAAATCGATATCATATATATCTGATATTTTATGTGATCAATATTAAAACCGCAATATTGTGACAAACAACTGTGTAGTGGTGGGGACAGGGGCCTGCGGATCTCCGCACACTACCTGTCCCCCAGCCATATAATGGTTCAGGGAGTACATATCCCCGGACCTGCCTTTAGGCTCTCTGCAAAGAATCGTCAGCAAATACCTTCCTAGCCCAAGTTTAGGGATGGGCATGAATAGCTGAACACCAGTGCTCATGCCTTCCAGAAGCAGGCACACAAGGCAGGTAAGGGACATGCTTGTAAATGTCTGGATTGTGTCATTCCATCTGTGAGGTCAGCAGCTGGACTCCTGCAAGGGAAGGAAGGAGTGCTGAGGGTGAGCACAGAGCTTGATACACCCCTATGTGGTTGAAATATGCGCAAGGCTTACATGACCTTTTGCACCCCTCTCATGTCACAAAATGCAGATTTTGCACATGCTCATAGGCTTCGTCGGGGACACGCACTTCAATTAGTGCTTGTAAAAATTAATATAGTGATTCTGCGCTTTCGTTGTAGGCTGGAAAACAATGTGTGTGAAACTTGTCCCTAATATTTGCATAACACTAATTTTATGGCATGACACGGAGGCTAACATTATGCAAATCTCCTTTATTGCCACAGCTCAGCATCAACAATTGAAGAATACAGAACTTCAATGAGCATTCCAATATGGTATAAAGTCCCCCACAAGCAGCCATCTTCCTTCTTTGTTGCTGCTGCTCACAAAGATAAGTACCATCCTTTAAGAGCTTAGACCTCTTATATCTACTTCCATTATTACTGCATACTATTAATTGTACAGTATTTATAGCGTTTATTTTAGTGTTTTATTAATATTAAGTACTATTTAGAGTACGAATTTCTTCTTTTCAACCCTTTCTATATGTTCATATACATGTTTTCTTCTCTCTCTACCCTTTTTCATGGGTTAATTACTTTCTTTACTTCTCTAATCCTTCCCTTAAACTCCGGTTTTATTCCGAACCGGATTTAGCCTTTTTTCACATTCATTTATTTTTAAAACTTCTTACTGGCCGCCGGCGCGCGTCTTTCATAGCCCACCTCACGCAAAACCATTTCCTTTCATGCGCGCTCCTCAACCCGACCGCCCATGCCGGCACACCTCTACCGGGCCATTTCCTCCGCCTTACTGCCACTCCAAGCCCCGCTCTCCCTGCTAGGGAGACGGGGAAGTGAGCACAACGAAGTAGAACTAGACGCGTCAACCCGGCCCCCTCAACGCGAATGGTATCGCAGAGGAGGACCGGCTTGACCTATTTAGAGGAAAAGACCTCAGCAGGCGACCACACATGCATTTTACGTGCGTGGCAGCCATTTTAGGCGTTTGGGACAATCCTCTTACACATAATCCACACGCCATTTTAATAAATTGGGAAACACGATTGACAGTTACAATTTACCGACAGTTACATTACCAGTCAGCTGTTTTCTGTCAAACGATCAGCTGATTTTAGGACTTCTCCCTCACGCTAGGTAGGAAAAGTACTATCAAAGACATTTTTAACTATAAAAAAAAAGGGGGGGGCAAATTAGGACCAACTAAGCATATCCACTCCTTCTTACAATTAATTATTAACTAGCCCTACTTATTTATAAACTTATTTGGAAAATTATAACCCCTTTTAACAAAATGTCTGCACCCCCACCTCAAGTTAATATTGAGGATAAGTTGGAGGAGTTTGTTAACAAGGCTTTAGAGAAGGTTTTGGGCTCCATTGACGAAACCATTAATAAAAAATTAAATTCCATCTCCAATCTAGCACGGCCATCCACTAGTGGCCAAGACGGAGCAAGTAAGGCTCCAAGGAAGAGGGCCTCTGGAGGAAATCCTCCTAAGGGAGCAAAAAAAAGTAAAACCTCCATCCCCTCATCACGCTCTCAAGGCGGTGACAAGATTGGTGCCTCGGGCACCCCAGATGGGCAAGACAAAGGCCCCGAGCTCCCTATCCACATCGACAGTGATGATAATTGCGAACCAGAAATCGAGCATTCTTGGTCTTCTGAGTTCGACACTGATGTCGAAGAGGTGGAAGTAAGAGGAATGGGAAGCTCTGAAGAGGCATCCAAGGCCTCGGGATCCAAAATGGGAATTGTGGATCCGTTTGGAAAGGAAATGTTCGACCCATTTTTAATTAAACACCCCTTATCACCGGAGTGGACACCATCTCAACACGTGGGGGACTACCTCTCATTTTGGTTGAGGAAAGAAATACCCAAGGAGGTTAGGTCCAGGCTACGCTCCGAATGCCCATGACCCTCACTACCTGACAAAGTGGCTATGACTCCCGAATTTGACCCTAAGTTGGTAGCCTTTATAGCAAAAAATGCTAAAGACCCTAGGAAAGGCATGGATAAGGGGCTGAAGTCCTGTCAGGACCACCTACTCGATACTATAGGCCCCCTTACAAAGATTTTTGAGATGGCCGAGTCAGTCTATCTAGGGGATACCCCAATCGACCCAAAGGAACTAAGAGAATGGGTTCATAGGGCAATATGCCTCATAGGCAATGCCAATACTGCCATCTCCACGGATAGAAGGAAAGGAGTTCTACTTAAGATTGACCCTAAACTAATTGAATTAGCCAATAAAGATGGAGGTCCAAGTTCCCAGGGTCTACTTTTTGGAGAAGATTTCATAAAAGAAATGGCTAAGTACGTTGGAGCCTTCAGCTCCATTCAGAAATCGCAGAAAGAAATTAAAAAGGTGTTCCACGATAGAGTTTTTGGGAGGGCCAGGAGAATGCGGGGTCGTTTCCCCGGCCGTGGACTACCTCCCTCCAGACCCTTCCTGGGCCGTGGCGGAAAATTCCAGAATACCTACGGCACCCAGCAACACTTCTATCCACAAAGACAGAGGAACCGTGGAGGACCCTTCAGAGGTGACCGGAGACAGCGTTCGTTTTCCTCAGGTAGGAACCTTGAAAGACCATTCAGATATCCCTCCAAGGGCGGGAGGCAGATTACGCCAATTCTCTGGCAATTGGAATTTGGTAACTCAAGACCCCTGGGTCTTGGATACAGTGAGGGGATACAAGATAGAATTCCTCGATACCCCTTCCCAAACAAGACACCCACTGGAGATTTCATGCTCACCCAAGGACAAGAAACTGGTCTCACAGGAGGTAGAGGGCCTATTAACGAAAGGGGCGATAACAGAAGGCTCAGAGTTAGGATTCCTCAGCAATATCTTCCTGGAAGAAAAGAAAAACAAGGAACAAAGACCAGTCATAAATCTCAAGGATTTAAATCAATGGGTAACCTACCACCACTTCAAGATGGAAGGGATCCATCTTTTAAGAGATATCCTAAGGAAAGGGGACTGGCTGACGAGATTAGACCTGAAAGACGCCTACCTGACAATCCCAATCTGGGGACCTCACCAAAAATTCCTACAGTTTACTTGGGAGGGAAAGCTATACCAATTTCGCAGTCTCCCTTTCGGACTATCGTCCGCCCCTTGGTGCTTCACCAAGGTACTACGTCCCGTGGCTGCCTGGCTCAGGGAAAGGTGGGTGCGATTAATTATATATCTGGACGATATACTTATAATGGCTCAATCAAAACCGACTGTTTCCCTTTATATAGATCTCGCCATACGGCTCTTAGAACACCTAGGGTTTATTATAAACAAGAAAAAAGCTTGTACAGTACCAAGCCAACAGACCCAATTCCTGGGGTTTGTGGTAGATACTGTAAAAGCAGAACTGAAATTACCGGGAGACAAGGTAAGGAAAGTAAGAAAAGAACAAGGGAAATTACTCTTAAAAAAGACCTTCCCACTAAGAGTATTAGCAAGGATCCTGGGTCTGCTATCATCCACAATCCAAGCTATTTTTCCAGGGCCACTACACTATCGTGCTTTGCAGAGGCTAAAGGCAAGGGAACTGAGGTCATCGCAATCGTATTCCCAGATAGTATCTCTAGACCAAGAATCAAGGAGGGAACTCCTTTGGTGGTTGAAGAATGTGGAGGCATGGAATGGCAGAGCCATTTTTGGGGAAGAACCAGACCTAGTAATAGAATCGGATGTGAGTTTGGAAGGATGGGGAGCAAGATGTGGGAACTCATCAACAGGGGGTCGCTGGACAGATCAAGAGAAGAAATTGCATATCAACTGCTTAGAATTACTAGCAGGTTCATTTGCAGTTCGCTGCTTCACCCAGAAATCAATGAAATACTGTGTAATGTTACGAATGGACAATGTGTCAGCAGTCCGGTATGTCAACAAACTGGGTGGACCCCATTCCAAAGGCCTTATGGATCTTGCGAAGGGTTTCTGGGGATACTGCTTGAGCAAAGGAGTATCAGTTATAGCGGAACACATTCCTGGATTAAGCAATGGTGTAGCAGATGGGTTCTCCAGGAATTTCAGGGACTCCAGCAACTGGAGACTAGACAGGGAAATCTTCTTGAATATCCAATCCAGATGGGGCCCTTTCAGGATGGACTTATTTGCAGACCGGCTGAATACTCAACTAGAAGTGTTCTTCAGCTGGAGACCGGACCTAAAGCACAAGGGGTAGATGCTTTCCTCCAAGATTGGAGAGGTTTAGCTCCCTATGCTTTCCCGCCATTTGTCATGCTGCCTCATCTACTCCTCCACGCTCAACGTTACAAAGAGAGCCTAGTAGTGACCCCCCTCTGGAGATCACAAGCCTGGTTTCCAATCGTCCTGGAAATGAGCATAGACTTCCCAATTTTAATTCCTTCTTTCAGAGAGATACTCCTAGGTCCAGAGGGAGACATCCATCCCCTTGTAGAGCAGGGTCTTCTGGTTCTGACGGCATGGAAGATTTCAGGAGACAGTGGCGAATCCTTTGGCTTTCGACAGATGCTTTCCGACTCATATCTGAGTCATGGGCATCTGGAACAAGGAAAGCATATCGGCTGGCATGGAACAAACGGGTTCGCTGGTGTTTTCAACGAGGTTATGATCCTGTTTCAACTGATTTAGTGCATGCTGTGAACTATCTTTCAGAACTATTCACATCAGGCCTGTCTTACAGAACCGTGAATGTTTATAGATCTGCTATATCTGCAGGACATTCCTTAGTAGACGGTGTTTCTGTGGGACAGAATTTACTAACTAAAAAGATAATGAGAAGTATGAGGGTACTAAATCCTCCAATCGCTAAATATACTGCTTTATGGGATGTTAGAGATGTGTTACGAACCCTAACCTCCTGGGGCGAGAATTCCACTCTTTCCCTAAAACACATTTCATATAAATTTACTGTTTTATTATGTCTAGTATCGTTCAGAAGAACTTCAGATGTCAAAGCACTAGATATTTCTAGCAGGGCATTCCAACCAGAGGGTGTTTGCTTTTACCTCAAAAAGAGAACCAAAACCATGTCTTCTTCTATCTTTTACCCCTTCTTTCCTCAGAATGAAAGACTCTGTGTGGTTAAATGCTTGAAAGAGTACGAAAAAAGAACTGAAAGTTTGAGACTTAATGAGAGTCAATTATTAATTTCTCACAGATCTCCTCATAAGGAGTTTCCTCACCAACTTTGGCAAGATGGGTGAGGGAAGTCATGTATGAAAGCGGTGTAGATGTCTCTATTTTTGGAGCACACTCCCTCAGAGGTGCATCATCTTCTAAAGCCTTTATCCTTGGAGGGGGGCTGCAAGAAATCCTTAGGGCAGCAGACTGGTCGAACGAAAGTATGTTCAAGAATTGTTATTTCAGACCAATCTCTAATGTGATTGATAATGTTCTTAATCCACTTTGAACGTGCATAATGTTAGCCACCGTGTCATGCCATAAAATTTAGATTTTTCACAGCCTGCTGGGCAGAATATCAGGATTTTATTAAAGACACGGAGGCTAATATTATCCCTCCACTTTTTAATGTAACCCACCCTGATGTTTCTGATGTTATTAAAAATATTACGGGAATCTATTCTTTTATTTCAGGATAAGAATCTTGTTCTCTCCGGACCACGAGTTGGAAAATGGTCTTCAATTGGAGTTTAATCTCTTCTTGTTGAATTATATTGTTCGCAGTTACACAAAGAAGGAAGATGGCTGCTTGTGGGAGGACTTTATACCATATTGGAATGTTCATTGAAGTTCTGTATTCTTCAATTGTTGCTGCTGAGCTGTGGCAATAAAGGAGATTTGCATAATATTAGCCTCCGTGTCTTTAATAAAATCCAGATTTTCTGCCCAGCAGGCTGTGAAAAATCTAAATTGTTTACCTCATTAATGACTTGTCTGGAATGTTCAGTGAGTACTGTAGAAATACTACAATACAATCCGAGTAGGGAGGGAGAAGGCAAGGACCAGAAACTGCTGAACGTCAAACGGGCTCTTTGACAACCCTTTCATTTCTGCTCCAGTGCCTGCCTTATGAAGTCGAGAGATCAGGGATGGCAAGGGCAATGCCAGGGGTGCCAAAAGGCAAGCCCCGGGAAGCAGCTACTACCCCTGGCTCCCATTATTTGACATCTACACCGAGGAGGATGAAAAGCTGAGTTGGCCATTCCCACAACTAAATGTGTGACCATCAATGTACAAAGAGTTCTTCACAGCAGGCACTCAACCTTCTCAGATATCATAAGGCCTGCTCTAAAACCCAAGTGAGATGAACGATTTGTGTGATTTATTTGGGGCATCGTCTTCTTTTAGGCAAAAAGTAGCTCTCGCCTTCTTTTTGGCAAAATGTGACCATTATATCTGAATGATTCTGCTTTTTTGCGCTTCGTCCCAGCTGATTCAGCGCATTTTTATACCTGTTCCCTGCACACCATTGCCCACCCTTTGCATAAATATAGCTGCACAATGGGTTAGTCTTGAAGTCTTAAAGTTAAAGCAACTTAGGGTAACCAGATAACTGCAGTTGTTACCTGATTTTTAATCATGAAGCAATGTGCACGGAAAAAATACCATTTCCACACTTCCTTGTCTTAAAGGACCTTGAGAAACGAGTCTGTCGGGCAGATTTCTGCACATTCTTGTGCCCTGCTGTGTCTGCAGACTTGAAGACAGTTGAGTCATTGGACATTGTGAAAGCTGCAAAGGTAGCAATGTCAGTGAAGAAAGCAAGCACACCTCGGTCTAGACAAGAAGTGTCTTGGCAATAAGGTACAAAGGTGCCCCAGAGTGCAGGAGCCAGCCACGATTGTGCTTCCTGCTGGACACTAGGCTGTTACGCCACACCACGCAATTACATGCTGTTCGTGGAAAAAAAATACTGCAAATGCGTCGTTCACAATGAAAATTTACCACAAATGGACTGGAACAACGTGAATGACAGAGCGCAACCAGCTGTTGTTCGCAGTGCCTTTGGTTTTTTTTGCACTATTTTTTAGCGCAAAATGCATCCTCGAGTTCAAAGTGGGCAGGAGGACACATTTCGTGCTAGTACTAAACGCCAGTTTTGCATTTCATGTAATTACGTGTAATTGTGCTTAAATTTGGCGCAATTGAACAAATGAAAATAGCACAAATTTCCCACACACCTAATCGTCACTCACAAATGGAGCCTACTTTGGCCTTGGCGAGGTTTGATGGATGAGTTGTCCACTGATTCTTGGGCATAAATGCCCCACATTTCAAGCCAAGGAATTCAAAGCTTTGTATTTTGGTACTTTTATCAATTGAAACGAATAATTATTACAAATCCCACAATTATTTAAATGAAAGCCAGGAATTGGAAGCGTGGACCTAGATTTATTACCGATTAGCACAGGCGGTGGTGCAGTGCTTAGCAGTGCTTCTAGATGAAAATAGTGGGAACAGGACCACGAGGATTGTTCACGCCCAAAAATAATTCGTAATGAACGTTGTCAAGAGCATAGAGCCAAAGCCCTTTGCATTTTGTAGTGCCAAAGCATCAGCTAATCTATGCTAAAGGGATGAAATAGGGCAGGAGAAGTGTAAACAGGCGTAGGATTTCATGCAAAGCTGGATCTACTGAAGTTGTGTGATCTGCCTCTGCATGGAATCCTAGCACCAAATGGACCAGGGCAAGCAATAGGCAAGCTTAACATCGAGCGATAGTTCAACACACAACATTTGTAAATTCAGAGATATTGCACATTTTACCTGGCTTAGAGCTGACTGATTGTTTGCAAAGAGAAACATGAGTCTCTGGGACACATTTCATGCTAAAATATAGCGCTAAATGCCAGATTTGCGTAATTTTTCTAAGATTTTGTGTAAATACGCAATATGGAGATTATGTGAAATTCACACACCTCTAGAAAACTGCCAATAAGTGCAAACAATCAATCAATCAAATGAGATTTATAAAATGCAGCTAGTCACCCGCTAGGATATCCAGGAGCTGAGAGCCAAGCTGCTTGGGTGGAATCAATTGCGTAACCAGGTCTTGAGTTTCCCTCTGAATTCCGGAAGAGAAGCTGAGGTCCAAAGGTGGAGGCTGTTCTAGGACTTTAAGGTGAGATAGGTGAAGCAGCGTCCTCCACTGTTGCTTCAGCGGATGCGGGGGGTGTGAGCGAGGGAAAGGGAGGCGGAGCACAGGTATCTGGAGGGTTGGTGGCATGGCCGGACTGGGAACAGAAACCGGCCCTGGCAAACTGCTCGGCCGGCCCCCCCTGGGGTGAGGGGGGGTGCAGCCGAGCAGTTTGCGAGGGCCGGTTTGCCGGTTTCGGCCGATTTTGTTACAGGGGACCGATATTGCCGACCCCCGGTAACAAAAACGGCCCCCCAGGGGCCGAAAACCAGCCCCCACCCTAGCGGCCTACCGGGGAAACGCCCGGTGCCAGCTATGGCCAGTCCGGCCCTGGTTGGTGGAAGCTCAGGCGGCGGTTGATGTATGCTGGTCCATGATTGTGAAGGGCTTTGTAGGTATGGGTTAGCATCTTGATTTGGCATCTCTTATGGACAGGGAGCCAGTGGAGTCTCATTAGGGGAGTGGTGATGTGGGTGTGTTTGAGGAGGTCGAGAATGAGTGTGGCCTCTGAGTTCTGTGTGGTCTGCCGTCTCTTCAGGAGGTGTTTGGTAATTCGTATGTATAGTGTGTTGCCGTAGGCCAAGCGGCTGGTGACGAGGGCTTGAGTGACTGTGCGTCTGGTGGTGAATACTCTGATTCGAAAACAATACCTGTCAGTGATGACAAAAATAGAGTGCCGGTTTTATGCATGAGCATTGGGTTTTCTCCTCAGCCTTCCGAATGGTTTTCAAATTCCGTGAATAACGTAGATTTCCCATGCACAGCTAGAAGTGATGTAAATTCTTATGTGTATGTTATGCACTGACCACGTGCTATTTGTCCTTGGCAGCCATTATGGTCAAACACAGGTGGCCATTTCAGAAGCAGAAATGGGTTATGTTCCCTATATTCTCTCAGTAGAGGGACCTGAATGATTTACGTCTCCACAGCTGACAAGGGATCTTGTGCCACACCTGACACCCCCCACCAGGATTGAATTTCGAGGCAACTGCACTTTTCACGCTGGGAATTTGAGGCCCAAACTGATAATAATGATAGCAATGCTGACAGTCCTAAAATGCAAAGGACTGTTCGTTAAAATGTCATGACTGGCCAAAGGTATTTTACATGACTTGGAGGTACTTAATAGTGATTTAGCTTAAAGACAATAGAGAAGAGGTGACAGGAACCTTCCAGAATCTTCTAAACACCATTCATTGCCCACCCCCCCCACATTTCTAGTCAGCAAACTGAACAAAGCTGAGGTAGAGTCCTAAAAGGAAGTGACCACTAAAGATACGTCAACTGACTCACCCTTCTAACCCTGGTGATCTTCCATCTTGGATAAGCCGACTTCTGGGGATCTGATATGTCACCTTGACATCTTTTTGGGCAATGCCAATCAGGAATTTGAAGCTGAGGAAGTGAAGTGCGACTTTGAAAGTGGAAGGTGACAGATAACACAATTTCTCCATGTTGACTAATGCATTCTGGGAGCTGTAGTCTAGGGCCAATCGAAATGAGAATCCTGCACAAAAGTAAAAGATTTATGTTGTTTTAAAAAAGGAAAACCCAGCAGTTGATATAGGAGGGCCTTTTGATGCGAAGGAGCCACGTGATCACGGCAGGTTCCTGTAGGCACAATCCTACGGTGTACTTGACGTCCATTTACTTGTTTCAAGAAACCTCCTAATGCGCTCTGTGAATACTTGCTCCCTTCCTGCTCTTTCCAAGATTCCTTGTACAATCAATGAGGCCTTTGTCCTGACCTTTGACCCAAAAGCCCCTTGGGCCCCGTCCTCAGTCCTCCCTTTCCTGCTTGTCCTTTGAGTTTGAGTAATGTGCCAATCCAGAATGCGCTTAACCCTGCTGCAGCCTGTCATCCAGTCTCGTGAAACTATAACCCCCTCTACGGCAGCTGCTCCCCCCGTCCCTCCACCACAACGGAACTTTGCTATTGGAGTGGACGTGTGCTGCAGATTTCTGTAAGTAAGGCGAAGACACAGCTCAAAGTCCCTCAGAAGAGACTTAGGGGCACATTACGATACCCGGCGTAAAAAAATCCGCCAGGCATGGAAGCGGCAAAAATCCGCCCGCACACACCGTCTGAACACCGACCACGCCATTACGATTACACAAACCGAAAACCGCCATCGGCGGAAAAAACACACAAAATACCGCCCGCCAACGTCCGAGTCGGAGTAAAACCGCCCGCCACGGACGGAAACACGCACGACAACACAAAACCGCCCGCCCTCACGGCCGACACACCGCACGTGAAATTACGATCGCACCGCCATGAGCGCGGAAAAACCACAAATATACCGCCCGCCAGCGCAAAGAACGCCGATGAGAATCGACACGGCAGAAGCCATGGCGCCCACGTACCTGCACAGAAACCATCCGCTCACAAAACCAATAGCACACAACATGGCCAACAAGTCCACACAGCAAGGCACGCACAAATACACAAGCACAGTACACATCCCGAAAACACCCCCCGGACAAACAAAAAATACAAAGGCCAGAACACCAGACACAACACACCTGAAAACAACAGACCATGAGGACACACCCACATAGGTGAGTACAAAAGCAGCACTCCCACAGACCACAACCCCTTGCTACATTGCAAACCAGAGAGGAGAGGAGAGGACACAGTGACACAGCAAGGACAGCAGCACACCACAGAAACGCACACATCACTCACCACCACCACCACCACCAAACACCGGCACCACAAACCCCCTGCACATTACACAACACACACCGCACCAGCACCACAAACACCATGGCACCACAAAGAATGCCCAAGTACACGCCCATTGAGCTGACGGTCATGGTCGACGAGATCATCAAGGTGTACCCACAAATCTATGGGAACATGGTCCAGCACACACCACTAGCCACCAGAAACAGAATGTGGAACCGGATCGTAGACCAGGTCAATGCAGTCGGGACCCTGCCCAGGAACAGAGGTGAAATAAACAAACGTTGGAATGACGTAAAGAGCCTGGTCAAGAAGAAGGAGGGCAAAAACAGAGAGCTGGCTGCCGTCACTGGCGGAGGGAATCCCGCGCTCTTTAAGACCTTCAAAGCGTGGGAGGAGAAGGTGCGAGTCATAATACATCCGGAGATCCTCGCCGGATTAGCAGGGGAGTGGAGGCTGGTAAGTACAAACTAATGTATACCAGCACACCGCTATGTACTCACATGCACTACCACCATGCCACAGCTCCCAGGGACAAACACCCCCATGTCCAGCACACAATACACAACACATCACACACACATGCAACAGACACCACCACACACAGCCCAAACAGAACAACTGTAACATACGTGGGGACATGTGTACACTCAGCCAGCCACGTAACCACCAACAGGTCCCCAAATATGCCAGAAGCGCCACAACGAGCACCCACCACACCCATGTGTCCGCCACAGCTGCACTAACCGACAAGTAACAGGTAAGTGGCAGGAACACAAAGTGCAGTGGGTGGGAGGGTGGACAGCCCAAGTACAACACACACCAGGCCCCAGTCCCACAGCACAGCAAGGAGGAGCATCCCCCACACCCCACAGCCACGTGTCAGCCACCGCAGTGCACAACGACAGCCGAAAGGCAGACATCACGGTCCACAGCAATCGGTGTCAGTGGGTGTCCAGCCACCCCCACGACCCACAACACCCCCCCACCCCCACAGACCTGCAACATGGAGCACCCCCCGCTTAGAGCCATGTGGCATCCAGTACAGTGCACGCACGAACAACTTGCAGGTGGGAAACTGGACAGGGCTGGATTACTGGAGGCATGAGGACCATAACACGACCAACACATGGGACATGTCACGTAGCAGACGAACACGCAGCACCGCCCACCGTCACGAACAAGTGAACAATGTGCACACGGACATGAACAACAGACTCACACCCCACATGACCCATCACATACATAGCAACACCCAAGGAGCCACGTCTGCATGCACAAGCCACACTGAATATAGTACCACACGGCAGCCACTGTGCAACTCATCACACACAACCGAAACACCATTGAAGTCCTGTCCATGTAGCCCCTACTGCCTGTCAACCACACACCCCACAACTACGCCTATGTAAGACAAACAACACTAGACGCAACAGAGCGGAACAACATAAATGCACACGAACACCACTGAACCCATCAAACACACAGACACACCATGCACATACAACATACCATCCATCCCATCCGTCAGCCCCAGTTTCATGAAAGGCATGTCATCCGCACAGCTGCCACACATACAGCAGTCACGCTAAGATACATGCCCATGACCAACCATGTGCCAGAAGTCAATGAAGCGCACGACACACTGTGAGCAACAACACACAACATGGGCCACACCCCCCGAGCACTGCAGTGATGCACATGGCACAGGGCAGCACGCACACCAAGGAGATGGGACAACTGCAATACGTTGGCTGGCACACAACCATCACTCACTCATAACGATGCGTCCAATGCCATGTCCAGTAATCACAACAGACAGCAAATATGCAGGCCATGTCAAGCATGCACACACCTCAAACCATGCACTGTCATGCTGCAACAACACATGTCACGTTCGGCACCCATGGCTCACAGCATGTACCCCAAAAGCATATTCCCTCCCAAATGCGAATCTGGGGCATGGCCCCCATGTTGCCATATGCGTTCCTAAGCGTTCCATTTGAACCCCAAAAGCATATTCCCTCCCAAATGCGAATCTGGGGCATGGCCCCCATGTTGCCATATGCGTTCCTAAGCGTTCCATTTGAACCCCAAAAGCATATTCCCTCCAAAATGCGAATCTGGGGCATGGCCCCCATGTTGCCATATGCGTTCCTAAGCGTTCCATTTGAACCCCAAAAGCATATCGCCTCCCAAATGCGAATCTGGGGCATGGCCCCCATGTTGCCATATGCGTTCCTAAGCGTTCCATTTGAACCCCAAAAGCATATTCCCTCCCAAATGCGAATCTGGGGCATGGCCCCCATGTTGCCATATGCGTTCCTAAGCGTTCCATTTGAACCCCAAAAGCATATCCCCTCCCAAATGCGAATCTGGGGCATGGCCCCCATGTTGCCATATGCGTTCCTAAGCGTTCCATTTGAACCCCAAAAGCATATCCCCTCCCAAATGCGAATCTGGGGCATGGCCCCCATGTTGCCATATGCGTTCCTAAGCGTTCCATTTGAACCCCAAAAGCAAAGTACAAACCAGACCCAGGATGGGCCAGGAGCCCGCATACACCAGAGTCACAATAAGTAGGGGCACAGCAACACACCCATCGGCATGGCCAATCCGTCCCATGCCACATGTGCACAGCACACAGTCCCATTGCCAAGCACACACAACTACAAATGCTACAGCCACACACACGCCTCCGGGAAACCCATGTACGAGATTGCACGAACTGTTAATGTCAGACGACAAATACATACTTCGCCAGGTGCAACACAATAACAAATCTCATTCTCTCCACAGGTGACGAACTGCTGGATGCTGGGGATGGAGCCAGCAGCCAGCACAGCCAGCCTACAAGCCCCCAACGAGGACACACGGATCTGGAGGATCTGTCCTCCTCTTCGGACACGGACCACCAAGCAGGCCCATCTGGTGTGGCAGGGCCCAGCCGCTCCCCAGGACCCCTCCTACCCACCAACCCATCATCCAGGGCTGCTGAACATTCCCAGCCCCCTGCTGCCACTGTCGTTGCGGCCACACCCACGGTCATTGTGGCCACTACCACTGCCGCAACCGCCACCATCGCCGCACCGACCACCACCGCCGCCACCACCACCACGTCTTCGCTGGCACCAGCCCCAGCGCAGGTGGTGGCCCGGCCGACTGGATCCACCCTGGGAGCCACAGCGAGGTCCGTGGTGAGCAATGTGGCTAGTGGGCAGGCCGGTGGCAGCAGGACTGGTAGGAGGAGCAGGGTCAGGGAAACGCCAGCCTCCCCTGGGAGCCATGCCCTGCCTCAAATGGCCAGAGTCCTTGGGGCCTATGAAGAGGCCCAAGGACAATGGGTCCGGTCTGCTTCAGACACGCGTGAGGTGCTGGGGGTGCTGAGGTCCATGGACGCCCGTATGGGCCAACTCGTGGACCTCATGGGCCAGCTGGTGGTGGCGGTGAGGTCACTGCCAGGGACAGCAGCTCCCCCTCCGCCACCACCTGCCGGGGCGCAGGGTGGAGCAGCAGTGTCCAGTTCCCCTGCGTCCACAGCCAGTGAGCACACCTCAACCACCAGCATGTCGCAAGCAGGCACCCCCTCGCAAACGTGGAAGGGGCCGTCCGAAGTGGAAACAGATCTCCCGGGAGGACTTCGCACGCTCCAAACGCAAGTGAGGCAGCCAGCCAGCCTCCGCCAGCCTTCCTTGACCAGCCACTGCATTGACTTGGACTACGATCCCACTCCACACAGCCATCTGGATGGCATGTGTGTGTTGGACTATGGACATAGAACCAGTGGGTACACCCTGAGCATCACGCAGCCATGACCGACAGCTCATTGTCACTGCACGCACCACTTTTGTCATCACCTTACACACAATCACATGTCACAGTTTGTAATAAATGCACCTTTTTCACTAACTGCTGTTTGTGCCCTGTGTTTTATTTGTACGGAATACAACGGCCACCTTGGGCGGAAAGGCACCTGATGCGTGGCATGGCAATTGAATCCGGAGGGCCTGTAGGGACCTAGGGGTGGGAGACAGAACAGGAGCACATTCAATGAGTGTGTCACACACCCATCACACAGTACATGTCAACAACTACAAGCAATGTACACACATCGCACAGAGCAATAGGGCACAATGCCACAGCCACCAACAGTGGCATACTACCCTGGCCATGGAGCGTTGACACACGCACGCAGTGAACAAACGGCCACCCTGACACAGCACACACACACCTGCACAGATACAGCCACATCAGCCGTCGTACATGGACACTCACCGTCAAGTGAAGTAGCGGGCGATGAGCTGCTGCCGCACATTACCAGCTTCCTCCTCTCCGCTGTCCTCCTCACTCGAGCTGTCCTGGTCTGCGGGCTGGGGCCCTGGTTGATCTCCGTCATCCACGATGAGGGGGATCTGCTTCCGAATGGCCAGATTGTGCAGCATGCAGCACGCCACCACTATCCGGCACACCTTCTGTGGGGAGTACGCCAGCGCACCCCCGGTGCGGTCCAGGCACCTGAACCTGGACTTGAGGAGGCCAAAGGTACGCTCGACCACACGTCTGGTCCTCCCATGTGCCTCATTGTAGCGATCGTCTGCTGGGGTGCGAGGATTCCTCAATGGACTGAGCAGCCATGCCCCATTCGGGTACGCAGAGTCACCTGGGTGTGAGGGACACAGAGAACCGTTGCTATTCCAACTGGACAGGGGACAGCATCGCACAACCAGCACGCTACACCACTCCACATACTCACCGACAATACAGGCACGATCCTGTTGCATATTGGACATCAGTCGTGGCAAGATGCTGTTGCGCATTATGTGTGCGTCATGGGCCGAGCCTGGGAACTTTGCACACACGTGGGTGATCACCATGTCCGCAAGGCACACCACTTGCACATTCAGGGAGTGCGTGTGCTTCCTGTTGCGGTACAGGTGCTCAGTGGCCTGTGGTGGAACAAGGCCGACATGTGTGCAGTCAATGGCTCCAACGACGTGTGGGATTCTGCCAAGGGCATAGAATGCACCCTTCACTGCCGCCAATTCACGAGCCCTGGGGAAGCGGATGTACCTGTTTCGGTACAGCATCATGGCTGCCAGTACATCCCTCAGCACCTTGCTGAACATGGGCTGGGACATCCCTCCTCCAATGCCCACTGTGTGCTGGAATGACCCAGTGGCGAAGAAATGCATGGCGGCCATCACCTTAGCCGTGGGGGTGACAGCAGTCGGATACACCCTGCGGGGACGGAGATGGGGTTCTAACATGGCACACAGTCGATGCAGGGTTGGCCTGTCCAGCCGAAACTTCCTAATAACCTCTGTATCGTCCATGTCCGCCAGCAATTGGTATGGGCGGTCAATGTTCGGTCTCCGCCTAGGGACAATGGCAAAGGACACATGTCAAAGCAACACGACACATATCAATTTCGCATACACATCACTGACATGACTGAGCAAGCACATGAGCCACAGCCCAGCTGTCAAGCTGGGTCGGCACGGCCACAATACACTTACACAGGTCTCCCAACAATGGCAATGGCTAGTGATACAAACCACTGCCATGTGCATGCACATGGGGATCTAGGCCCCAATGACTTGCGGGGCGTGCTGATGGGGACTGACTGCATATCCGTCAAGCGGCAACGCCACGGCAACATGAATGTCTGCTGAGCATGGAACTGCTTCCGCGGCTGGATGAGTATGGCACACGACGACGACGATGTGGGCAGAGGCTGAGCGGCCAAAACAAGTGGGACCTGTGGCGCGAGGGGACATGAGACAGTAGTAGGTGTCAGCACTGCACCCTATGTACAGCACTGTACGGATCACACCTCCCGAAACATTGACAGGTGTCCACATTGACAGCCCCATGCCAAGACGGCTGTGTGCTTGCAGTCACACGTCACAGGTGAGAGGTTACATTGCACGTGCCAGGTGGCAGACGTACATAGTGGGAGCTGGCATGTGTGTGCATGTGTCTCCTGTTCAGGATCCACCAGATGGGCGCTGACTCTGTACTGAGCATTGGACACAGCATGTTCCGTGGAAGGCTTGTGTGTGTGGGATGGTGGCACTGGATGTGCCTCCGTTGGGTGGGGGGCCATGCACAGGGCGGGTACGTCGATGATTGCGCATTGTTGGTCACGGTGGGTGCACCAACTAGGATGTGTTGCCCTGTGTTCAATTCCTATGTCCGCATGATGATGGACTGTAGATGTGGGCAGACTACACATTGGTCGATGTGCTGTCTATATGCATGTGCCTTCACACCAGGCACAGCTGCCCCTGCACATGTGACCCCTGCTGGACTCGCTGCTGGGTCTGTGGAGCTGATGCACCTTCTGCGCGTGGGGCGGACAGCTCTCCTCACTTCCCTCATTGCGCATGTCATGACTTTGCCGCAGGTGACATGGATCATGGAGGGCCCACATGTACGCGTGGGTAGGCTACACATGATTGTACACTGGTCGCCACCCCCAGTCAGTGTTTCGAATGGGAAGGTTGTCGTGCTGGTGGTATGTTCGATGTGGCGGATGGGCGGGCCTAGGTGCGGGCTTACATTCCGGACATGGGGGGGTAGTTGGATTGGCGACCAGTTGCAGTACACACGGGACACGTCTCTTCCTTTCCACATCTGGGTCATCCCTTGTACTAACTGACAGTGATACAGTCATCTTCGCCCCAGCCCTCATGTCCTCCCCTCGCTCCCCCAATATGCATGCTCACCTGCGAGGCTAGCGCTTGCACAGGCAGCCCCAAGCTCGCACCAGAGAGGGCAAGGAGTGTATGTGTGGGTCCAGTTGCACGAGTGGGCTGTCTCAGGGTATGATGTGTTGCGGGACGCCGTCCACCTGCGTGGTGCCCCAAATGGAGACCCGGCCTGCATGGACTATGCATCACAGTCTTCGCCTTCCGGATCCGCCACCTGCGACACCCAGTGGCTGTGGCTGCCCTTGCGGCCATGCCGCGTCCGTCTGTGACTGATGGCCCACACATTCACTCTTTGGCCTCTCTGGGGAGGGCTCGGGGGTGGTGGCGCACGCGCTTGCACTTAGTCGCAATGGCATGTGGCGTGGTTGGTATGATGGGCAATGGATGGGATGGTGCGAGCCACCTCCCGTGACGTCAGTGCTGCTCGTGCTGTGGTGCGTCCCCCCTACACTTCCATTTGACTTGTGCCATGCTAGACGTTGAGGTTCTATTGCCTGCGTGATATGACCAGGAGGAGCGCGAGGAGACCTCTCACACACCATGCTCCACTGCCATCCCGTGCCCTGTATCGCCTGTGCGGATTGACTATGTTGGGGTTACACCTGGTCGACTGGGGCTGTGTGTGCCTTGTCAAGGGGCATGGCGGGCGCACAACAGGATCCAGCTTGTCCACAGAGGGTGGGCTGAGGTGCGCCTGGTACCGCTTTGTACGTGTGCCCGGCTGCTGTGCACACACGTGTTCACTCCCCCCGACAGGTGTCCTCTCACAATGCCCAGGGAAGCGGTGGTGTACTGTTCATGACCCCTCCCAACACGGCGTGCTCCAACTTGGCATGTGCGCATCTACCCGTCGCACCCACCCACCTGAGCACTGCGTCTATACGACTTCACACGACACATGTGTGTCTTCCACAGTAGTGCTACTCATTTGCGTTGACATCCAATACCAGTGGACTACATGGTCATGTCACGACTGCCGTGTACTTCACATACTCTCATCCTCTCTCATTCGTACTTGTGAAATGAGTCAGCGGAGACAGTTTTGGTTTCAAACATTATATTGAGTCTTCTGTCCTCTGTGATGCAGTATAGTGGACACTACTGGCAGCGGAATACATGTTGAGGATATACTGAGCATGATTGCAAATGGGATAGGGTGTGGGGTTACATGTGATTGGCTGTTGCATGTGGGATGTGGGCTTCAGAGTGACATCTGCTTGGCCAAGGCTGTGCTAATGTACATTTACGTATTGCTGCGGAGCTGCGGACTTTGACACAGACGGTATACATGTAGCCTACCAGACCGCTTGGCATCATGGGCACAGTCCATCTCAGTTCCATGTGACAGGTTTGCTGCGGTTGTTCCTCATGCACGCGTGCATGTGAGATGACATCAGGGCATGTGCTTGCGTGCATGCAGCGGCGTGCCACTTGTTGTTGCACTGTGGTGGTTACTGGACATGTCACAGTCACTGGGGTCGTGTTGTTGTTGTATGCACTTGTCGTCCATGCAAAGGTCCTGGTATGGGATTCCCGGGGCGGGGGTGGGAGGGGTGCAGCACCCACAGACTCCAGGCGACCTATTCATGTCCACTGAGCGGTGTGTGTGTCCATGTGCGCTGGATCCATGTCGTGTCCTGGTTGTTCGTGCAGTTCCGTCCATGTGGGTGCGATACACAGAGCCCATGCCACTGCCTCCCACGATGCATGCGGTGTTCCTGGATGTGATGGGGAACAGTGTGCATGTCCCGGTCATATCCGATGTCATGGCGATGTCGTTGATGGTGTGGTTACAGTTGCCGGTCGTTTGGTATGGCTGTTGTGGTGGTGACTGGCCAGTCCGTGCGGAAGCTAAGCATGGGTGCGGGGTTGGACATCATAGGTCACTCGGGGAACCTGCGTTGTGGTCCGACGAATTGACAGGTTGTCAGGTATGCGATGCCGTCCAGCAGGGCTTCCATGTCATTGGTGGTGTACATGTTTGCCAGCCAATGTAGCGGATGGTGGCTGTCAAGGTGTTGTTCGTAAGTTGTCCCTTGGAGGACCATGATGGGGCATGCTGGGTGACATTCGATGTAGCTGTTCTCGATGATCCGTCGTGTGGAGGCACAGTGGTCCCATTTCAGTGCGGGTGCGATGTTGGCCACATACGCCATGCCCCCATAGGCAGAGCAGGCCCTGTCGTGTGCGTCCAGAGGGAGGAGTAGTGGTAGCAGGTCCGCCTTCAGACATGCCGGGTTGGAGAGGCATATCTCCACGGGATGCTGGTAGGGACACCTCCGACAGTAGAAGACGGGCATGACGCAGCTGAACAATGTGATGCGGTAAGTCAGTCGGTAACTTACGTTCAGCAGGGACAGGAGATCGCATCCCAATGTATGAAACAGGTTGGTTTTGTACAGCTTGAGCTGTTCGGCGTAGTTGGGTAGGTGTGTTGCGGTTGCCATTTCGCAGCGGTGCGTTGTGGTGGCGTGCTCCGGCTGTGTGTGCAGTCTGCAATGTGCACGCTCCGAGGTTGCTGTGAGCTCTGTGTAGTCGTGGGGAGACAGGACTTGTGTTCTGTTGGCTTGTTTGGAGGACACGGGCCCTCTTCCCACATGCTTCTCAGACAGTTCAAGGTCAGTGATGTGTGACTCCTTCCAATTAACTTGCATGTGGCCGACATGGGGGAGTGTTTTCTTCTTTCTTCCCCGTCCGTTGTGTGCTTCTGTGATATGCGCTATCTGCCCTGTGGTCGGTCTCCTCGGCATGCCTGTGTTGGTCTATTCTTGGACAATGGCTGTATTCACCGGCTTCTGTCGTAGGGCTGTGGTTTCGGAGTTGGAATGGAAGGTCATTCAGTGCTGTCTGCTCTCCCTTGTGTGGGCGGCAGGCTGCCTTTCCGCTCTGCGTTGGGCCTTGTGTGTGAATGTTATTCTTGGGCCACCTGTTGTCGGTCCCCGGGCTCTTTGGTGTTCCGTTTTATATGTCTTGTTCATATGTGCAGGGTGGTATGGGTGTTTCAGTGTGGTACTGGCGTTCCTCTTCCCGAAGGGGCCCTGCTTCTCCTAGTTGGTGTTGCCGCCGCTGTGTGCTACGCCATGTTTGTTACACTGGGGTGTGTCCTGCTGTTGCGTGTCTTCACTGACATGTGTGCGTCGGTTGTGTGGCGTTGGGTGTTGTCCGTGAATTGGGCGTTGGGGACATGTCTGTGGCAGGCCTGTCACGTGTCATGTGCGTTCGGGGTGGGGCTGATGTGTGTGCTGCTTGGTTGTGTCCCTGTGTCTGTGTGCGACGCATGCATGGCGCTGCGGTTGGCCTCTGCGTTGTGCGCATGTGTGGCGGCGTCATCGGCGCTTTGGGGCCGTGACGGGGTGGTTGGTTCCTAGTCCCAGGTGGTGTGTACACATGTGTTACGCGATGTTACGATTTGGCCTGTGTGTCATATGTGGATGCAATGGTGGATGTGTAGTGTACACGCGCTGGTGGGGGGTTGTCCGCTTTTTCCGCCCTTGCACTGTGTGCGCTGTTTGCGTGCACTTGTTGTGTGTGTGCCTACCTGCGTCTCCGCGGTACGTTGCGTCCTTGGTGGTGCATCAGCAGGAGCATGGGGAGGGCCTGCAGTGCTGGATTCATGCTCGGGGGAGCCGCTTCTTCGTTATCCGTGCTCGGCGTCCGTGTTACCGCTTCGGTTTGTCGTACAGTATCTCTTGGCCGTGGGAGCCGTTTGTTTGCGGCATCGTAATTTATGCGCCGGGCGGGACGTGTTTTGTCGGACGGTGTGTGTCAGTTGTGCTGCGCCGCTACGTGAACGGGCGCACTTTGATGGCGGACGGTGTTGCTGGCTTGCCGGCGGTGTTTGGCCTACTTTTCGCATCGTAATTGGGCGGGCGTGTGGACTGCTGCGTGCCGGCGGTAACTGGTGGTTTTTGCATCCGCCAGCACGGCGGTGGTGCTTCCGCCCGCCATCGTAATGGGCCCCTTAGCCTTTCATCCTTCAGGGGACAGTGGCGCGAGTACCATCAGGTTGGCCAGTGAACGCACAGCTGCTAAGGCGCCCGTTGTCGCACAGCAGTAAAGTAGCTCCATTTTAATGAGGGTGATTTACAGTCAGTTATTTTCCTATAGCCAGGAACACTAACCGTGCTGGGACCTGTAGGCTCAAATTTGCAATTGTATTGTATTGTAATTGCATTTATATAGCGCTTATTACACTTGACAATGCGTCAAAGCGCTTTTTTGGCGAGTAGCACGCTACTCCGGAATTCATAAGGTATTAGTGTTGAATTAGTATAGTGAAATATGAAAGTAATTTGAGTGGTGGATAGGTTAGTCAGTTATTTGGATTCAGAAGGATAGCGGAAGGATAGAAGAGGGAAAAAAGGTTTGCATTTATATAGCGCTTGTTACCCCTGATGGGGTGTTGAAGCGCTTTTTTGGCGAGTAGCACGCTACTCCGGAACCCATAAAGGATTAGTGTTGAAAATTGGTATAGTGAAATATGAAAGTAATTTGAGTGGTGGATATGTTATTCAGTTATTTGGATAGAGAAGGGTAGCAGAGGGATAGACGAGGGAAAGAGGTTTGCCTTTATATAGCGCTTGCTACTCCTGATGGGGTGTTGAAGCTCTGTTTTGGCGAGTAGCACGCTACCCTGGAACCCATAAAGGATTAATGTAGAAAATTAGTTTAGTGAAATATGAAAGTAATTTGAGTGGTGGATATGTTATTCAGTTATTTGGATAGAGAAGGGTAGAAGGCTAGAAGAGGGAAAAAAGTTTGCATTTATATAGTGCTTGCTATCCCTGACGAGGTGTTGAAGCGCTTTTTCGGCGAGTAGCATGGTACTCTGGAACCCATAATGGATTAGTGGTGATTTAATATAGTGAAATATGAAATTTGAGAAGTGGACATGTTAGTCTGTTATTTTGATTGAAAAGGATAGTGGAGGGATAGAAGACTGAAGGATTTAGACTTTTTTTTTGTTTGTTTTGGAGGTCATAGCAGTAGGAGGAGGCTTGGGATGAGTAAAAAGGGATGTGGAGGGGAAGAGTCAGAGGGAGGAGTTTAGAAAGGCTTGTTTTGGGGGATTGATATAGTAAAAGAGGTGCCAGATGATGCAAGGAGGGGTACAGTAGGGGAGCGTTTAGAAAGGGTTATTTTGGTGATCATAGTCGTGGTATGGGGTTTGGGATGAATGAGAGAGTGGATGTAGAGGATATATTGATAGAGGTTTAGGGTGAGAAATAGGGTAGTGCATTGGATATGCTGAATTAGAAGATAGTAATAAATATATAGATCCATAAGTACATGGAAAGTATATAGATGCATAAAGGAGGTAAGTATATGTAGATTAAAGATATTGATAGAAGTATAGGATGAGAAATAGGGTAGTGCATTGAATATGCATTTTAGGAGAAAAGTAATAAATATATAGAACCAAGTACATGGAAGGTATATGGATGCATAAAGGAAGTAAGTATATGTAGATTAACGATCAATTAGATAAACTCTGGTTTTCAAGTGTTGTACTTACAAATTAATTTTTATTATTTTTTAAAAACATAATTATTCTACATGTTTACGCAATACACAAATATAGGTACATATCTATAGTACAAATAAATGCTTATATACAGAGGGATATGCTGTATATTTCTGTTTGCGTATGGTGCTTATGTGGGGAAGAGCCAGTTCTCAAATAGTTTTCTGAAGATAAGGTGGTTGTCCGTGGATCTTATGTTGGGGGGCAAAGAGTTCCATGGTTTGGCTGCTTGAACAGAGAAGGATGTGCCACCCATGGTTTTTTCCTTGTATCTTGAGATTTTGAGGCGAGGTGCCACTCTAGAGCAGAGGTTCCTATGTTGAATGTGTTTGGTGATTTTATTCCTGATAAAGAGCGGTCCCATTCCATGTATCGCTTTGTGGGTGATACAAAGCAGCTTGAATGTGGATGTTCTGGCAACCGGTTACCAATGCAGGGCTTTCAAGCAGGTGAGATGTGGTCTCGCGGTTTGATATGCAAGAGTAGTCTGGCAGCCGAGTTCTGAATCTGTTGTAGTCTTTTCATGGTCGTTAAAGGTGATCCGTAGTAGAGGCTATTGGCATAATCGAGTTTGGACATAACAAGGGAGATGGTAGCTTGGGAAGATTCATCGCAGAGTTTTTATAGTGACAAAGCTTGATGGGGAAAGTAAGACTACAAGTCCCGGAATCTGTAGTGCTGTTGGCTGAAAAGACAGGACTGGCTGTAACAACTCTCATGACATTGGTCCAGTTGACGTTCTTGTTTTAGGTCACACTTTCAGCCAGCCTTGCCTTTATAGCCAGGGCCGCCATGAATTCTGGGATGCAGAGTTTCAAAGTTCTCTTTAGAGGTGTGGGCATTGCAGTCCCAGCAAACACATTTTTTCAGACTAAAATGCAGTAGACTAAACGTGTCAAAATGGCATTGTGCCACTTGACGCCTATGTCGATAAGACATTTCAGTGTATGGTGTGTTCTGTGCAAATGTCATATCAGAAAGGCAAGTGTCCCGGCCACAGGCGAGGATGAGTCAAGTTTAAAGCATATTAGTGAGCGAATGGCTGGTTTTGTTTAGAGCATAATGCTACTAGAATCACTTCTAGGCGCTGTATGTTTCTCCAAGAAGTTTATGTGTCCAAAAGGAATTTTTTGGTTTTTAAGAAAAATCAGACTTTATTTCGCGTACAGTGCACTGGGTGAAAAAAATTTCAAAGACATTTGATAAGGTAAGGATGCAGCTATCATTGATACAGCAGGCGCAGTGGCACCAGGGCCCTGGGCTCAGAGGTGCCACCATTGGGCTGCTTGACACTCCACGTCTGCTCATATTTTGTCTGCTTTTTTATTCATGGTCCCTACTCTTTTCCTTGCATAGCCAATAGCATCACTACTCTGTTTCTGCGCCTGACCTTTGGAGATTCATTTAGTATTTCCTCCATCCCAGGAAGGATATAGTGGGAACTAGCATAACAAGCACTGGCAAAGTCAATAAGTTGTACTTCTGTATTGTGCATGCACAGCAAGGCATACAACATGCAGAGACACATGCACATATGCAAGCAGAACAATTCGATTGTAGACCTGAGTTCAAATTCAGCTCAATATTCATACCAGCATCTATCTACAAACATAAAACACATGCAAACACACACACAGAGAGCATACATTTAAGCACACATGAACACAAACAGTGCACAGAGTCAGTGGCGGCTCCTTCGCTAAGGCGGAGGAGTGTCACCCCACTGCTTTTTTGCAGTGACATAAAGGGAAAATAAAATGATAATAACTCACTTTATTATCATTTTTATTTTCTCCTACTTCCGCCCACTTTGAGTTAGGGGCAGGGCAGAGGAGGAGTAGTAGCACCCTCATAAAGTGCGCAGTAACTGCTTGGCCGGCCCTCTCGGGCCGCCCAAAACAGTCTTGCGCACTTCGCATTTTCTCCATGCAGGCTGCATTACAGCCTACATGGAGAACATGCCCAGGCCCCCAGTCAGCGTCTGAGTGCTGAAACACGGCGCTCAGACCAATCACAATGCTGCTAAGGCAGCGTTGTGATTGGCTGACTGTTCGCCTGGGTGTGCTTCCGGTAAGGCAGAGTGAGGGAGGACTACGGAGGCGAGGAAGCAGCGAAAAGGTAAGGTTTTTATTTTTATTCCTGCTTCCCCCCGCTTCCTCCCCCTTTCTGCCCCCGCTCCCCTACCTCCCGCGTCTCCCCCCTCCTGCCCCCCTTCCTCCGATCAGTGCCGGGTGCCACTGCACAGAGTGCTAGCAGGTGAATGGCTTTTGTCACCAGGACACCTTGGGTCTGATTCACAATGGTAAATACTTTTGGTGTAAGTTTACTATTTTTTGCTATTCACAAAGTGCAAGGGTAGTTTTATGCGTACTATATTTACAACTGCAGAGACTGTCCTGTCTTTTTATGTGCAGAGTTCTCTGCGATCGTAAAGATACTACACGTAAAACTACACGCGGAGTTTGTGAATATAAATAAAAAATTGTAAATGTACACTAAAAGTGTACGTTTACCTTCTTGAATAAGGCCCTTTGTTTCCAGCTCTGGATTTTTATGAAACAAATAAGTGCATTCTGGGAGTTAAAGTCTTGGTTTCGTTCAGTGCTCTATAAATTCCTTCTATCTCTTTTATATAAAACTGCAAATAAATAAATAATGCCTAACAACAATGACCTGATGATATCAGCGCCCTCAACACTACCCTACTGAAAGTCCAAAACTGGTCAACTCTAAATCATCTCAAACTTAATGCTCTGTGTGAGAAGTTGGCCTGGCATATGCTGTCCACTAATTATAGTGGGCACCTTGCACCAGTCCAAACAACCCCTTATTGGAGATAGGTTAAAGACAACCTTATTGAAAGCTATCCTAGTGGTAGCTATGGAGAGCAGCCTTCAGGCTAAGTCTTGAAGGAATGTAAAGCAGCTTGTTTTACCAGTCTATAATCTCTTGAGTGACCAAATGAAAGAGCACCACACCAGGTATATATTCAAAATATATGTATTTATTGCTAAACACACCCCTCTAGTCTCTTTATGAGGCTAGAGTTCGAAGTACACAAGTTATAAGTTATTTAAACACAGTAATAGCACAAATACACGTTTGGGCCCTAGGGCGTACCAAACCATATACCAATAAAGTGGTATAAGAACCACGACTGAACTAGACAGTAGGCCTAGAGCCTCTAGAAGTGCTTGGACCACAAGGAACCACCCAAGGTAGTGACACAGGGGACCCACGGGGACGCGTGCAGTGTAAATACACAACCGCGATACGCCGTTAACTTCTATGGAGAAAGTCGCGATCAGGAAATTAAAGAAAAGGGACACTTAAAGGAGGACTTGGAGCAAACCCTTTGAGAACTAGGTCGTTCTAGAGTCTCTACCCACGGGAGCACCGGAGTACTCGTGTTACCTCACCCAGGGAAGCCGGGTGCATAGGTGCCTTTCGGGGTCGGGTTTCGTCGTCGATTTGAATGGCGATCTGCGGCAAAATGCTGCTGGCGACCAAGTGGAAAGTGTCCGGGTGGATCCAAGAGTGGATCGGAGATCTGAAGAACCTGAAAGCAGAGGGGACAGAGTCTGGGTCACTAGCCAGTGACCAGGAAGGCGATGAGCAGATGCCCACCGATGTCGAGTGCTTCAGGTAGGTTGACAGTCATCTTGACTCTTCAGCCACGAGGTCCGGGAGGCGTTGTCGGCGACCAGGAGCAGGATTCGGGCTGGTACACGATGTCTGTCGAGTGCTGAGGTGTCGGCGACTGGATTGGACCCAACAAGCCTTGGCAGCGGCAAGTCTTGATGAAGATGAAGATCGTCGATGGTGCAGACCAGCAAGGTCTGAGGAACTCACCCAGCGAAGGTAAGTGAGGGCAAGCCTGGAGCAACCAGGATGCCCAAGAAGAAAAAGATTGGCCTTCGTGAAGGGCTACTAGCCAGCGGGCTAGCGACCGCAAAGGAGCCTCGAGACGTCGCACGTGGATCTGGCTCACAGGACACTCGTGGAGTAGAGGCCAGTGATCTTCAGTGCAGTTGGTGCTGGAGGCTAGGGCTACTCCGAGCCCAAAGCACGACTTCGTGGGAGACCCAGAAGAGGATGCACTTGCAAATGTGCTTGGTGTCCAGGGGTCACGGTCTCACGTTACCCACGATAGCTACGGGCCTCAGCTTTGCTGGGGACTCGGGGTAGCCTCGGGGAAGTCTGAGAATCCACCTCTGGTGATGCGAAGTCTTCGGCGTCCGACGGGAGCTTCAGAAATGCAGACTGGACAGATGCGTCTTTGGTGCCTGCCAAGCAGGGGAGTCACTCCTTGACCCCAAGGGAGATTCTTCTGTCCTCTAGTCTTGAGTAGAGCGTCGAAGGTCCAGGATTCTGTTTCAGAGTTTCGTCCAGGGATAATCTAAAGTCCTAAGGACTGGGTTCCTATACTTATACCAAGTTTAGGGGTTGGACTACTCTGTGGCCCCACCTATGGGTGGGTCAGGGCAGAGGGGTGGCTACACCCCTTTCCCTTTGTCCAGTTCGCGCCAAAGCAGGGGCTGCAAGCCCTGATCCGGTTTGAACTGGGGTATGCACAGGGACACCAAATGTGCCCCCAGTGCAGGACTTCAAAGCACCCGAAAGTGCTCCCGCCCAGCCCCAATACACATTATCCTGTCTGGGGAGGTGGTCACACCTCCCTGGGACAGGAAACCTGTTGTCCAGGCCTCCCCTGCCGGAGTTTCGTCCAGCAGCAGGAGGCCAGACTCGTGTCTGTGGCAGCAGCATCCATTTTGTGATGCCAGGGCTTTAGAAAGAAGTTACCGGGCTAGCCAGAGTTAACATGTCTTTCCCTCTAGAAGGGTGGAATGCTACCCCCGCCACCAGAATTGGCGGGGGGGTAGTATTCCAAGATGTTTGACACCAAACACGACATGTTTAGGTGCAGCCATTCCAAAGTTAGCATTTAACGCGAGGTTATAATGCGCTTAAGAGTATATGGTCAGGCTGCACTACAAACAGCATCAGAGAAGGGTCTCTGAACGCTGCAGAGGGGCCCTGCTCATGCAGGGGCACCCTCTCACATAGAAACCACGCACTCTGCCTTCAGGATTGATAAGGCCTGCCTTAGGAGTGACTTATAGGTTTATATGTGTGTATGTATTTAGTGATATAGGTAACCTATATCACAGTAAGGGGTGCATTCACCACCTTACCCAGGCTGCAGTAGCAGACCTGTGGTGTCAGTTTGGATGGCCTTCCAGGGGTGGCATAATACATGCTGCAGCCCCTGGTAGGCCTCTGAGGTACCTATGCCCTTGGTACATAGTATACCATATACTAGGGACTTATAAGGGCACTCCAGATTCCAATCAGTGATGTGCCTAAGGCACATGGAAACCATTTTAGAGAGGAAGCAGCTAGGCTGGGGTTCTGATTAGCAGGGCCCCAGCCAGACTAATGTCGAAAAACAGTGAAGCATCAGCAAAAAGTGGGGCTACCCATGTGAAGCAGATCCTACTCTCCTACACAACCCCCCCCCAAACGTAGGGACATTAAACTAACCTTGCCCAGTTAAGTATTCATGTTCTAAGTGGAAGTACCTAGAGAGTCCATCTGCATTGGCATGGTTACTCCCAGGTCTATGTTCCACTGTAAAGTCCATCCCCTGTAGGGAAATGGACCACCTAAGCAGTTTGGGGTTTTCACCCTTCATTTGTTTTAGCCATAAGAGGGGCTTATGGTCTGTCTGAATCAGGAAGTGGGTACCAAACAAGTATGGCCTCAACTTCTTCAGAGCCCAGACCACAGCAAAGGCCTCCCTCTCTATGGCTGACCAACGTTTCTCTCTAGGGGTCAGCCTTCTGCTAATGAAAGCTACTGGCTGATCCTGACCTTCTTCATTCAATTGTGACAGTACAGCCCCTACCCCCAATTCAGATGCATCAGTTTGAACAATGAACTTCTTGGAGTAATCAGGACTCTGTAGAATGGGAGCAGTGCACATGGCCTGCTTCAGGTCATCAAATGCCTTTTGACAGCTAACTGTCCACTGAACCTTTTTGGGCATTTTCTTAGAAGTTAAGTCATTCAGGGGTGTCACTATTGATCCATACCCCTTGACAAATCTCCTATAGTACCCAGTCAGGCCTAAGAAGGCTCTCACCTGAGTCTGGGTAGTTGGAGCAGTCCAGTCCATGATAGTCTGGATCTTGCTCTGCAAAGGTTGAACCTGGCCTCCACCCACAAGGTGGCCCAGGTACACAACCTGACTCTGCCCTATCTGGCACTTAGTGGCCTTGATAGTCAGGCCTGCCTTTTGCAGGGCCTGTAAAACATTCCTGAGGTGGACCAGGTGATCCTCCCAGGTGGAGCTAAAGACAGCAATATCATCTAGATATGCTGCACTATAGGCTTCCAGACCTGTGAGAACTGTATTCACCAACCTCTGGAATGTGGCAGGTGCATTCTTCAGACCAAAGGGCATCACCACAAATTGATAATGCCCACTAGGGGTTGAGAATGCTGTTTTGGGCTTTGCAGTATCAGCTAGTCTGATCTGCCAGTAGCCAGCTGTCAAGTCAAATGTGCTGAGATATTTGGCTGAGGCCAAAGTATCTATGAGCTCATCTGCCCTTGGTATTGGATGGGCATCAGTCCTAGTGACTGCATTGAGACCCCTGTAGTCCACACAAAACCTCATCTCTCTTTTTCCACCACTGGTGTGAGGTTTTGGCACAAGGACCACTGGACTAGCCCAAGGGCTATCTGAGGGTTCAATAACTCCCAACTCCAACATTTTCTGGACTTCAGTCCTGTTACAGTCCCTGACATGGTCAGGTTGCCTATAAATCTTATTTTTAATAGGCAGACTGTCCCCAGTGTCCACTTCATGAGTGCACCAGGTGGTCTGACTGGGTGTCAGTGAAAACATGTGTCTAAACTGATTGAGCACCTGTCTACAATCAGTTTGTTGCTGGGTAGTGAGGCTGCCTGCCAAGGCTACACCATCTACTGACCCATCGTCAGGGTTCTGTGAGAGCAGGTCAGGGAGTGGGTCACTCTCTTCCTCCTGCCCTTCATCAGTAGCCATGAGCAAGCCCATGTCTGCCCTGTCCACATATGGTTTTAACCTGTTGACATGGAGAACCCTGTGGGGACTCCTGGGTGTTCCTAGGTCTACTAAGTAGGTAACCTCACCCTTCTGCTCAACAATAGTGTGGGGTCCACTCCATTTGTCTTGGAGAGCTGCTGGGGCCACTGGCTCCAACACCCACACCTTCTGTCCTGGCTGGTAAACAGTCAGAACAGCCTTTTGGTCATGCCAGGCCTTTTGAAGTTCCTGGCTAGCCTCAAGGTTTTTGGTTGCCTTTTTCATATACTCAGCCATCCGGGAGCGGAGACCAAGTACATAGTCCACTATGTCTTGCTTTGGGGGCTTGAGAGGTAACTCCCATCCTTCCTTCACCAAGCACAGTGGACCCCTGACAGGGTGGCCAAACAGAAGTTCAAAAGGGCTGTAACCAACCCCTTCTGAGGCACCTCCCTATATGCAAATAAAAGGCAGGGCAAGAGTATGTCCCATCTTCGCCTAAGCTTTTCTGGGAGCCCTTTAATCATGCCCTTCAAGGTTTTGTTGAATCTCTCAACTAAACCATTGCATTGTGGGTGATAGGGTGTGGTGAACTTATAAGTCACTCCACACTCCTTCCACATTGCTTTTAAGTACCCAGACATGAAGTTAGCACCCCTGTCTGATACTACCTCCTTAGGAAAGCCCACTCTTGAGAAAATTCCCAGGAGGGCCCTTGCCACCACAGGTGCTGTAGTGGTCCTGAGGGGAATAGCTTCTGGGTACCTGGTGGCATGATCCACTACCACCAGGATAAACCTGTGCCCAGGTGCTGTTTGGGGATCCATGGGACCAACAATGTCAATCCCTACCCTTTCAAAGGGCACCCCCACCACAGGTAGTGGTATCAGGGGGGCCTTTGTAGTGCCACCTGCCTTGCCACTGGCTTGGCAGGTTACACAGGAGCGACAAAACTCCTTGGTGTCTTCAGACATGTGGGGCCAGTGAAAGTGAGGGACAATTCTGTCCCAAGTCTTGTTCTGGCCCAGGTGACCTGCCAAGGGAATATCATGGGCTAGGGTCAATAGGAAGCCCCTGAACTTTAGAGGTATAACCAACCTCCTGGTGGCACCAGGTTTGGGGTCTCTACACTCTGAGTACAGGAGTCCATCATCCCAATACACTGTATGGGGACCACTAGCTTTCCCAGCAGCCTCAGCAGCAGCTTGCTGTCTGAGGGGTTCAAGGGAGGGGCAGCTCTGCTGCTCCTGGCTCAGATCTGCCCTGGAAGGTCCCCCTGTCCCCAAGAACTCAACCTGGTCAGGTTCAAGTTCCTCAGGGACAGTTCCTTCTTCAGGACTGAGATCATCCCCCTCAAGGGACTGATCTTCTTCCTGAGCCAAGGGGAAGGCACTGCCTTAACCCTACTACTCCTCCTCTTGGAAGGCACTTGGTCCATTATTCCAGAATCCAAGGCCTGTTCAGTGCTAGACATTTTGGCTTGTGACCTGGTCACAGCAAACACATCTGCAGGGATCCCCAGCATTTCTGCATGGGTCCTGAGCTCCACTTCTGCCCAAGCAGAAGTCTCTAAGTCATTGCCAAGCAAGCATTCGACTGGTAGGTTTGCACTTACCACAACCTTCTGAAGGCCAGTTACCCCTCCCCAGGAGAAGTTAACAACTGCCAGAGTATGGTCTGTTCTGACGTTGCTAGCATTGGTCACTTGGTACATCTCACCAAGTATAACTTGCCCAGGATGCACAAGGTCTTGTGTCACCATTGTGACACTTGCCCCTGTGTCCCTAAATGCCAAAGCCTCTCGTCCATTGATTAAAGGCTGTTGTCTGTACTTGCCCAGATTACTGGGACTCACAGAGGAGGTCACATCCATGCCTCCATCACAGACTAACACAGCCTGAGTCAGTTCTCTGACTAGGTCAGAGCCCAACTCAGTACCCAGGGTGAACCCTACTAAACCCTTGGCTGGAGCACTCCCACCAACTGTAACTGTACTAGGGGGAACAGGCGCCTTAGGGGCATTGGTGGGTGCTGGACTTGAGTCTTTGGACTTGGTGCAATCACTGGTCCAGTGGGTCTTTTGCTTACAGACCTTGTACCATGGTTTTCTTTGGCCTTTCCCTTTTGTAGACTGTGAATCCCCACCTGAAGAAGATTTTTGGGGGCCTGATGAAGACTTTTGATCTTTACCCTTCTCCCCACCCTTTTCAGAGTTCTTAGCATCTTGCTTCTTAGTGTCCCCACCTTGGTTCTGTACTTTCTGCTTCACCCTGGTTCTGACCCATTTGTCTGCCTTCTTTCCCAATTCTTGGGGAGAGGTCAGATCAGAGTCTACCAGGTATTGATGCAACAGCTGATTTTGACAGTTATTAAGAATCTGCTCCCTCATTATCAGATTGTACAATCCTGAGAAGTCACACACCTTACTGCCCATCAACCAGCCTTCCAGAGCCTTGGCAGAACAATCCACATAGTCTACCCAGTCTTGAGTCTGTGCTTTTTGGGTATCTCTGAACTTCAACCTGTACTGTTCAGTGGTTAGGCCAAACCCATCAATAAGAGCACTCTTCAAGACCTTGTAATTATCAGCATCCTCCTCTCTAACAGTGAGGAGCTTATCTCTACCTTTGTCAGCAAAGGAGAGCCACATAATTGCTGCCCACTGCTCCTGAGGGACCCTCTGTACTTTACAGGCCCTCTCTAGAGCAGTCATCCACTTGTGGATGTCATCCCCACTCTGGTAGGGAGGGTCAATCTTGCTCAGGTTCCTATGGTCATAGGACCTTTCCCTATCTCTAGGGACATGGCTGCCACCATGGGACTCTAGTCCCAACTTTCTTTTCTCTCTAAAGAGATCTAGGGACTCCCTGTCTAAGGCTACTTGCTTCCTTCTGAGTTCAAGCTGAGCTTCCTCATACTGAATCAGCCTTGTTCTCCTCTCATGAGAGGATTCCCTCCTATGAGATGATACAGAGCTCCCTATTGAGGTGCCAGAGTGGTTAGACTCCTGAGAAGGAGATCTAGACTTTCTGGGCACACTCATAATCCTTCCTGGGGGGACAAAGAGGGCATCATCCTGATCATCCTCTTCATCTTCCACAGGAGGGATTGGGTTATCCAGGTCAGGGTCATTGTCACCCTCCTGGCCAGTTTCAGAGGGGGGCTGGGGGTATTGCTACCCCTGGCACCACCCTCATCTTCTGCCCCACCCTCTGCTCCTACCCCTTCAGTCCCCAAGGGCTTACTAAGGTCATAAGCTACCAACAACTCCTTAAGGTGTTGGGTGGTGGGACTTTGGCCTGTCCTTAATTTCCTCGAGTTACATAATGCTCTCAATTCCAAGAATGGGAGTGTATCATACTTGGAGGGAGAAGCCCAGTGGCTTCTGGTAAGGATTCTCTAGATCCTACCTTTAAAGACATTACTAGTGTGGTGTGGTGTATGCACTACCTACTCTAGTGTGGCCTACTAAACTCTCTTGAGTTGTAGAAAGGGTGTGCTATCCCTTAACACACAACTCTAAGTTCAGTAGAACTTACTGTATTCTAAGCTTAAATTATATGTACCTTAGGTACCTTTAGTGGTTTTCAGTTGATCAATTCAATTGAGATTATCTGGTAAAACAATAGCAAGCTGGAATCCCACACGCTGCACACCAATGTGAGAAGTTGGCCTGGCATATGCTGTCCACTAATTATAGTGGGCACCTTGCACCAGTCCAAACAACCCCTTATTGGAGATAGGTTAAAGACAACCTTATTGAAAGCTATCCTAGTGGTAGCTATGGAGAGCAGCCTTCAGGCTAAGTCTTGAAGGAATGTAAAGCAGCTTGTTTTACCAGTCTATAATCTCTTGAGTGACCAAATGAAAGAGCACCACACCAGGTATATATTCAAAATATATGTATTTATTGCTAAACACACCCCTCTAGTCTCTTTATGAGGCTAGAGTTCGAAAGTACACAAGTTATAAGTTATTTAAACACAGTAATAGCACAAATACACGTTTGGGCCCTAGGGGCGTACCAAACCATATACCAATAAAGTGGTATAAGAACCACGACTGAACTAGACACTAGGCCTAGAGCCTCTAGAAGTGCTTGGACCACAAGGAACCACCCAAGGTAGTGACACAGGGGACCCACGGGGGACGCGTGCAGTGTAAATACACAACCGCGATACGCCGTTAACTTCTATGGAGAAAGTCGCGATCAGGAAATTAAAGAAAAGGGACACTTAAAGGAGGACTTGGAGCAAACCCTTTGAGAACTAGGTCATTCTAGAGTCTCTACCCACGGGAGCACCGGAGTACTCGTGTTACCTCACCCAGGAAGCCGGGTGCATAGGTGCCTTTCGGGGTCGGGTTTCGTCGTCGATTTGAATGGCGATCTGCGGCAAAGTGCTGCTGGCGACCAAGTGGAAAGTGTCCGGGTGGATCCAAGAGTGGATCGGAGATCTGAAGAACCTGAAAGCAGAGGGGACAGAGTCTGGGTCACTAGCCAGTGACCAGGAAGGCGATGAGCAGATGCCCACCGATGTCGAGTGCTTCAGGTAGCGTTGACGGTCATCTTGACTCTTCAGCCACGAGGTCCTGGAGGCGTTGTCGGCAACCAGGAGCAGGATTCGGGCTGGTACTCAATGTTTGTCGAGTGCTGAGGTGTCGGCGACCGGATTGGACCCAACAAGCCTTGGCAACAGCAAGTCTTGATGAAGATGAAGATCGTCGATGGTGCAGACCAGCAAGGTCTGAGGAACTCACCCAGTGAAGGTAAGTGAGGGCAGGCCTGGAGCAACCAGGATGCCCAAGAAGAAAAAGATTGGCCTTCGTGAAGGGCTACTAGCCAGCGGGCTAGCAACCGCGAAGGAGCCTCGAGACGTCGCACGTGGATCTGGCTCACAGGACACTCGTGGAGTGGAGGCCAGTGATCTTCAGTGCAGTTGGTGCTAGAGGCTAGGGCTACTCGGAGCCCAAAGCACGACTTCATGGGAGATCCAGAAGAGGATGCACTTGCAAATGTGCTCGGTGTCCAGGGGTCACGGTTTCACGTTACCCACGATAGCTACGGGCCTCAGCTTTGCTGGGGACTCAGGGTAGCCTCGGGAAGTCTGAGAATCCACCTCTGGTAATGCGAAGACTTCGGCGTCCGGCAGGAGCTTCAGAAATGCAGACCGGACAGATGCGTCTTTGGTGCCTGCCAAGCAGGGAGTCACTCCTTGACCCCAAGGGAGATTCTTCTGTCCTCTAGTCTTGAGTAGAGCGTCGAAGGTCCAGGATTCTGTTTCAGAGTTTCGTCCAGGGATAATCTAAAGTCCTAAGGACTGGGTTCCTATACCTATACCAAGTTTAGGGGTTGGACTACTCTGTGGCCCCACCTATGGGTGGGTCAGGGCAGAGGGGTGGCTACACCCCTTTCCCTTTGTCCAGTTCGCGCCAAAGCAGGGGCTGCAAGCCCCTGATCCGGTTTGAACTGGGGTATGCACTAGGGACACCAAATGTGCCCCCAGTGCAGGACTTCAAAGCACCCGAAAGTGCTCCCGCCCAGCCCCAATACACATTATCCTGTCTGGGGAGGTGGTCACACCTCCCTGGGACAGGACACCTATTGTCCAGGCCTCCCCTGCCGGAGTTTCGTCCAGCAGCAGGAGGCCAGACTCGTGTCTGTGGCAGCAGCATCCATTTTGTGATGCCAGGGCTTTAGAAAGAAGTTACCGGGCTAGCCAGAGTTAACATGTCTTTCCCTCTAGAAGGGTGGAATGCTACCCCCGCCGCCAGAATTGGTGGGGGTAGTATTCCAAGATGTTTGACACCAAACACGACATGTTTAGGTGCAGCCATTCCAAAGTTAGCATTTAACGCGAGGTTATAATGCGCTTAAGAGTATATGGTCAGGCTGCACTACAAACAGCATCATAGAAGGGTCTCCGAACGCTGCAGAGGGGCCCTGCTCATGCAGGGGCACCCTCTCACATAGGAACCACGCACTCTGCCTTCAGGATTGATAAGGCCTGCCTTAGGAGTGACTTATAGGTTTATATTTGTGTATGTATTTAGTGATAAAGGTAACCTATATCACAGTAAGGGGTGCATGCACCACCTTACCCAGGCTGCAGTAGCAGACCTGTGGTGTCAGTTTGGATGGCCTTCCAGGGGTGGCATAATACATGCTGCAGCCCCTGGTAGGCCTCTGAGGTACCTATGCCCTTGGTACATAGTATACCATATACTAGGGACTTATAAGGGCACTCCAGATTCCAATCAGTGATGTGCCTAAGGCACATGGAAACCATTTTAGAGAGGAAGCAGCTAGGCTGGGGCTCTGATTAGCAGGGCCCCAGCCAGACTAATGTCGAAAAACAGTGAAGCATCAGCAAAAAGTGGGGGTACCCATGTGAAGCAGATCCTACTCTCCTACACTCTGAAAACTGAATTTCTTTTAATCGCCCCACCCAACCATTCTCCTGTCATCTGTGAATGGATGAATCGGCTAACAGCTCTTAACTGCATACCACACATCATTGACTCCACGAGTTCCTTGGGCATAATGCTCGATAAGAGCCTGAACATGCAGAAGCATATTGCTGCCCTCACCAAGGGAGCCAATTTCCAAA
The DNA here is from genome assembly GCA_963921515.1 of Calotriton arnoldi. Lineage (NCBI taxonomy): Eukaryota > Metazoa > Chordata > Amphibia > Caudata > Salamandridae > Calotriton > Calotriton arnoldi. Next base: position 3,423,047 of record CAWUFW010000731.1, on the reverse strand, counting down.
TGAGCATCCTAAGGAAAACTAAACCTTTTCTCCGCCCCAACGACTTCAAATCCACGGTGCAATCTCTGGTGATCTCCAAGTTGGACTACGGTAGTGCAACCCTCTGTGGACTCCCGAGATCGAAGATGGCACCACTCAGGGCCTCTCTTAATTCTGCTGCTAGACTCATCACCGGTTCAAAAAGATACCACCATATTACACCGGAGCTTAAAACCCTATATTGGCTCCCGTATGAAGCAAGGATACAACTAAAAATTGCTTGCATGACTCATAAAGCCTTACAAAACCTTGTACTATTGGGTGGCTCCAGGTCCTCCAGAAGTACCAGCACCCTTCTGCTGAAGCTGCAGAAATTCCGAAAATCAAAAACGTATGATCGAGCCTTTTCCGGTATCGCCCAGAGAATTTGGAACTCCCTGCCTCCGGAAATCAGGACGATCCCTTCTACTATTAACTTCAAAAAGGAAGTTAAAGTGCTTCTGATGAACACATTTTTTGCCTTGAATCCCCGTGCCTTATACACACTCAAAGACTTCGTCTCCTCTCTGGTTTTACCTGTCTTTACTTTTATTGTACTTTTATTGTATTGTTTGATACACTTTTATACTCATTTATTGCTCAGTTTTCCCCCAGCCACTCCTTCAGGACCTTGTAACATGCTTTGTTTAGTCTTGTTCCTTTATTCTCCATGCCTAAGACTGTTTATTAGGTCGAGCCTCGAGTAGCGCGCAAGCGTTGCTCTGGCGAGACTTTAAGTAAGGGGTTTGAAAAGCTGACCAGACGCTCGTGCGTCGTGGCCTTTCCGGGCGGTTACGCGCGGCGCAGACATGTGTTTCCCATTATCGTGCCCAGACGCGGGCGCGATAATTGGAAACACATGCCGGCAAAAGGCCATGACGCACGAGCGTCTGGTCAGCTGAGCAGGCTGCCGCGCTCCCTCCTCCCCCTCCGCTCCTCTGTGGTGCGCGCCCACCACTGTTTATTTTTTTACGGCGCGGCCGCCATTTCTTTTTCATTTTGCAGCCTGGCATCTGCTTGTTGAGAGTATGGTTGCCTGCACGACGGAGTTTAGGAAGATTTTAATTTGGAATAAGCTCGTTTTTAGTCCTTTCTTTACTCGGTCATTAACTCTTTCAGCGCTCCTTCATTATAGATGAAGGAGCGCTGAAAGAGTTAATGCCTTCAGTGTTCATGAACAACTGTCCGGCAAGCAGAGCGCCCTGCCCAGGGTCTCTTTCTGGAATCCAATTAGTAGGAAGCAGCCGCACTGCCCGCATTCTTTTTCATTTTGCAGCCTGGCATCTGCTTGTTGAGAGTATGGTTGCCTGCACGACGGAGTTTAGGAAGATTTTAATTTTGAATAAGCTCGTTTTTAGTCCGTTCTTTACTCGGTCATTAACTCTTTCAGCGCTCCTTCATTATAGATGAAGGAGCGCTGAAAGAGTTAATGCCTTCAGTGTTCATGAACAACTGTCCGGCAAGCAGAGCGCCCTGCCCAGGGTCTCTTTCTGGAATCCAATTAGTAGGAAGCAGCCGCACTGCCCGCATTCTGCACCCGGTACTGTTCGCCCTGACACCGTCCTCCTCCTACGAAAAATACCTTTCTCCGAATGGAGCGCTTCGTCCTGTGGCCAAGAGCTGCTCCAACCTTCACAATGGTTGTGGTACAAACACCAAGCGTACTGCGGGATCGGGCTGTTTCATCCAGTACTCAAAAATAAACATTGGATTTTGAGCTGGAGTCTGACTGCTCAACATCTCTGCTGCTTCCAGGCGCACTGAAGCCCTCGCAGGAGCTAAGCTTTCTGTGCCGCGCACCTTCACTGCCAGAGGCCTCGTGGGCAGCTTTAAGAGACTCCCACTGAAACACACCAATGTGCACTCATGTAATGCTGGCCTTCATCCCAGGTGAGTTCATGCACCTAATGTCATCATTTTATAAGGTTATATTGAGGTATTGACCTCCCCGTTGGTGGCTCGGCGTGTTTGGTGAAATAATAGCATGGCTGACTCGGCCGTTCATTTTCCTGAGATCGACCCTCCGACTGCCATTCAGTCGGATGACACTAACCACCATCTTATTATAGTGCTTTGAGAAATGGAATATTGAGATAATGCTACGAAAGCTTAGATTATTACTACTTCTGTGCTTTCAAGTACACATCTTAAGGCCAGACTACCAGTCAGTAAGAACGGAATTACCATATAGAATTCTGCTGTATCCGGTCACGAGTGGGGTGGTGTTGTCACACCTAGTTTTCCCCGGGTGTGGGAATCCCAGAACTGATTTTACCAGGTGGCAATTCCGTCCGGTAACACCACAGGAGGCTTTAGCGGCAACAGCAGCCAAACCTCATCCCCTGACCTTGCCTTCTGGCAGGGTAGAATTTTTGACCCCCACAAGGAGTCATCTGCCTCTCCCCTACACTCTACTCCCCTCTCGCTCTCACTCCACCCTCACCTCCAACAGAATCTGCAGCACACATTCACCACCCTCTCAAAGCAGCTGGTTAATGTGTGCGTCTAACCCCAGGGAATGAGGAATTCCATGTGGTTTTATGCCTAGTAATTCCGGTTCCACAGTTATTCCCCAGCCTGTGGTTTACTCATACCGGCACAGTGTCACTGCATGTGAGCACAAATTTCGCATCAGAGTTCGCACTCCACCAGTACCAGACAACTTATAATCAGGCCCTTGGAAACATCCATTTTTGGTTTTAATCCTTTCTTCTCACATATGCCATTTCCCAGAAAATATTTCAGCCTAACACTTTATATGTCTATGCCATATTATTTAAAGAGCGCAGCGCTACCACCTAGGAATGATTCAGCACCACCACAGCATCACTCAGCACCACCTCATCATCACTCAGCCCCGTCTAAGCACCACCACAGGACCACCTCAGCATCAGCACAGCCTCAGCATCAGCACAACACCACCTCCTCATCAGTGCACCACCACCAGTGCAGCACCAACTCAGCATCAGAGCAGCACCACCTCAGCACCAGCACAGCACCATCTCAGCATCAGCGCCACCTCTGCATCAGTGCACCACCACCAGCGCAGGCCCACCTCAGCACCAGCGCAGCCCCCACCTCAGCAGCAACTCAGCACCAATGCAGCACCACTTCGGCATCATCGCTGCCCCACCTCAGCATCAGCACAGCATCACCTCAGCACAGCACCAACTTAGCATCACTCAGCACTACCAGAGCTCCAGATAAGCAAAGCCTGAGCACCAGCTCAGCACCACCACCTCAGCATGACTCTGCACCAGCACAGCATCACTCATCGCCACCACAGCATCACTCAGTAGCACCTTAGCACAAATGCAGCACTGCTTCAGCATTAGAGCAGCACCACCTCAGCATCAGCGCAGCACCACCTCAGCATCACTCAGCACCACCTGAGCACCAGCACCACCTGAGCACCAGCACAGCACCACCTCAGCATCAGCACAGCACCATATCAGCATTAGCACAGCTCCTCATCAGTGCACCACCACCAGTGCAGCACCAACTCAGCATCAGCATAGCACCACCTCAGCACCAGCACAGCCCCACCTCAGCAGCACGTCAGCACCAATAGAGCTCCACTTCAGTATCAGCGCAGCATTACCTCAGCATAGCACCAACTCAGCATCACTCAGCACCACCTGAGAACTAGCTCAGCACCACCTGAGCACCAGTGCAGCACCACCACCTCAGCATGAGTCAGCACCACAGCATCACCTCAGCACCACCTCAACATCACTCAGCACCTTCTCAGTGTCACTCAGCATCACCTGAGCATCACCTACGCACCAAAACACCACCACCTCAGCATCACTCAGCACCACCTGAGTATAATTCAGCATCACCTGAGTATCACCTCCGCATCAACACACCACCACCTCAGCATCACTAAGCACCACCTCAGTGTGCCCTCGGAATCTGGCATCTGTTGGTTCTCCCATAGTGTCCGTCCGTTGCTCATGTTGCAATTCAAGTACTATTTGTCAACCTCCACTCTCCTGTTGTTTATGTCTCTCCCCCCACACCCCCATCGCAAAAAAAGCTATAACAAACAAGCATTATTACAGGCAGGAAGAAATTGCAAGGGCAAAAAAAATACATTTTGTATGTTCATTCTTTTTTAATTGGGTCGTTCGGTTGTACATAATGTCTTCTTGGTTATATATAGGGTAAGAAAATGCTTATAACACTCTTTTATTATACATTTTCAACATGCTGCTCTACAACATAGCTTAAAGGCATTGGCAAAGCCAATAGTTCTGGCTAAACACTTATAAGGTCCCAAAGGCGAGACCTATTGGCTATGCCAATGCTTGTTTTTATGTATGCCTTGCCGACATAAAGTTTCACTGCCCTCGTACTCCGGCCCACCCTGTTGTTTGATTGTTAGGTCTCCTCTCTTTTTCGCTCACCTGTAAAGCGCTCTGGGTCCTGTTCACGCTATATAAATCTTTTTAAATAAAATAAAATAAAATAATGACTCGTAAACGTAAAGAACCGGAGTGCTTTATGCCCCATGTCCCAGTGACATGGATTGATCTGATAACCCTACACATTCACGTGCATATGTGTGACATGACATAACGTGTAATTTAAGGCCCATGTTCACCCAAGGGTATCTTGGCACAGAATAACAGATGTTTGTTGGTACCCAACTCAATGGTACTCATTTCAGCGCCCGTACATACAGAAAATGCACATACTAGCCCCTATGTATACCAGCTAAAAAACACGAGCAAACATATTAATGCACAATCACACAAGACCTTTTTAAAATAAACCTTCGGAGGATTGTGCGGTTTGCGAATCACACGTAGCATGCCTATATCTGTAATGGAATATAAAAAATTCCAAGTCACAGAACTAACTTTCTGCTGCCTAAAAGCACCGAACTGACGCAAAAAATGGGCAACCTGTCAGCAGAAATGGGCACACGAGTGTACAAATGAAAGACGGCGCTTTTGATAGCGACAGTTTGACTTGTTTTTGCTTTGCTGTTTACAAAGAAATGTGGGGCATATTAGCAAGGGCGGTATCACCGCTTTAGCGGCACTTTTTGCCGCTAAAGCGGCGATATTTCTATCGCCCTATTAGCAAGCTGTCGCTAACAGCTGTTAGCGACAGCTTTATGGCGAAAGCGACCGTTTTGGTGCCGCTTTGCATGTCGGCGATATTTATCGCTAATGATATGCAAAGTGGGCGTTCCTTACAACAACAACATGGAAACAGTCGCAAACTCAACTTCCCTCTATTACCAATGCGGCCCCGGACCCGCGAAGCGATAATAAAAGTCGCGCTAACCGCGATTATCGCTGGTTTCTAACGCCTGATTAAAACCTGACTTACCCATCTTGTCAATGGGAGGTGGATTGTCAGGCTGAGTCCGCACTTGCCTATTAGCAAGCTTTACAATAGCGCAGTGAAAATAGCGCTGGTTTTCTCGCGCTATTGCTGGTGTACGCCGCTATCGTTGGATTTTGCATCGCCTCTGAGATAAGCGTTGATAATAATGCGCTAACTCAAGGATGAAATCCAGCGATAGCCGGCGATAGAAAAAAACGCGCTAAGCGCGCTCTGCGATGTTTATCGCAGTTTGTTGATAATATGCCCCTATGTGTGTTCTGGCATTTTTCTGCATACCTTTTGAATTCTTTCAATGTGCTGGGCTATAACACGTTTTGAAAAGCCCGCGCTTGTTTACATTTAACGGGAGGCAGTGGGACCTATGCAATACATCTTTATTATGGGATATGAGGCATCTGTGTTATTGTTCAGGCACTGCAGTCCCCTGAATCACAAATGAAAACTACTAAAACTACATGGCAGTGCTCAGCCTTTCGTAAAGTTTATTCCCTTAGGCCCAACCTGTAGGACCTATTGCCTGTAGCTCTCCAAACTACTTCCGGCCCCACAATTTTTAGAGATTGCCATTATTAAGTCCAAATTGCTTGAATTACCTAGATGAAATTTAAAGGTAAAACCAGTAATTCCAGAATACATACAATGGACAATCGCTTGTGAATTTTGAACTGACTGATAAGTGCAAAAGCAGTAACTGCATTTATTAACCAGTGCAGAAAAGGCATTTTGCCCTGGTAAGTCATTCCAAATTTCGATACGGACGCCAATGTAAATTGCACCTTGGCAATAAATGCAATCTGAATATGTTGGTGCAAATTGAAATCCAGCCTTTGGAATTACATGCTCAATTCTACTCCTGTAACTCTTGCACTTAAAGGGCAATTTAGTGAGGTGTTCAATGCATGGAGGTGCAGGTTGGTTGATTCACCACTGTAGTGCACAGCAACCGCTGGGAGGGCTCAACAGCAATGCTATGCCCTATGATAAGTTTTCTGGAGCATGTAGCTAATCTCTGGATTTTACACTTTTTATGTGCACAATCATTATATTAATTATCTTCCAGTTATTTAAGCCATACAACTTACTATTCTAATCCTTGAACATTTGCCCCACTTGCCCCCTTCCCTACTCAAGGCTTTCCCACATCCCTAAAGTATTGCTGTTTTTGTGTGCGAGTGATCAGGAATGGCTGCACCGATTAAAGAAATCATCAAAATTAAAAAACGAATTTAGTGATGGGTAACCTCATTTTTATGAGTTTGGACCTTATTGTCACTAAAGGAAAACTGCTGGAATACATTTTACGAAAGGGAATGCTCAACAAGAAGTAGCTGAATGTATTACATTTACTTCTTTGGCGAAGGAGGACTTCACATTTGCTACTGCAGCAATCAAGGTGGACTGCTTTGTGTGTCTTAATGAAGCCCGAGGAAATCTTTTCATTGTACACAATCCAAAGTGATAATCATATCTTAGGTTTTTTTATACAGTGCTTCAAATACTTGTGCCATTTGTAAGTGCTGTAGATAGCAGATGTAGGAAAGTTCCCTTTTTGACATGGTCACTCCCACTTTTTTGGCTGGTATTTGATATGGATTCGACTGTAAGTGCACTGGGTTCCGTCCCCAGTGCCAGATCTCTTTCCCAAAATTGTGCAATTGTTTTCCCAATTGGCAATACCTTTAGTACCCTCTGTAAGTCCCTAGTAAATGATACCTCTGGTACCTAGGGCCTGAGGTACTAAAGGGGGTCCCTAAGGGCTGCAGCACGAATTGTGCCAACCTAAGGGACCCCTCAACAAACTCATGCAAGGCTGCCATAGCAGGCTGCGTGCTTTGGTGCAGACCCAAAAATGTAAACACGACATGACACACATCCCTGTGTGCCATGACCCCTAACACTGCATGTAATATTTGTACTTCACAAGGTAGGGTGCCTTATATTATATGTGAAGGCATAGTTGCATAAACAGATATGCCTGTGTGCTGGTCAGTTTCATTACTGTCAGCACAAGTGAACAGGGAAGCCATTTTAAGACGTGCTGGAGACTGGTGAAAACGAGTTCCCCAGCTACATGATGGCTTCACTGAAAAGAGGGATGTTTGGTATCAAACATCTCTCATATTAATAAACCCACACTGATGCCAGTGTCAGATTTAGTAATGCATGCACACAGAGGGCACCTTAGAGGTGCCCCCTGAAAGCCTACCAGCCCCTGGTGCTGACTGGCTTTCGTCAGCCCACCACCAGAGACGAGTGTCTGACCCGCAAGGGTGAGGGCCTTTCCTCTCCTGGGGGCCATAAATCAAGCCTGCTCATGACAAAGGTGCTTTGTGCCCCGCCCACAGGATGATCTGCAGATTAACATTCCAAGGCAGGGGAGCTTCAAAGCGCCTATCGGCTTTGGTATGTGAATCTAGTTTCTCTCACAGGAGAAGAGGCTGACTCCCCTAACGCCCCTAAATTCAGTATTTAGGGAAGCCCTTGGCACCAGAGAATCAGATCCTGATGACCTACGAAGAAGAAGGACACTGAAGAGCCGCGAAAGCAGAAGACTGAAGAAGAGCGACTGACTTGGCACCAGCCCTGCAGGCCTGTCTGCTGTTCCCCATCGAAACTGCACATCTCGTCCTGAAGCTGCTGTGTCTACATAGCCTGGGAGGACTGCCTGCCTTCAATAAAGACTCAAGAACTCCTGTGGAGCAGTGGAGCTCCTTCATGCATCCTGAAGGCACTCAAAGAGACCTGAGAGGACTCTGATTGCCAAAACCTGACCCCGGAAAGCACCACTGCACCCATGCCCCCTAGCCCAAGCTGAAGTGGGCCAACAATGCCACCGCAGTCCCCCGGCCCTCCAGAGACAAAGCCCACCCTCGACTTGCCCACTGTGAATTTTAGTGCTGGTGGGGCCAGGTGCGATAATCTTTTTTGACGCCTCCCCCCATTAGACTTCCTCCTCAGATTCCCTCACTACCACCCGGCAAAAGTGCCCCTCATCTCAAAGTCTGGGCGGTGAACTCCGCTCTGCATGTGGAATTTGCAGAGTTTTCCACACTCCGTGCTACGCGGAGCTCGTGGAGTTGTGGAGCAGAGTTTTTTTCCTCGCTCGCGCGCGTCAACATCAAGTTGGTGAGCACAAGCGAGGAAAATGCACCTCCCGGTGAGATTCTTCCTCATTCGTGCTCGTCAACGTCAAGTTGCCGAGCGCGAGCGAGGGAAATCAACCTCCCAATGAGATTTCTCAATGCGGGTGGTCGGATTTCTCAATGCGGGTGGCCGCGTATGCTCGCGACCGCTCGTGTTGAGAAACAGTCCGTTCATGTTGAGAAAGCTGTCGCTCTAGTATAAAATCTACTTGAGCGGCAGAAAGGAATCAGCGCCCGCTTGCGCCCACATGCGTTGTGCGTGGTGCTGCTCGCGATAATTTCACAGCATGGACAAACATCCGGCTCTGAAAATTACAGCGAAAGGCATTTTTCTAACACACTTCGCCACTTGCGGAGCTCAGCGTAGCGCGGTGGAGTTATTTTTGCAGTTTGTTGGACTGGAAAATGCGTTCTACCGACTCCTTGTAGCATTGTGCGAGTTAAGTTAGCATTTGCGGCACCATTTTGTATTCAGCCGCCATTTTGTACCATGATCGAAATTAAGCTTCTGTTTTACACTGCCTGCGTCAGCAGAAAGCAGCCTCGAAGAGGATTTGGTAGCAACGGACCAGGACGCATCTACGATCTTGTATGATCGCCTTGGGAGGCTCTCGTGATTAAACTGATTAGGCACGTTTCCAACCGGCTGGTGGAGCTACCGTGCTTAGCATTAAATGTGCATTTCAGACCACAACCACCTGGAGTTGGTCGACAAGTTTACCGTTTGGAAACTCTGATTTTACAAATGTTCTACGGATTTCTAACATAATTTGAATAGAATCCAAGACCCCTTGTGAGGCTCTCTACACCCCATCCCCCATAGTCCTGATGAAGACCCGCCTCTGACGCTTTACAGACTGCGCTATCTTCCAAGGTCGAAACGTCGACGTTATGGTCACACTAGTCCATGCAACTTACTTGACCTAAACACAAAATAACTATTTGGGTCCTGTATTTATGTGCAAACTAATGGACAGAGAGAAAAATTAAGCTTATCCTTGTTAATTATTTTGTGTCATGTTTGTATAGCATAGTTTATTTCACTCGTCACCTTAAGTCACTCTACATTTTCGTATTTATCAATGTTTTGTTGACAGACATATTCATTTTTTGTCAAAATCAATCATTTAGTAAATAACTGGTGTGTTTCCTTTTCTCCTCTATGGTTGTGATCAATTCTGTATTGAAATTGTTTTTGACACGTTTGGAAATTGTAAGTTCAGATTGCAGAATATACAGTAAGCAAAGCAATTGTGTTTCCCCGACAGAACCATTGTTTTTATATCTCGATTGTTCCTCTTTCATATATTCAAGGTTGAGCGTCGCTGCACTAATGAATAGATTGTTCTTTTTTTGCTTGCCTTTCCCGGTAGGTAGGCCTGCTCCCACTCTCAGAGAGACAGGCACGGGCAGAGTAACCTTGAAACTAAGATAGCATGTACCCGGTCTCAGGATAGTAGCTCATCTTTCTGTACCACCTTTGTTCATCAGCTCTCAGACTGGAAATTCCAGTCTGGGCGGGTCTTTAGGGGTGCTGGAAATGAATATCTTGTATTACCATGTTGACGGGGGTCAGTCCCTCTGCCGCAATCTGAGGAGGCTGGTCAGACTGGACTCCGCTCAAGCGTATACTAATAAATCACTTTGGTTTATATTCTCTACTGTCTGACTGACTCTGCATTTGTATGGAAGGCTGAGAGGTGGTCGCGAGTGACCCGGGTGGCCCTAATCGGGTCACTTCCTTCAGTTTGTCACCCGAACAGGGACTCCATCGGGCGAGTGACCCTTCCTTGCCCGCGGACGGGTGAGGAGGTCGGGGCCACGTCGGGTCCGACGGGCGGACCGGGGATCCCTGCACGAGAGAGTCTGGTACTCGCAGCTGCCCCGTCTGTCTGACCAGGCTGTGCCTCGGCCAGTGGTCATCCCGGCTGGGGTCCTGAACGGCAAAACCCTTGGATCTGACCGTTTGGTCCGAAGAGTCGGCAGTGGAGAATAAATTCGTTTGACCTGTGTGCACCAGGTGAGTTTGCCTTGGTTTTGTTTTGTGGCCATGGCGCCACTTTGGTTTGTGTTTGGTACGGTCTGAGGATCGTTTTTGGACAAGCGCTTGAATTTGTTTGAGTTCTTTGTGAACATGGTACCACTTTGATATGGATTTGGTGAGGTCTGAGGACCAACTATGGTAAGATATTTGCAAATATCTGCTCGGCATAAATAGTGAACACGTTTTCATTTTCAAATGTCCTGTTTTAGCAAACTATGATGTGTGAGTTGACGTTGTTGTTCTACTGATGCTCGATTGGAAGAGAGTCAGCCTGCGCCTCCGGAAGGCACTCCAAATTTTGAAATGTATGTCAAGCATGGCCTTGGCCCTATTATGTTTAGTACATTATGGCACAAATATACGAGGGACAATGCCGAGTTGCAATGGCCATTGACAGGCACTTTTAATGAGCTAAAGCATAATTTCCTGCAGGATAAATTGTTTGCGAAAAGAAGTAGGCAGTCAATGTTTGATTCCCATAGAACATGGCAAATGGAAACTAAACAGAGACAAATGAAAGCAGAAAAGGAGGCCCGAAAGGGAAAGATGCAGACAGTGACTCAGAAAGCTGTTGCGTATGATAAAGAGAAGACTGAGAAGGAGATAGAGCAGAGGTCTTCAATCTGTGGGGCGCGACCCCCAGGGAGGTCATGGAGTCCTGGGAAGGGGGTCCCACATTCCCCAGCTTCACTTGTGCCTGCAATTGAAAATGTTTGCTTTCCTTTCATGGCTAATTTAGATCGTTATCAGAGGAAGTTTCATCAATTGAGTGTCTTGTGTGTGAAAAGCCTTCATGCCAGGATGCCTGCTTGCCTGAATGAAATACAAATGTACGCTATTTGTTAATCTGCAAGTGTAAAGGGTGCTTGGGAGCTGGTTCTGACTTTAATTGATGCAATCACTCCAAGCTTTGGGATGACAGAGATTTGGGTTTTTTGAGTGGTAGTGCAAAGAGTTAACAACTGGGTTGTGATGTGCGTGCTTTTAATTGTAACTGCATTTACACAGCCCTTAGTACCCCTAAGAAGGTGTTGAAGGGACAGTTAGGTAAAAAAAAAAATTGTAATTACATACGCACTGGTATTACTTAAATCTACATTTTGGAAGCACCATTTTATCGTAAAACGTTTTGCGCATTTTGTAGCAGTCTATCTTACACTGTGTGTAATGCAAGTATAAAAGAATGACTTACATATTCACAGTGCTTTCTGTAACATGCTGTGACCTCGTAGCACTAAAAATACACGTCACTATTCTCCACTGCACAAATCAAGATTTAATTCTGTGGCTCTCTGGTTACACACAGACCTCTGCAGTGCATTACCTAATAGAGGTTTCATAATGTACTACAGTGCATTTCCCACTGAGTAACAACTTTAAAAAATGTAATTTTCATTTACACTGCCCATTATTTTATATGTAGTAATCTGATGATGAAAGACCTAAAAAAAAGTGCAGAATATTTAGGGGCTTAATTATGAGAGGCTTGCATCACCCGAGCATCTCTTTTTTTGAGGCTCCGGCGGCGCAAGCTTCTCAACCATACCTACGAGGCGGTGCAAAGCCACCTGCATGGCTTTGCATGGCCTCATAGATATAAGACATAGCAGTGCAAGTCACTGCGCTGTCTTACTCTGCGTCAAGGAGGGGTTCCATGGGCTTTGCGTGGGGTTCCAATGCAACAACCATGGATTTTGATGCTGCCCCATATTTACAAAATCGTGTAAAACTGTGGCAGCTCCAAAAAACGGACGCCTTCCCAGCGGAGGCATAACAAGGAGAAATGTTTTCATTTCTCCTCGTTTTTTCCTCTTTCCATGTGTGCTACATTCTGCAGCTCACATAGAAAGAGGAAAACGCCTCTCAGGATTGTTTTTGCGAAGGAAGGCGCCCCTTCCTGTAAAAAAACAATCCTGCCTATGATGGTGCTAGGCAGCAAGTTGTGCACCAACACAAGGGAAAAGGACATAAATACGGTGTATTCCTGCCCTTTCACATTGGCATAGGGCAGCACAGCAAGAAGACTTGTGTTGCTGCCCTACACCAATTCCTCATAAATGAGGCCCTTTGTTTTTAGCTACACCTTTGAGTACACCTCACGCTCACTGACCTTTGGTTTGCTGCACACTGTTTAATATTATTTCCCCACCGTAAAAGTTATTTGCTGTGGGAATTGGGGGCATTTATGGTTGTTCATAGTTGTCAATGAGGAGAAGTACCGGGTTCTAGAAATTTTTGTCAGAAGGGGGTCCTTATGCCTCAAAATTTTTGACATTGGGGTCTCGGCATCAAAAAGTCTGAAGACCTCTGCGATATAGTGTGCCAATAGGAAGTTTTGATTTCAATGTGAAAAGTCTTGTGTGGTTCGAGAAGAAAATGATACATTTGTGGAGGAATTGTTAGACACCTGACCTCCACCTCCATACGCCCCGCAGAGAATATACCCTGCCATTCCACAGCCTCAGTCATCTGTCTCTTCTGCCCCTGCTGTTTCTGCTTCTTCCATTACCGACCCAGCTGCTTTGGCCACCGCGCCTCCTGTCAATTCTGTGGCTTCGCCTTCTGCGCCTGTGATAACTGCTAGTCTCCCTGCTACGCCTATTGTGTCGATGTCTCTCCTCTCTCCGGCCCTTACACCCACAACACAGCCATTGACGACATTGGTGCCTGCTCCCTCTGTTGCTACTCCTTCCCTTCATTCTCCGACTGTACTGGGTCACGGAACACCTGTACGTGGATCAGGGGACGGGGACTGGGTAACTGCTAGGAAGCGACTGGGCGGATATTGATACGATCTGATGTGGGCAATGAAGAGAAGAAGGTGGTGGCCAATCAGGCCGCTCAGTGGGCTCGTCACCCCATCTACAGTGTGGAGGATGTGTGGAGTGTGATGAAAGATTATGAGCCGTTTGTGCAGCAGCATGCCCTTAAACACATGTCGGCTACACTGATTGTATTATGGGAACAGTGTTTCAATGATGTAGCACCCAGATTATTTATGATATCAGGGACAATGTATATGCTGCCGGTATGGTGCCTGGGGAGGTTTTCGGTAATGTTGCGACGTTGGTAGCTTACCGAAGTAGGCTGTTTGAGAAGAGCCGGAAGACAGTGTCCCAGTTTCCGATGAGGGAAGTCCATCCCATATATCACCCTGAGTTACCGGAGCTCCGAGATCAGCAAAATGCTGTGGTTAGACCAAGGGTAGAGGCCCGTTTTCAAGAGCAGTGGGTCTATACCCCATGGAAGAGGAGTGAGGTGTTATCCCTTAAGACTCAGTTACCCGACCCTAGAAAAATTCCTTCTGCATACTATAAGGAATTTACGGAAGCCGCTTCATCGACAGTTATGACGCTTGCAGATATTGAAATGTTCTTTGGTTTACTGGTACCCGTTGATATTTGGAGGCAGGTACACACACAGGACCACGGTGCGGAATTGGGTGGTACATGGGAGCAGATTAAAGCATGGGATAAGGAGAGGAAGCCTAGTGAGAAGCCTAGGGCCGAGATACTAGCTTTGCCTGGCCGAACTATGCTTATATGCATTTTCTTATTCCACCAAGGAGAGTAGATTGGGACAAGTTAACGGCATTTCGTCAGAAGAAAGATGAATGTGTGTCTGATTTTTTCACGCGGTTCGATGGTGTGTTTTTGGACTTTAGTGGACAAGATTTGTCAGTGGAGGGGGTTGTCCGATTGTTCGTCAATAGATTTGTTACGAACTTGCTCCCATAGATTGCAGCTCAGTTGCAGGCTTCAGAGAGCACTTGGACAACATCCTCCCCTTCTGTCATATTGAGTATGGCACAGTATTATGAACACAGGGAGAACGAGGAGAAAGAGAAGGTGGAAAAGAAGCACAAGGAGATCATGACAAAGGTGTTGTTGCAGCAGGTGTCTAGGGGAACTGGAAGGGGACGTGGAGCTGGTCCGGCCCGGCAGCTTTCCCGTACTAGCAGGAACGCTGCACCAGTAGGGCCGAATCAGTGTGCGTACTGCATGGAGGAGGGGCACTGGCGTAGCGAGTGTCAGGTGTTATTGCAGAAAGTTGCAGCCCCCAGAGGACGAGGTTCTCGTGGATGAGGCAGTGAAGAAAGTGATAAGGATAGGGTTCGGAAGGATAGGACATCTTAGGGTCACTCAGATCAGAACTATTTTGATGACCCTCGAGGGAGACAGTGTTACCACGACAATTATGATCTGGATGAAGTGACAGGGATGTCTCACAGCTAGGACAGCCAGGGGCAGGGTGAGGGACCTGCCCAGATACCTGTAGATCAGTGCGGTCCTTATGTCACCGCAGATCTGCAAGGCTCAGTTAAGAAATTCTTGGTGGATACTGGTGCCATGAATAGCTCTGTTTCTCATTTGCTGGTCCCCGGGGCAGCTCTGTCTTGCCAAAATAATGTTTTGGTAGGATTTTCTGGTGTACCGGTTGTAAGCCCCATTTCCAAACCTCTTGCCTTGACTACCGGTCCTTTTACTGTGGATTCACCATTCCTATTGACATCAAATTGTGGAGAAAATTTATTGGGCCTCGATTTATTAAAGAAGTTGCATGTGACCATTTATTGCTCTCCGGAAGGTGTTTACATGACAGTGGGTCCGACTGTGGTCAGCTCTAAGCAGTGTCTGTCCAAAGATGCCCCCCTTCCTGCTGAGTTTAAGGATGTGCCACCCACTCTGTGGGCAACAGGTGACACGGATGTAGGACTGTTGCAAATTCCCTCAATTTCCATTACAGTTAAAGACAATGCCATTTTGCCTCGTATTCCCCAGTACAAAATTCCACAAGCGGGGGAGTGAGCTTTGCTGCGAATTATAGAGGATATGATTGTTTGGGGAGTGGTTGAAGAGACAGCGGCGAATGTGTGTAATAGCCCTATTCTTCCTATTCTAAAAAAGGCATCTTCAGACTCCCCCGATGAACACCCAGATGTTTATCGTTTTGTGATTGATTTGCGTGCAGTTAATAAAATAGTGGTCCCTCAGTTCCCGGTGATCCCTGATATTATTGCCCTTTTGACAATGATTCCTTCTTCTGCTAAATTCTTCTCTGTCATTGATTTGAAGAATGCGTTCTTTAGCATCCCGATCCATCCTGATAGCTGACATTTGTTTGGTTTTACCCTAGCTGGCAGAAGCTTTAGATTCTGTCGAGCTCCTCAGGGCTATACTGAGAGCCCTAGTATATATAGCCAAGCCTTGAAAGCCCAATTGGACTCCCTCACACTTTCTCCAGGTAATGTACTGTTTCAATACGTGGATGACATACTAATAGCCTCTGACACTGAACAGGGATGCAAGGACAGTACGGTTAAGTTGTTGCTACATTTGGCTCACCATGCACATAAAGTGTACCTTTCTATATTTCAATACTGTCGACAGGAGGTCACCTATTTAGGTCACCTACTGTTGAAGGAGGGTAAGAGATTGACTCCGGAGCGCATCAGTGCTATTGTTAAAATGCCTATCCCTAAAACTCAGAGGGATGTGCGACTTTTATTGGCATCACTTCCTACTGTCACCATTGGATCCCTAATTATTCATTACTAACCAAACCCCTGCTTAAATTAACTACTAAAGATGTGCATGAACCCCTGCCTTGGACGCCTGTATGCCAGCAGTCTTTTGAGCAATTAAAAGTCGTGCTTTGCTCTGCACCTGTGCTTGGCACGCCTGATTATTTGAAGCCATTCGTGTTGTATGTACACGAGACGGCTGGCTGTGCACTCTTTGTTTTAACACAGGCCTTTGGAGGTAAGCAACGGCCGTGTGCTTATTTTTCTGCTTTGCTTGATCCAGTCGCCAGAGCCCTCCCGAGCTGTCTAAGAGCGGTCGCGGCAGTGGCCATCTCTATAAGGCAATCGGCTGGGCTCGTACTTGATACTGACCTCACAGTCATGGTGCCCCATGCTGTGGATACCCTATTGAATAAGACCAAGACACAGCAACTCACCAGTGCACGTCTGACCGGTTATGACCCTCTCTTTGCACCACATGTCACAATTAAAAGATGTGCCACTCTGAACCCAGCCACGTTAATACCCCTCCCTTCTGAGAGTGAGGAAATTGACATACATGATTGTATTTTTCGGACAGAGGAAGAGACAAAGGGACGGGTAGACATGACTGATGTTCCCTTATCTGACCCCCAAGGGGAACTATATGTCGATGGCTCTTGTTTCAAATTACCAGATGGCACCACCACTGCTGCCTATGCACTTACTACACTACATACGGTAGTTGAGACATCACGAGTTCTCTATCAGTCCGCCCGGGCAGGTGAACTGGTTGCCCTTATTAGAGCTTGTGAATTGAGCAAGGGACTGGCTGTTAATATTTTTACTGACAGATAGTACGCCTTCGGGGTCGCCCATAACTGTGGGCGACTCTGGGCAGAGAGAGGGTTCCTCACCTCCCATGGGACACGTATTCAGCATAGCCCTCTTATACACAGGCTTCTGTCCGCCT
Organism: Calotriton arnoldi; assembly: GCA_963921515.1. Lineage (NCBI taxonomy): Eukaryota > Metazoa > Chordata > Amphibia > Caudata > Salamandridae > Calotriton > Calotriton arnoldi. The sequence continues at coordinate 3,406,005 of CAWUFW010000731.1, read as the reverse complement.
TGACACTTCCTAAGAAATTGGCCATAGTAAAGTGTAGTGCCCATAAGGCGATTACTGATGATGTGGGAAAGGGGAATGCATTTGCAGATCAGACAGCTAAGGAGGCAGCTCGAACAAAGATGAAAAGGATGTTTGTAGCGGGTCCCGCCAGGTGGGTGCCCGAGGCCACTATGTTTGAGGATACACTAGACAATGTAAAAGAGATCCAGAGTGAGGCAACGGTTGAGGAGTTAGCAGTATGGCAGGGGAGCACAGCAGGCTTAGATGAGGATGGGTGTTGGACGAATAAGTCAGGGAAACAGAGATGGATGTTACCAGATGCATATGTCCTCCCTGTAGTCACTATGGCGCATGGGCCAGCCCACATTAGTGCAAAAGGTATCTGTATACTGTTAGATCCTGTATGGCAGAATGACAATATTCCCAAGGTTGCTGCTCATCTAGTCAAGTACTGTATGGTGTGCATGATGTATAATCCTGGAAAAGGCACCCCTGCACCCCCTAGTAATTTTGCACCCCCTTCTTTCCCTTTCGAGGTCCTTCAGATGTATTTCATCGAAATGGAACGAGTCAACAATTTGAAATATGTATTGGTGGTTGTTTGTGCATTCAGCAAATGGGTTGAGGCTTATCCCACTAAAGAGAATACAGCCATGGCGACGGCGAAGGCACTCCTAAAGGAGTTCTTCCCTCGATTCCGTTTGCCCCGTTTGATTTGGAGTGACAACGGAAGCCACTTCAACTCAAAGGTTATCCAGTTGGTGTGTGATGGTTTGCACATTAAACAGATATTTCATGCTGCAAACCATCCCCAGTCAGCAGGTTTGGTTAAGAAGTACAATGGTACTCTCAAACTGAAGTTGGCAAAGATTCAGGAGAGCACAAGATTGCAGTGGCCAGATGCTTTACCATTAGCTCTTCTGTCTACAAGAGCTACGGCTCACACAAGGACAGGGTTGTCACCGTACGAGGTCGTGTTCAGATGCCCAGCAAATGTCTGGGGTGTCCCGCGACCCTGACGGTTTTCAGAAATTGAATACCCTTTGTTAGTGGATTATCTGTATGAGTTGACTAAAAGCTTGCGTTCTATTCACCAACAGATCCACGAAACCCTACCACCAGCACCCGAGGGGCCAGGACATGATATTCGGCCTGGGGATTTTGTGCTGACCAGACACTTCCAGAGAAAGGGCAGTTTGGAGCCGAGGTGGAAGGGGCCTGCGCAGGTGCTCCTCGCCACCCGCACCGCCGTGAAGGTGGCCGGCCGGAAGAATTGGATACACTCCCAGCACTGCCGCAAGGTGCCCCTCCCTTTACCCTATGACCAATGGGTGCTTGACGGAGTCAGCAACTCTGAAACTGAGCAGGTGCCCCGTTTTGTTCCTTTTTCAGATGCCCGGCTGACGTGGGTACAAACGGATGAGGAAAATGATGCACTGTTGAACGAGGCAGTGCCTCCTGAGATCAAGGCCACCCAGGAGCCCCAGCCTGCTGGCCCATCTGTGCTTGAGCCCCAGTCCATTGGCCCCACTGTGTCTGAGCCCCTTTTTGCAGACCCCTCTGTCCCTGGAGTAGCTAGGTATAATCTGCGCCCCCGACGGAGAAACAGTGCACCAAAAGAGAAATCAGATTAGCAGGGATGAACTCGATAAGTCAGGCAAAGGTAGCATAGGGAGAGACAACATTGGTTCACTGTTCGGACATTGAACAGGATTGATTGAGTGTGCTCCCCTGAGAAGGGGGTGCCTTATGCTGAGCGACGTGGGATTCTTCAAGAGCTGGTCCGACAGCTCCACAGCCGGTGCTCAATAGCGCCAACGATTGATGACCAATAGGAGTCTACCAGTGAGGCTCTAACGGACGCTGGGAACATTTGCCCCTCTATGGTCTTTTTGTTATTGGCTCCATTATATGTCCTTTCCTCTGGTTAAAATGTATCCATTTGGTCGCCCCATTAGGGAGGAGGAACAGCCCTTTGCAGCCCCACGTTACGGGCAGAATGCGTCTGGTTGGTCTAGTTGGTCTACAAGGAGTAAAATAGTTTACATAGTAATTGTTCTGATTTCCCTGATAACAGTTCTTGGAATAGTATGGTTCCTAGAGGAGAAATATCCTGTGCACTCTTTGATTGGTACAACACCTGTTCCCCCTGAACATACGTTTGTTACTTTGGCTCCCCCATAAAGGTGAACACAGAAAAACATATGTGGACAATGTATTTTTGCAAACTCTCCACCAAGCCCATGATACATCTAATGTTACAAACTGTTGGATATGTGGACTGCTCCCTTCGGTTACACATAAGAGTGATAGCCTGTTATTGCTGCCTATGTCTTACTTAGGCAGCTGTGAGGGATGGTTCGAACTGTTCTCTATGGTATACATTCCTTATCATTCTTGTGCTATGAATATGACATCTGCTGATTATCACACAGTGCTAGAATATATACGTGTCCACCAAGGATTTACCCCGGGAGAACAGGGGACCCCTGATACATTATCCCCAACAGCCTGCATGAATATATATGAAAGACAGAAAAATGTAACATGGCTTCAAAATGAAATGTTGGATTTCCAGGGATTTAATGTTACTGAATACTTTCACTTATTCCAGGTGCGAAATATTACTCAGGATGAGGCAATACCGGTGCCAGTAGTCAACACCACAGCTGGGTTTTGTGTTCAAGGGTTTGGGATGGTGAAGGTGGGTGAGAGTAATTGCAACTATACCTATACATTAAGCGCGAATAACAGTCCGCCTCTGCTCCCACCGCATAATATCTATTTTGTTTGCGGATCACAAGCTTATGTTTGGCTGCCTAGGGGATGGTCTGGTGTGTGTTACCTCTCTTTCCTCCTTCCCCCAGTGTACATAGCACCGTCCAATTATCATAAGGACCATTGAATGCAGCGTAGGAGTGTCCATCTCTCCCGAATCAGAAGGGTTATTAACACAGAAGAAATAGACCAGACAGGCACCATTCTGCAGCAGTTTACAGATGTTATGAAGGGTATTTTGCCCTTTTGGGGCCCTATGTCCAATAGCCTCAACATTCGTCGACTTACCAGGGTAGTGGAAGGGGTCATTAATACAGCAGGGATTTTGACAAATATTACAGCTGAGCTTCAGGCTACGAGGCTTGTTGCTCTTCAGAACAAGATGGTGTTAGACGTCATCCTTGCTGATCGGGGAGGGGCCTGTCGCGTCATCGGCAGCAGTTGTTGTGTCTACATACCGGACCACGCCCCTAATGTATATGCTGCTATACAGAAGTTGCATAGGCTCGCGTCTGACATCCACCAAGAGAATGGTACCTGGAGTCTTTCTGGTTGGTTCTGGGGTTTAATAGCATCCTGGGGGTGAGACGTGCAGTATATACTATAGCAAGGAAGCTTCGTTTAAGCTCCGCCCACTCTCCGCCCATCTTTTGGATTGGCTTACATCCTAAATGCAGCATTCTGATTGGTTTTCGGCTTGTTAGTCCCTCCTCCTGACGGCCATGTTGTCATTTGTATACTTCCTTGGCTATCAGTCCCTTTACTTTAAAAACTATTTTGTTCCCGTGGCTTACCCCCTCCCCTTTCGCAGTAAATAACTTGTTGTGGCCAACCAACAGCACTCCCGTTTGTGACTTTTTGCCCGCCCGCACTCCCGTTTAAAATGCAATAGAGCTCGCGTAAATGCGAGTTCTATTGCATTGCAAATGCTTGTTTTTAAAGTAGTGCGCATTAACATGCGCGCGATGCCATACATCGTGCGCCTGCCCTTCATGAAGTGCTCTCTGAACTGCGCACGCGTATTTCGCTGATCAGGGTAGTTGGTTGCTGGATTGCGCTTCAATGTTCCTCACTTCGTCCTGATAACTACGAGTCCCAACGCGGCGTTCTAGACGCCTCAGTGACCGCCTCCCGACCCTGCTGCTTCTCCTATTGTGCGCGCGATGCCTTACATCGTGCGCCTGCGCTTCATTAAGTGCTCTCTGAACTGCGCACGCACATTTAGCTGATCAGGGTAGTTGGTTGCGTTCTAGACGCCTCAGTGACCGCCTCCCGACCCTGCTGCTTCTCCTATTGTGGACAGCTTCGGCGGCTATAATGGATCACAATCGCCCCCTCTTGATGCAGCACTACATAGTTAAACAAGAGCAGAGATTTTTTGTATTTATACAGATGGCAGATATTAATATAATGTGCAGACATTTAGCACATTAATAAAGTTTGGGAACTATCGGAAAAGCAAGCGCAAGGTGAAGTAAACAGCAGGGAGACTCCATGTTTTGCAGCTGCTGGTGATGCTCTGAGAGGAAGGAAGGGAGGAGGGAGTGTGCCGGTGCTGCAGACACAGCCCCCGGTGTTGCGCATGCGCACACTGACAGCAGCGTATGTTCCGAGCACCCGTGTGAACACGCTGCCATCAGCTAAACCGTGCTTGGTGCCAGCAACCAGATGAACGCTAATGATGCTGATGAGAAACCACGTCTCCCCGGACACTTGTCCTCGACTTAGGAAGACATAAACAGCCTCCCTTTGTTATAGAAGGATGGTGCAGCAGGATAAAGATAACGACAAGCACCGTCCTTGGCACAAGCGCGCAGAGACGTGTATTCAATTCATTTAATATATGGCTTTCATAGGGCGTAGATAAGCCCTGCTGTAGAGAACCCCGTGAGATTTGAGACTTAGTGTAATGAAAACAATACAGAGAAGCGCTAAGAACTCGAGACACGTCGAGACATCAGCGTGTTAAACATTCCCTGCTGACATTTGGGGTGACCTGCAACATGTCGGGAGTTTGAATCCTGGCAGGGTCAACTTCGCCTTTCATCTTTCTAATGTCGATAAACCAAAGCCCATTAAATTTACAACGTGCGCTCTACAAACACTTATTTATCATTATGATTTTGTAGAAATCATGTATAATAAAAACAAGACGTCAATTATTTCAAGTGTATTGGAATGTCCTTCCTCAGCCCATCTGAACCATAACGACTTGCAAGAACACCTCATCATCAGCCTTCACCTGCCAACAAACCCCCCACTTACTAGATACAATACATATGTAACTATGTATACTTATCTATTCATGTTCATAATAGCAATATTAATAATACTAAATATAATATGCTTTACACAGCGTTCAGAAGCACATTCCTTGTTTCTAAGCGCTTAAAATGCCCAGTGACAAGCTGTAATTGGCCCCTGCCAGCTGTGGCATGTTTTTCTGACAGGTTACGACAGTGCCGCATATACGATGATTTCTCATTTCTACAACAATCCAAACTCCAGGATATTGTGCTAATGGCTGATGGCTGGTCCAAGAAGCCAAGCCCACGTAAGGATTGGTTAGGCCGGAAGACCTGTGTGGACCTCTCAACAAGGCGGGTGCTTCCATAATTCGAGATAAGGGCCTCTAGGCACTAGCAGTAGGCGGGGCTAAATACCAAACAATGCAAGAACGGCCTTCTTCCTAGTGAATGGGGACCGCTTTAGCAGCGAATGGTATTTCGCCTTCCACATTTAACGCCCTTTCACTGTTCCTCTCTCTGTGTTGTATAAATACATTCATAACATGCTCCCTGCCAACAGATTGCATAACAAGCACATCTGCAATTATGCTGTCTGAATATTCATTCGCTGGTCCTAAATACGTTTGCTTGCTACTGCTCGGAGCCTACTGGTAACCCAAGATAACAAACAATTCACCTGACATTCCCATCTCTGCGCATGCTCGAAGGTGCAGACATGAAGGCTTGCAGGCGCAGCAGGCTTACATCGTGATGCCGCTCCTACAGGGAAGTAGCCATTTATCCTGTCTGCAAGAGGAGGACAAGAGACTGGCTCCACCGGACAGCGGGTAAATCTTTATACCGGAACACGATTCACACTTGGTGACCCAACTTCACGCCGTAGCTTCTAAGAGAGAGGGGCTCCACTCCGTTCCTGATAATAGCTACTTGTTATATAGAATAACTAAAATGAGCGCTAAACAAATAGTAGGGGAAAGCGCCAGGCTTAATTTCTTAAAGATGATACAGTAGGTTACATCCCATGTCCTCGTTGCAGTTGTGTCTCAAGTATCCCAACTGGGTGTAAATGCATAAGTGCACAGGCGAACATACTTTTCTTATGTCTTTGCCTCAATTAAATCCTCATATTTGAAGTGTCGTTTTGCTTCCAACAGAAAATACCTTTTAAACTTGGTGAGAGCAGCTGAGGACAGCTTTCCGAGGTGACTAGTGTACCAAGTGATTTACACTGATACATCAATTGACAATGAAGAGGGTGTGGCCAGTGTTCAATTGTGCTATAAGGGGGTGGTGTCTTGGATGTTGAGCATGCCAGCAAACAGGAGGGGAATGGGCGATGTGGTTATTTAATTGTGCTGGACGTTAACTAGTAAGTCCTTACTATTGGTTTTGTCTTAAGTTGCAGATGAATGCCATCCTCTAGTTGTTCTCTCTCACCCCCAGAACTACCTAAGTCCTGGTGGTGTGGGCAGTGCCTGAGGACTGTTCTTGTCCTAAATTTGTGTTGATGTGAGGTGGTAATACTACACGGAGCAACTGCTCAAGTTCTGTCCTGGTTCCACTCACATTCTCAGTCAGCCCTTGGCTCAAAACTGAACTCTTTGCGATGTTGGGTCGTCACTGTACACATCCCTGTGGCATAGTTGATCCTAGGTCTTGTGGTGTCTTCTCTATTCATGATTTTAGCTATTAGTTTTAGGTCGAGTCATGGGGAGTGAGTATCTGCAGCCCACTGGGAGAGCACGCAGCCGAGCCAGGGATGCAGCCTGCTTTAGAATTCAAATAAAATAACACCAACATTCGCCATTTTAATACTATGAGCGGATGGCGTTTGCATTGCAAATGCTTGTTTAAAGTGGCAGCAAAATCAATAAAGGGGGGACCTTCAGGCCGAAGTTGCGTCCATAGCATTTTAGATCTCGTGATACGCTATGGTTGTCTGACCCTTCTTTCTAGCCATGGTACATACCTATAAATGTGAAGACACCTATCAGGCTGTAGTTCTACCATAGTTTTGAAGGCCTTTTGATGCCTACATGGATGCAACGCTGTTGGATATCCTATGCATGTATTCATGTAGAGATTAGTATTCACTCACCACTTGGCTCCGTAGATTTGACCCTGCTGCCTATTATTATCATTATTGTTGGATTCAGCTTTTGTATTTCGCTTTAGAAAGGCATTGTTGTGGTTCTTTGATTTTTGAGCCGTAGGCCTTGTTGAACTGCCATCTGCCAAACAGCAAGCCTTTTACTTTGTAAATTTTACAACTGATTATGCTGGCAGCATTATTGTTGGATTCTTTGTAGGCATTTTGTTTTAAAAATGTGTTTTAGAGATCTTGGATTGTTGATTAAGAAGCCTCGCTGCTCTGTTACCTGCCTGGGCAGCATGCACATCACTTCACTTTCAAAATGTTTATGTTATAGCTATTGTTTTTAAGTTGCTGCTGTAGATGATGTACTGTAGATTTATGTTTTTTTTTTTTAAATAACATTGAATAAAGATACAATGATGATGACTAAGTTTGGGTTATAGGTGGTGCTATTAAGAGGCATGCACAGTAAAATATAGCATACTAGATACTTTTGCTCGAATTACTATTACAAACGGAGATAATGGTTTCAGTTTGCACACCAGAGAACTATGTTTTTATGCATTTGCAACGCATCTCGAGCAGGGCTGGGTGCTTGCTGTTGTGTTGATGTGAACCAAATAACATATTGCAGAGGATAGCGAATGAGACTTTAAGAGACTGGTCACAGGAGCGGCAGTAGACCTCCTGTATTAGAGCAATGAGCAGCCTTTGAAGCAGCTTTGATATGTCAGCTGTAGTAGTAGTGCAAAGAAGAAAACATTGTATCTCATCACTACTCCCCGTTGATAGTTGTAATGCATGAAAGATTTACCAAAGGATTTTATTGCTGGGTTTTAATTTTCTGTGTTGATTCATGTGTGCTAGTAGTCTTCGATCTGCTGTTTGCAAGAATTTTATACTAATGCGTCTCCCCGTGAGGGAGTTCAGACGTGGATCACTTGTTCTCTGCCAATACAGACTCAAGCTGCTCCTTGTTGGTTTGACACCCCTTTCCAACCAGGCATTAGGATTTGAGGTCGTTTCCTTATCCACTTCAGAGAGTACGGGCCTAGAAGTGTACTTTACCCTGCAATTATAGTTATGTTGAAACCAGTTTGCATATAGCTGTTCCCATGCACCTTTCAAATGGCACAACCTAACAATGATGGACTTGTGTACTCCAGGGACATAAAAGTAGTGATATCTTGTCTAGTTTATTTGCATGTCGGTCTATGTGTCTTTGTTTACACGTGTCTCTGTGTGTTTACTTGTGTTTATTCATCCGTTTAAGCATTCTCTATCCCTCCACTATCCTTCTCAATCCAAATAATCTGACTAACATATCCACCACTCAAATTACTTTCATATTTTTCACTATACTAATTCACCACTAATCCCTTATGTGTTCCGAAGTAGCGTGCTACTCAACCGAAAAAAGAAAACAAAAAAACTTCAACACCCCCATCAGGGGTAGCAAGCGCTATATACCTAATGTACTGCATAGCTAAATACTTATAAGGTCCCAAAAGCGAGACCGTTTGCATTGCAAATGCTTGTTCTGATAGTAGTTGCAGGTGTCCTCTTCACATGTTGCCTATGCGTACATTGTCTTCTTGCTTGTTGTGCTTACTGTGTTGGAAAATTGACACCCACACCAAAGGCCCCAATATATGATGCTAAGTCTTCGGCCATGATGATGCAGGCTGTCCACGACCTAATGTCCATAGATGAAGGTATTTTTGAATATTAATAATGTGTTTATTAACATGTAATAGTGGTCTCCTTAGTATGTGAGCAGTTCTTGGTCTCCTAGCATTAGCATGTGACAAAATTGTTAGCAAATGCTAAATGGAGGGTCTGTTGAACTAGAAAATGCGTTCTACTGACTCCTTGTAGCATTGTGCGAGTTAAGTTAGCATTTGCAGCACCATTTTGTATTCAGCCGCCATTTTGTACCATGATCGAAATTAAGCATCTGTTTTACACTGCCTGCCTCAGCAGAAAGCAGCCTCGATTGTTTCTCTTTCATATATTCAAGGTTGAGCTTCGCTGCACTAATGAATAGATTGTTCTGTTTTTGCATGCCTTTCCCAGTAGGTAGGCCTGCTCCCACTCTCAGAGTGACGGGCACGGGCAGAGTAACCTTGAAACTAAGATAGCATGTACCCGGTCTCAGGATAGTAGCTCATCTTTCTGTACCACCTTTGTTCATCAGCTCTCAGACTGGAAAATTCCAGTCTGGGCGGGTCTTTAGGGGTGCTGGAAATGTATATCTTGTATTACCATGTTGACGGGGGTCAGTCCCTCTGCCGCAATCTGAGGATGCTGGTCAGACTGGACTCCGCTCGAGCGTATACTAATAAATAACTTTGGTTTGTATTCTCTACTGTCTGACCAACTCTTCATTTGTATGGAAGGCTGAGAGGTGGTCGCGAGTGACCCAGGTGGCCCTAATCGGGTCACTTCCTTCAACTTCGTGGAGTTCCACGTAGCGGAACTCTGCGATCTCCATCCAGGCTTACTCATCTCTCCATTGAGCCTCTCTCAAATACATTTATTTTGCTTTAAAGAGCTGGTTATGGCTGGATTTACTAATCCACTGAGCTATCCGCAAAAAATACAGATCTGTTCTTTGCAGCAGTCATATTAACCCTCTGCGCTACTTTATGGCAAGTCAAAACTGCTGCTAGACAAAGCTCTGATCTCTCTCTCTCTCTAGCAGGATCATTAATCACAAGAGTCATCTTGACATTTTTATTGCTGCCTGAAAGCTGGAAACACAAGGAACTCCACAGCAGCTGCTTTTCAATGGTACGTTATTGCTAAACACAGTGCCCCCCTGAGGTCACTGCCCTCCTGAGGTCACTGCCCTTCTCCTGGTCAGCACCCAGTGCAGCTGCACCGGTCGCACAGCCCTAAAGTCAGCCCTGCCTGCAGCCCCTGTTTGCAGGCCCCTCTACCGCGACTGCTCCCGGTGATGAAAATCCGACACCTACAGACACCTCTGCACCCGTCGCCCGTGGAGAAGAGAACCAGAGGTGTCCCCACGTCCCCTAGCACCATGAGAGCTGAGCCTACCTGCTGGTTCTGCCCGACTGGTTTCCCAGTCCAAGCCTGCAGCCCCCTTTCAACCGGACCAATCCACATAGGGCTCCCAATGCTGAAAAGCTCCTCTGCACCCGTCTGCCCCAGTGCCACCCGAGGTGACCCATTGGTGCTGCTTCGGACCTTGCCCCATACTCGCCTGAAGTCCAGGAGGTTAGTCCCATAATTCGATGCGAAGTACCCAAAAGCAGTACATGTTTTGCACCCATAGGATCCCTAGGCACCGAGAGTGCCCTTCTGGTGGTGGTGGAAGAGGCAGAAAAGAGATTGGGTCCAATCTACTGTGGCTATCATACTCCTGGATCTCAGTGTGGCCTTTGACGCTGTGGACCACTCTATACTTCTGGATAGGGTTGGTAAGGCTGGTGTCACAGGAAGAGCCCTGGACTGGGTCGGAAAGGGGTGTACATATTTAGGTTATTGACAAGGGCTGTGCATCAAATACCTTGTCTGTCACCTGTGGGGTCCCGCAGTAGTCCTCACTCAGCCCCATGTTATTAAAATCTACCTGCAACCATTGGTGGACATTGTAGATCCTTTGGGGATGTATAGTCTCCTAAACGGATGACATCCAGCTGGTGTTCTCACTTACGCCTGGGTTTGATACATCCTTAGTTAATCTTGGAGCCAGCTGGATGAATCAATCTTGTCTTAAGCTCATTGGAGCTAAAACTGAATTAATGATTCCTGGGAATACATACCCCACACAATACTTCTCGCATGGGTCCCCCGTGAATAAGTCAATTATAAAAAGTCTGGGGATATGGATTGATGACTCCCTGACAATGGTAGCCCAAGCCACCAAAATATAAGCTAGCTATTTTCGTCTCCTGAGGATACTGAGCAAGATTCTGCCGCTCCTTCCCAGACCTCGCAACAAGTGGTAGTTCAGGCTTTAATTCTTTTCCGCCTGGGCTACGGCAACTCTTTATTCCTTGGGTCACCAAACTCCCCCATTCAGAAACTTCAAGCTGTACAAATTGTGACTGCACGCATGCTCCTAGGCATTCCCAGGTCCAAATCAGCCCGGCAGGGGCTGAGGGAGCTCCATTGGCTCCCCATTGCTAAAAGAATGAAATGTAAGTCTCTGTGCATTGCCCATAGAGTCCTTCATGGGAAAGGCCCTCCCATCCTTCAGCAGATTGTCACCCATTATGTTCCTAACAGAGCACTCCGCTGGTCTAACCTGCACTTGGTCACTGTCCCCACAGTTAAAAGAGCTAGAAAAGGAGGACGCTCCTTTATCTTTAACCTCACAAAGCTCTGGAATTCTCTCCCCTTCACCATTAGGTGTCTGGATTCCGAGCTGCACTTACGCAAAGCCATTAAAACCTGTCTCTTCTAGCCTTGACCTTTTAGATGTCTGAACCTACCCGATCACTATTTTGCTGTGCATACTTCTTTTATTGCTGGGATGCCTTCAGGCCACCATGAGCTCTACAAATCTTTTAGCATAGCAAAGCATAGGATAACATTGGGCATCCAACACTGAATTGCACCTTTGCACCTGGCCGCCCCGGTGCTGCCCAGTGTGACCTCTTAGTGCCGCCTTGGACCCTGCCCCATAGACACCTTAAGCCCAGAAGATTGGTCAAGTAAGTCGTTAAGTGACTGTATGCGGAGTATGTTTTCTTCCTAGGTTAACTTTGCCACAAAGTGCTTCAATTATGATTTAAAGTATCAAAAACCTGGTTACTACAAACCTGCTATTTTAAAAAGTACTTACCGTATTTTGATGATCTTGGTGCCTAAAGTTATAGAAAGATATGTGTTATTTTTTTACATCGGTGTGGATCTCCTTATTGGGTGGTATGCATCATTTATTGATTATTGTGTGTATTTACAAATGTCTAACATTCCTCTCTGATAAGCGTAAGGCTGCTTGACCACACTACCCCCTAGAAGAGCACCTTGGGATTGCTAGATCAAGCCCCTTTCTACTGATAAGGGAACACCTGGACTCTTTGCACAGTATACCTCTATTTGGTATACCATATAAAGGGCTTCCTACAACAGATGTTAATACTATTTAATTTAATGACATTCATTTACCAACATTGAAAAATGGAAAGCTGAGTTGGCCTAAAGACTGGTATTGTCAGTGCTTAGTATTAAGTACCTCAAAAGCAGGCCTTTTGGGCGTCGACTTAGTTGCTGCTAGATAACACTGTTTGTAGGTGACAGAGGGACACTGCCCCCTGGTTGCAGCCTAGATGTTGAACAACCACTTTCATGTTGCATTGATTCCAACCGAAAACAAGAAATGACTAATAAGGGTGCATTGTCTTTAAAAACGCATTTCTAATTTTTGGTCCAGAAGTGTTTGAAATCCATTGGATTCTAAAAAAAAGTGCAAAGGTCGTAGCTTTTAATTGCGAATGTATTTGTTGCGAAAATCTCACGGAAGCACGTTGAGTGAACTGTATAGTCTGGTGACTAGAATGCTTAATTTGGAGCTTTCTGGGTTGATTCTAATCGCGGCTCTGACAGATGACTGAAAAGCTTGTGTTCCTGTGCAAATTGCTCAATTTTCCTGTACTTATACGTACTAATCATAAATAATAACAAATATGAGAAATTCAATGCAATCTTGAAATACAAGTAAATGCGTAAATCGGCACTTGACATATGTGATCTTGCTTTCCCTCCGAGCATCGCCCCCCCCCTCCTCCACCATTTACACCCCTCCCCTGTTCCCCAGATAGGTTTGTGCTCTATAAATAGTAAAGACAATTTCAAACAGGCCGCTACTGGTACCCAGCAATATTCATCTGCCTCTTTCTTTATTATAATATTCTGTCATTACAAATATTTGAAACAGTCCATAATCAGCCGAAATGATTTACAGATTTATAGATTGATTACTCCGAATAATGTGAATGACGTTCACCAAGGGAAATTAAAAAGACAAGAAGAGCAACGCGCAGGTTGTTTATGAAGTCTCGCGGACTCCAAGGCGGGAAACATCCACTTCGGAGTAACAGATCCAGAATGTCATGTTAAGGTGCCTCCCACATCCTCGTCTCCTGCTCACACGAGTAGCACAAGGGTACAGGAGAAATGTGAACCCGTTCTGTGCATTTGCTTCCCACATCATTGTACTCCTTACAAAAATACCACTGCCTGACATCCGCACACCTTCCCACGCCACCCTCTGCACTTACCTTCAATTACGGTTTCTTTATGACAGTGGGGAGCATCACCCCTCCCCCCCTTCCCGCTGCAAGCAGTGAGGTGGTAAAAATAAAATGGCAATGAAACAATTTCATTGCCATTTAATTTTTAGCCAAGGCGCGCTGCAGCCGCCAGCCTGCCTCCGTGAGCCCTGACTTTCCTCTGCTGCTGATTGGCAGCAGGATGACTGAAGTAGTGGTGGCCACGCGATTCAAAGTGTGCATGTCACTTTGGCTGGCGGTCTTGCGCCAGCCAAAGTGACATGCGCACTTTGAAGCTCTCCACCCAGCTGCCTTAGACAGATGGGTGGAGACCAAGCACAGGCCTCTAGGGCCTGAGGGAACGTTAGGCTAACCCGCTCCATCCAATCCTGGTGCTGCTCGGTGTAGAGATAGAATATCGAGTACAAAATGTCGAGGTGTACAAATATCGAGTTGGAAATATCGTGGGTCAGAAATATCGACAGCAAGAATATCGAGGTCAAGAATATCGAATTCAGGTAAGTAATATCGATTTTAAAAATATCGAAGTTTTTAATATCGTTTGCAAAAATATAGTTGTTAAAAATATCGTTTTTTATTATTATGTATTTTAGGGGCACATTACGATACCCGGCGTAAATAATTCCGCCAGGCATGGAAGCGGCAAAAATCCGCCCGCACACACCGCCTGAACACCGACCACGCCATTACGATTACACAAACCGAATACCGCCATCGGCGGAAAAAGCACACAAAATACCGCCCGCCAACGTCCGAGTCGGAGTCAAACCGCCCGCCACGGACGGAAACACGCACGACAACACAAAACCGCCCGCCCTCACGGCCGACACACCGCACGTGAAATTACGATCGCACCGACATGAGCGCGGAAAAACCACAAATATACCGCCCGCCAGCGCAAACAACGCCGATGAGAAGCGACACGGCAGAAGCCATGGCGCCCACGTACCTGCACAGAAACCATCCGCACACAAAACCAATAGCACACAACATGGCCAACAAGTCCACACAGCAAGGCACGCACAAATACACAAGCACAGTACATATCCCGAAACACCCCCGGACACAGAAAAAATACAAAGGCCAGAACCCCAGACACAACACACCTGAAAACAACAGACCATGAGGACACACCCACATAGGTGAGTACAAAAGCAGCACTCCCACAGACCACAACCCCTTGCAACATTGCAAACCAGAGAGGAGAGGAGAGGACACAGTGACACAGCAAGGACAGCAGCACACCACAGAAACGCACACATCACAACCACCACCACCACCACCACCACCAAACACCGGCACCACAAACCCCTGCACATTACACAACACACACCGCACCAGCACCACAAACACCATGGCACCACAAAGGATGCCCAAGTTCACGCCCATGGAGCTGACGGTCATGGTCGACTGAGATCATCAAGGTGTACCCACAAATCTATGGGAACATGGTCCAGCACACACCACTAGCCACCAGAAACAGAATGTGGAACCGGATCGTAGACCAGGTCAATGCAGTCGGGACCCTGCCCAGGAACAGAGTCGAGATTAACAAACGGAATGACGTCAAGAGCCTGGTCAAGAAGAAGGAGGGCAAAAACAGAGAGCTGGCTGCCGTCACTGGCGGAGGGAATCCCGCGCTCTTTAAGACCTTCAAAGCGTGGGAGGAGAAGGTGCGAGTCGTAATACATCCGGAGATCCTCGCCGGATTAGCAGAGGGAGTGGAGGCTGGTAAGTACAAACTAATGTATACCAGCACACCGCTATGTACTCACATGCACTACCACCATGCCACAGCTCCCAGGGACAAACACCCCCATGTCCAGCACACAATACACAACACATCACACACACATGCAACAGACACCACCACACACAGCCCAAACCGAACAACTGCAAGATGCGTGGGGACATGTGTACACTAAGCCAGCCACGTAACCACCAACAGGTCCCCAAATATGCCAGAAGCGCCACAACGAGCACCCACCACACCCATGTGTCCGCCACAGCTGCACCAACCGACAAGTAACAGGTAAGTGGCAGGAACACAAAGTGCAGTGGGTGGGACGGTGGACAGCCCAAGTACAACACACACCAGGCCCCAGTCCCACAGCACAGCAAGGAGGAGCATCCCCCACACCCACGTGTCAGCCACCGCAGTGCACAACGACAGCCGAAAGGCAGACATCACGGTCCACAGCAATCGGTGTCAGTGGGTATCCAGCCACCCCCACGACCCACAACACCCTCCCACCCCCACAGACCTGCAACATGGAGCACCCCCCGCTTAGAGCCATGTGGCATCCAGTACAGGGCACGCACGAACAACTTGCAGGTGGGAAACTGGACAGGGCCGGATCACTGGAGGCATGAGGACCGTAACACGACCAACACATGGGACATGTCACGTAGCAGACGAACACGGAGCACCGCCCACCGTCACGAACAAGTGAACAATGTGCACACGGACATGAACAACAGACTCACACCCCACATGACCCATCACAGACATAGCAACACCCAAGGAGCCACGTCTGCATGCACAAGCCACACTGAATATAGTACCACACGGCAGCCACTGTGCAACTCATCACACACAACCGAAACACCATTGAAGTCCTGTCCATGTAGCCCCAACTGCCTGTCAACCACACACCCCACAACTACGCCTATGTAAGACAAACAACACTAGACGCAACAGAGCGGAACAACATAAATGCACACGAACACCACTGAACCCATCAAACACACAGACACACCATGCACAAACAACATACCATCCATCCCATCCGTCAGCCCCAGTCTCATGAAAGGCATGTCATCCGCACAGCTGCCACACATACAGCAGTCACGCTAAGATACATGCCCATTACCAACCATGTGCCAGAAGTCAATGAAGTGCACGACACACTGTGAGCAACAACACACAACATGGGCCACACCCCCCGAGCACTGCAGTGATGCACATGGCACAGGGCAGCACGCACACCAAGGAGATGGGACAACTGCAATACGGTGGCTGGCACACAACCATCACTCACTCATAACGATGCGTCCAATGCCATGTCCAGTAATCACAACAGACAGCAAATATGCAGGCCATGTCAAGCATGCACACACCTCAAACCATGCACTGTCATGCTGCCACAACACATGTCACGTTCGGCACCCATGGCTCACAGCATGTACCCCAAAAGCATATTCCCTCCCAAATGCGAATCTGGGGCATGGCCCCCATGTTGCCATATGCGTTCCTAAGCGTTCCATTTGAACCCCAAAAGCATATTCCCTCCCAAATGCGAATCTGGGGCATGGCCCCCATGTTGCCATATGCGTTCCTAAGCGTTCCATTTGAACCCCAAAAGCATATTCCCTCCCAAATGCGAATCTGGGGCATGGCCCCCATGTTGCCATATGCGTTCCTAAGTGTTCCATTTGAACCCCAAAAGCATATTCCCTCCCAAATGCGAATCTGGGGCATGGCCCCCATGTTGCCATATGCGTTCCTAAGCGTTCCATTTGAACCCCAAAAGCAAAGTACAAACCAGACCCAGGATGGGCCAGGAGCCCGCATACACCAGAGTCACAATAAGTAGGGGCACAGCAACACACCCATCGGCATGGCCAATCCGTCCCATGCCACATGTGCACAGCACACAGTCCCATTGCCAAGCACACACAACTACAGATGCTACAGCCACACACACGCCTCCGGGAAACCCATGTACGAGATTGCACGAACTGTCAATGTCAGACGACAAATACATACTTCGCCAGGTGCAACACAATAACTAATCTCATTCTCTCCACAGGTGACGAACTGCTGGATGCTGGGGATGGAGCCAGCAGCCAGCACAGCCAGCCTACAAGCCCCCAACAAGGACACACGGATCTGGAGGATCTGTCCTCCTCTTCGGACACGGACAACCAAGCAGGCCCATCTGGTGTGGCAGGGCCCAGCCGCTCCCCAGGACCCCTCCTACCCACCAACCCATCATCCAGGGCTGCTGAACATTCACAGCCCCCTGCTGCCACTGTCGTTGCGGCCACACCCACGGTCATTGTGGCCACTACCACTGCCGCAACCGCCACCATCGCCGCACCGACCACCACCGCCGCCACCACCGCCACGTCTCCGCTGGCACCAGCCCCAGCGCAGGTGGTGGCCCGGACGACTGGATCCACCCTGGGAGCCACAGCGAGGACCGTGGTGAGAAATGTGGCTAGTGGGCAGGCCGGTGGCAGCAGGACTGGTAGGAGGAGCAGGGTCAGGGAAACGCCAGCCTCCCCTGGGAGCCATGCCCTGCCTCACATGGCCAGAGTCCTTGGGGCCTATGAAGAGGCCCAAGGACAATGGGTCCGGTCTGCCTCAGACACGCGTGAGGTGCTGGGGGTGTTGAGGTCCATGGACGCCCGTATGGGCCAAATCGTGGACCTCATGGGACAGCTGGTGGTGGCGGTGAGGTCACAGCCAGGGACAGCAGCTCCCCTCCGCCACCACCTGCCGGGGCGCAGGGTGGAGCAGCAGTGTCCAGTTCCCCTGCGTCCACAGCCAGTGATCACACCTCAACCACCAGCATGTCGCAAGCAGGCACCCCCTCGCAAACGTGGAAGGGGCCGTCCGAAGAGGAAACAGATCTCCCGGGAGGACTTCGCACGCTCCAGTCGCAAGTGAGGCAGCCAGCCAGCCTTCCGCCAGCCTTCCTTGACCAGCCACTGCATTGACTTGGACTACGATCCCACTCCACACAGCCATCTGGATGGCATGTGTGTGTTGGACTATGGACATAGAACCAGTGGGTACACCCTGATCATCACGCAGCCATGACCGACAGCTCATTGTCACTGCACGCACCACTTTTGTCATCATCTTACACACAATCACATGTCACAGTTTGTAATAAATGCACCTTTTTCACTAACTGCTGTTTGTGCCCAGTGCTTTATTTGTACGGAATACAACGGCCACCTTGGGCGGAAAGGCACCTGATGCGTGGCATGACAATTGAATCCGGAGGGCCTGTAGGGACCTAGGGGTGGGAGACAGAACAGGAGCACATTCAATGAGTGTGTCACACACCCATCACACAGTACATGTCAACAACTACAAGCAATGTACACACATCGCACAGAGCAATAGGGCACAATGCCACAGCCACCAACAGTGGCATACTACCCTGGCCATGGAGCGTTGACACACAGCACGCAGTGAACAAACGGCCACCCTGACACAGCACACACACACCTGCACAGATACAGCCACATCAGCGGTCGTACATGGACACTCACCGTCAAGTGAAGTAGCGGGCGATGAGCTGCTGCCGCACATTACCAGCTTCCTCCTCTCCGCTGTCCTCCTCACTCGAGCTGTCCTGGTCTGCGGGCTGGGGCCCTGGTTGGTCTCCGTCATCCACGATGAGGGGGATCTGCTTCCGAATGGCCAGATTGTGCAGCATGCAGCACGCCACCACTATCCGGCACACCTTCTGTGGGGAGTACGCCAGCACACCCCGGTGCGGTCCAGGCACCTGAACCTGGACTTGAGGAGGCCAAAGGTACGCTCGACCACACGTCTGGTCCTCCCATGTGCCTCATTGTAGCGATCGTCTGCTGGGGTGCGAGGATTCCTCAATGGACTGAGCAGCCATGCCCCATTCGGATACGCAGAGTCACCTGGGTGTGAGGGACACAGAGAACCGTTGCTAATCCATCTGGACAGGGGACAGCATCGCACAGCCAGCACGCTACACCACTCCACATACTCACCGACAATACAGGCACGATCCTGTTGCATATTGGACATCAGTCGTGGCAAGATGCTGTTGCGCATTATGTGTGCGTCATGGGCCGAGCCTGGGAACTTTGCACACACGTGGGTGATCACCATGTCCGCAAGGCACACCACTTGCACATTCAGGGAGTGCGTGTGCTTCCTGTTGCGGTACAGGTGCTCAGTGGCCTGTGGTGGAACAAGGCCGACATGTGTGCAGTCAATGGCTCCAACGACGTGTGGGATTCTGCCAAGGGCATAGAATGCACCCTTCACTGCCGCCAATTCACGAGCCCTGGGGAAGCGGATGTACCTGTTCCGGTACAGCATCATGGCTGCCAGTACATCCCTCAGCACCTTGCTGAACATGGGCTGGGACATCCCTCCTCCACTGCCCACTGTGTGCTGGAATGACCCAGTGGCGAAGAAATGCATGGCGGCCATCACCTTAGCCGTGGGGGTGACAGCAGTCGGATACACCCTGCGGGGACGGAGATGGGGTTCTAACATGGCACACAGTCGATGCAGGGTTGGCCTGTCCAGCCGAAACTTCCTAATGACCTCCGTATCCTCCATGTCTGCCAGCAATTGGTATGGGCGGTCAATGTTCGGTCTCCGCCTAGGGACAATGGCAGAGGACACATGTCAAAGCAACACGACACATAGCAATTTCGCATACACATCACTGACATGACTGAGCAAGCACATGAGCCACAGCCCAGCTGTCAAGCTGGGACGGCACGGCCACAATACACTTACACAGGTCTCCCACCAATGGCAATGGCTAGTGATACAAACCACTGCCATGTGCATGCACATGGGGATCTAGGCCCCAATGACTTGCGGGGCGTGCTGATGGGGACTGACTGCATATCCGTCAAGCGGCAACGCCACGGCAACATGAATGTCTGCTGAGCATGGAACTGCTTCCGCGGCTGGATGAGTATGGCACACGACGACGACGATGTGGGCACAGGCTGAGCGGCCAAAACAAGTGGGACCTGTGGCACGAGGGGATATGAGACAGTAGTAGGTGTCAGCACTGCACCCTATGTACAGCACTGTACGGATCACACCTCCCGAAACATTGACAGGTGTCCACATTGACAGCCCCATGCCAAGACGGCTGTGTGCTTGCAGTCACACGTCACAGGTGAGAGGTTACATTGCACGTGCCAGGTGGCAGACGTACACAGTGGGAGCTGGCATGTGTGTGCATGTGTCTCCTGTTCAGGATCCACCACATGGGCGCTGACTCTGTACTGACCATTGGACACAGCATGTTCCGTGGAAGGCTTGTGTGTGTGGGATGGTGGCACTGGATGTGCCTCCGTTGGGTGGGGGGCCATGCACAGGGCGGGTACGTCGATGATTGCGCATTGTTGGTCACGGTGGGTGCACCAACTAAGATGTGTTGCCCTGTGTTCAATTCCTATGTCCGCATGATGATGGACTGTAGATGTGGGCAGACTACACATTGGTCGATGTGCTGTCTATATGCATGTGCCTTCACACCAGGCACAGCTGCCCCTGCACATGTGACCCCTGCTGGACTCGCTGCTGGGTCTGTGGAGCTGATGCACCTTCTGCGCGTGGGGCGGACAGCTCTCCTCACTTCCCTCATTGCGCATGTCATGACTTTGCCGCAGGTGACATGGATCATGGAGGGCCCACATGTACGCGTGGGTAGGCTACACATGATTGTACACTGGTCGCCACCCCCAGTCAGTGTTTCGAATGGGAAGGTTGTCGTGCTGGTGGTATGTTCGATGTGGCGGATGGGCGGGCCTAGGTGCGGGCTTACATTCCGGACATGGGGGTAGTTGGATTGGCGACTAGTTGCAGTACACACGGGACACGTCTCTTCCTTTCCACATCTGGGTCATCCCTTGTACTAACTGACAGTGATACAGTCATCTTCGCCCCAGCCCTCATGTCCTCCCCTCGCTCCCCCAATATGCATGCTCACCTGCGAGGCTAGCGCTTGCACAGGCAGCCCCAAGCTCGCACCAGAGAGGGCAAGGAGTGTATGTGTGGGTCCAGTTGCATGAGTGGGCTGTCTCAGGGTATGATGTGTTGCGGGACGCCGTCCACCTGCGTGGTGCCCCAAATGGAGACCCGGCCTGCATGGACTATGCATCACAGTCTTCGCCTTCCCGGATCCGCCACCTGCGACACCCAGTGGCTGTGGCTGCCCTTGCGGCCAGGCCGCGTCCGTCTGTGGCTGATGGCCAACACATTCACTCTTTGGCCTCTCTGGGGAGGGCTCGGGGTGGTGGCGCACGCGCTTGCACTTAGTCGCAATGGCATGTGGCGTGGTTGGTATGATGGGCAATGGATGGGATGGTGCGAGCCACCTCCCGTGACGTCAGTGCTGCTCGTGCTGTGGTGCGTCCCCTACACTTCCATCTGACTTGTGCCATGCTAGACGTTGAGGTTCTATTGCCTGCGTGATATGACCAGGAGGAGCGCGAGGAGACCTCTCACACACCATGCTCCACTGCCATCCCGTGCCCTGTATCGCCTGTGCGGATTGACTATGTTGGGGTTACACCTGGTCGACTGGGGCTGTGTGTGCCTTGTCAGGGGCATGGCGGGCGCACAACAGGATCCAGCTTGTCCACAGAGGGTGGGCTGAGGTGCGCCTGGTACCGCTTTGTACGTGTGCCCGGCTGCTATGCACACACGTGTTCACTCCCCCGACAGGTGTCCTCTCACAATGCCCAGGGAAGCGGTGGTGTACTGTTCATGACCCCTCCCAACACGGCGTGCTCCAACTTGGCATGTGCGCATCTACCCGTCGCACCCACCCACCTGAGCACTGCGTCCATACGACTTCACACGACACATGTGTGTCTTCCACAGTAGTGCTACTCATTTGCGTTGACATCCAATACCAGTGGACTACATGGTCATGTCACGACTGCCGTGTACTTCACATACTCTCACCCTCTCTCATTCGTACTTGTGAAATGAGTCAGCGGAGACAGTTTTGGTTTCAAACATTATATTGAGTCTTCTGTCCTCTGTGATGCAGTATAGTGGACACTACTGGCAGCGGAATACATGTTGAGGATATACTGAGCATGATTGCAAATGGGATAGGGTGTGGGGTTACATGTGATTGGCTGTTGCATGTGGGATGTGGGCTTCAGAGTGACATCTGCTTGGCCAAGGCTGTGCTAATGTACATTTACGTATAGCTGCGGAGCTGCGGACTTTGACACAGACGGTATACATGTAGCCTACCAGACCGCTTGGCATCATGGGCACAGTCCATCTCAGTTCCATGTGACAGGTTTGCTGCGGTTGTTCCTCATGCACGCGTGCATGTGTGATGACATCAGGGCATGTGCTTGCGTGCATGCAGCGGCGTGCCACTTGTTGTTGCACTGTGGTGGTTACTGGACATGTCACAGTCACTGGGGTCGTGTTGTTGTTGTATGCACTTGCCGTCCATGCAAAGGTCCTGGTATGGGATTCCCGGGGCGGGGGTGGGAGGGGTGCAGCACCCACAGACTCCAGGCGACCTATTCATGTCCACTGAGTGGTGTGTGTGTCCATGTGCGCTGGATCCATGTCGTGTCCTGGTTGTTCGTGCAGTTCCGTCCATGTGGGTGCGATACACAGAGCCCATGCCACTGCCTCCCACGATGCATGCGGTGTTCCTGGATGTGATGGGGAACAGTGTGCATGTCCCGGTCATATCCGATGTCATGGCGATGTCGTTGATGGTGTGGTTACAGTTGCCGGTCGTTTGGTATGGCTGTTGTGGTGGTGACTGGCCAGTCCGTGCGGAAGCTAAGCATGGGTGCGGGGTTGGACATCATAGGTCACTCGGGGAACCTGCGTTGTGGTCCGACGTATTTACAGGTTGTCAGGTATGCGATGCCGTCCAGCAGGGCTTCCATGTCATTGGTGGTGTACATGTTTGCCAGCCAATGAAGCGGATGGTGGCTGTCAAGGTGTTGTTCGTAAGTTGTCCCTTGGAGGACCATGATGGGGCATGCTGGGTGACATTCGATGTAGCTGTTATCGATGATCCGTCGTGTGGAGGCACAGTGGTCCCATTTCAGTGCGGGTGCGATGTTGGCCACATACGCCATGCCCCCATAGGCAGAGCAGGCCCTGTCGTGTGCGTCCAGAGGGAGGAGTAGTGGTAGCAGGTCCACCTTCAGACATGCCGGGTTGGAGAGGCATATCTCGACGGGATGCTGGTAGGGACACCTCCGACAGTAGAAGACGGGCATGACGCAGCTGAACAATGTGATGCGGTAAGTCAGTCGGTAACTTACGTTCAGCAGGGACAGGAGATCGCATCCCAATGTATGGCACAGGTTGGTTTTGTACAGCTTGAGCTGTTCGGCGTAGTTGGGTAGGTGTGTTGCGGTTGCCATTTCGCAGCGGTTCGTAGAGGTGGCGTGCTCCGGCTGTGTGTGCAGTCTGCAATGTGCACGCTCCGAGGTTGCTGTGAGCTCTGTGTAGTCGTAGGGAGACAGGACTTGTGTTCTGTTGGCTTGTTTGGAGGACACGGGCCCTCATCCCACATGCTTCTCAGACAGTTCAAGGTCAGTGATGTGTGACTCCTTCCAATTAACTTGCATGTGGCCGACATGGGGAGTGTTTTCTTCTTTCTTCCCCGTCCGTTGTGTGCTTCTGTGATATGCGCTATCTGCCCTGTGGTCGGTCTCCTCGGCATGCCTGTGTTGGTCTATTCTTGGACAATGGCTGTATTCACCGGCTTCTGTCGTAGGGCTGTGGTTTCGGAGTTGGAATGGAAGGTCATTCAGTGCTGTCTGCTCTCCCTTGTGTGGGCGGCAGGCTGCCTTTCCGCTCTGCGTTGGGCCTTGTGTGTGAATGTTATTCTTGGGCCACCTGTTGTCGGTCCCCGGGCTCTTTGGTGTTCCGTTTTATATGTCTTGTTCATATGTGCAGGGTGGTATGGGTGTTTCTGTGTGGTACTGGCGTTCCTCTTCCCGAAGGGGCCCTGCTTCTCCTAGTTGGTGTTGCCGCCGCTGTGTGCTACGCCATGTTTGTTACACTGGGGTGTGTCCTGCTGTTGCATGTCTTCACTGACATGTGTGCGTCGGTTGTGTGGCGTTGGGTGTTGTCCGTGAATTGGGCGTTGGGGACCTGTCTGTGGCCGGCCTGTCACGTGTCAGGTGCGTTCGGGGTGGGGCTGATGTGTGTGCTGCTTGGTTGTGTCCCTGTGTCTGTGTGCGACGCATGCATGGCGCTGCGGTTGGCCTCTGCGTTGTGCGCATGTGTGGCGGCGTCATCGGCGCTTTGGGGCCGTGACGGGGTGGTTGGTTCCTAGTCCCAGGTGGTGTGTTCACATGTGTTCTGCGATGTTACGATTTGGCCTGTGTGTCATATGTGGATGCGATGGTGGATGTGTAGTGTACACGCGCTGGTGGGGGGTTGTCCGCTTTTTCCGCCCTTGCACTGTGTGCGCTGTTTGCGTGCACTTGTTGTGTGTGTGCCTACCTGCGTCTCCGCGGTACGTTGCGTCCTTGGTGGTGCATCAGCAGGAGCATGGGGAGTGCCTGCAGTGCTGGATTCATGCTCGGGGAGCCGCTTTTTCGTTGTCCGTGCTCGGCGTCCGTGTTACCGCTTCGGTTTGTCGTACGGTATCTCTTGGCCGTGGGAGCCGTTTGTTTGCGGCATCGTAATTTATGCGCCGGGCGGGACGTGTTTCGTCGGACGGTGTGTGTCAGTTGAGCTGCGCCGCTACGTGTACGGGCGCACTTTGATGGCGGACGGTGTTGCTGGCTTGCCGGCGGTGTTTGGCCTGCTTTTCGCATCGTAATTGGGCGGGCGTGTGGACTGCTGCGTGCCGGCGGTAACTGGTGCTTTTTGCATCCGCCAGCACGGCGGTTGTGCTTCCGCCCGCCATCGTAATGGGCCCCTTAGTGTCTATTTTATATGTATGTGATGTATATTTTTGTGTATAAGAATTGTTTGTATTTTTAATATATGTGTTACATTTTTAGTAGTTATAAAAAAAAAATCTTTTAATTTTGCGCTTTTAGTTCCGTAGCGGGTTGTGGGTTTATCGGGGAATAGGGTGGGAAGTAATTTAATTATATTAAATTTATTCATTTTTTTAATATGAATTTTGCGCTTTTAGTTCCATAGCGGGTTGTGGGTTTATAGGGGAATAGGGTGGGAAGTAATTTAATTATTTAAAATGTATTGATTAATTTTTATTTATTAATATTTGTTTTATTGATATTTTATAGTGTTAAGTGTGCAAATTAATTTATTATTAATTAATTAATATTTGGTTGTTAGTGAATTTTAATTAATTAATTATTAATTAATTATGGTAATTATTTAATTAATTTTAGGTGTGTGTTGTGGTGTTTGTAGGTATAAATGGTGGGAAGTAATTTTGGGGGATATTCTCAAGGACCGGCGATACCTATCGCAAACGCCAGTTAGCGGCAGTTTTTTCATCTCCGCCTAACCCTGAAAACTATCGCCATGTTAGCGGCGTATTAACAAGCCGTCGCTACATGGCGATAGTATCAGGGAATGGCGGTGAAAACTGCTGCTAACATCAGCGCAATGGCGATAGGAAATCCGGCGTTAGCGGGTGAAAACTACCGATAGGCCCATTAGCGGCAAAAAAACTCACGTTAGTCAGCCCAACGTGAGTTTTTCTTGCCTCTACTGCAAAAAATAGCCTATCAGTCAACATCCAATAGAAAATAGGCATAAAAACCAAAAAAATGCAGAATGGAGCAGCCAGGACCAAGTGCAGCACACATCAACAACCCCTGCAAGCCACCCAACATCCAGGATGACCAGGATGAGAGCCAGGATGCCTTGCTGGACCTGCGTCTGGAGCCTGGATGCCTCGCTGGACCTGCGTCTGGAGCCTGGATGCCTCGCTGGACCTGCGCCTGAAGCCTGGATGCCTCGCTGGACCTGCGTCTGGAGCCTGGATGCCTCGCTGGGCATGCGTCTGGAGCCTGGATGCCTCGCTGGACCTGCGTCTGGAGCCTGGATGCCTCGCTGGACCTGCGTCTGGAGCCTGGATGCCTCGCTGGACCTGCATCTGGAGCCTGCATGCCATGCTGAACCTGCGTCTGGAGCCTGGAGTGGGATGCGGAGGAGCTGTGGAGTCGATGAGCCGTGGCGGTAGACATTGAGGCGCGACGATCGCCCGTACCTGGTGGTGAAGTCTGGCAGGTCGCATGGAGACACATTGCTGACCTGTGTGAGAAGACCGCCTTGCGCACCTTGGAGCTGTTAATAGCAGAGGCGCTCCTGCGCCCCAATGTAGGGAGGTCTGCATCGCATACTACGATCCACCACTACACCGGGGTGCACGGAGGGGATTACCAACGGTGGGTGCCGCCTCTCTGCATCACAGGCCGGATGATGTTGGACTGGCCGGACGCTGTGGAGGGTGAGGCCCCTGAGCTGCGCCGAACTTGTGTGGCAGGAGCGCTACAATTTCATGCCTAAGGGGGCCCTGCTGCATCAACTGCATCGGGAGGTTCACCAGCGGACTTGGCGGCGACTGCTGTACCCAGGCTTGTGAAATCACACCTGGCTGAGGCTCCTGCTGGCTGAGTCACAGATTTGGAGAGAGTGCAGCGGATTGCGCCACGGTGTCAATGTCCAGGCAAGGAGAAGGTGGGACGCGTAGCGCAGGACGCCTGGGGGTCGAGTCGCCCAGGCCTAGCACACGTAGATGACGCACCCCCATTGGCGGCTCATCCGCTATGGTGGAAGAGCGTTGCCCCACTGCTTTCAAGCAGAGCAGAAGAGGAGCAATCATCACATGATGATAACTTACTGATGTAACCGTGCTATGTTTCCTTTGCGGGTGGGAGGGTGGGCAGGACTGCTCCAAGCACGGGGCAAGGC
Source organism: Calotriton arnoldi (assembly GCA_963921515.1). Taxonomy (NCBI): domain Eukaryota; kingdom Metazoa; phylum Chordata; class Amphibia; order Caudata; family Salamandridae; genus Calotriton; species Calotriton arnoldi. The sequence goes on along the minus strand of CAWUFW010000731.1, from coordinate 3,378,969 downwards.
ATGGGCAGATTGGCATGCCGACTCAAGTGCGCAATGACTGTTTGGTCGTCCCACTCAGGCCGCCCAAAGCAGTCATGCGCACTTCCCTGTTCGTAATGCAGGCTGCATTACAGCCTGCATGGAGAACATGCCCACCCCTCTAGCTCCTGGCTGCATGCCTTGTCCCGTTGCCAATTACCAATCCCACCGCTGCATCGCAGCGTTGCAATTGGCTCAGGGGAGGGAGCCTGGCTGCCTACTTCCTGTTCCTGGAAGCAGATGCAGGAGAGCAGGAGCAACAAAGACACGGGACCCCGGCTTTGAGGTAAGACTTCCCTTATTAAAATATTTACAACACACACACCCCCGCGTCCACGCCCCATCCAGTGTTCTTTGCGGCGTTTACCACCTCCCAGCTGTCCAGCCCCCCCGCACTTCTTAATGGCGTCCGCTGTGCGCCCATGCGCAGGGGGCGTACCACTTGTGTGCCAAAGGTACATACGTAGTTATGACGCACACCATTACATGGCATTCCATTCCAGTGCATATTAATACTAGGCATATTGCAACAGTAGGGAAGGTGTTGCATAGCGGAGACGTAAAAATTACTATTCCCACTTCAGTGAGTGCACCCAAAAACTAACCTTTGTACCCCAAACCAAACGGTGAACCCTAAAATTCCTTTTTGAGCCCCCAAAACACACCCCAATTTCCATATTTTACCCCAAAACACACCCCAATATTCATATTTTACCCCAAAACACACCCCAATTTCCTGATCAGCCATCCGAAACCCATACCCACCTGAAGAACTTTTAATTACCCCATTACTGTCCTCACAATGCGTTGTAATCAAATGCGATGTAAAGGCACCTGCGTTGTCGGAGTTGCGTTGTTAACAATGTACTGCCTGCATTGTAATGGTCGTCTCCCATGCCAAAGGCAACCCATAGGCTACGCCGTTTGCATCTGCCTGCCCCTGGACCACGCTCAGCACCAAGGAGCCTTCCTCTTGGACACTCCACCGCTACGACGCCAGCACCCTCCTCGCCATCAACCCTGGACGCCAGCTCGCCTACCAGGGCCTACCTCTGCTCCGGGCCAGACGTCGCCATCGCCATCACTGATGGCTGCAGTATCACCCGCAAGGAGCACCCTGACCGTCAAGGAGGAGGCATTGCCATCACCTACAGAAGCACACTCCGACTGCCCACGCACTCTAATGACCCAAGGGTGACCATGGACCACCTAAACTCCCAGATCCGGACCAAGCCCAAGTACATCCGCTGCGGCACCCTCATGTGCAGGCCCCCCGGGCCATGGCCCCCCATTCTCCAATACCATTGTAGACCTCATTGCACCCCAGGGTTTCCCATCCACCGACGACATCCTACTCAGTGAACTCAAGTTCCACCTGGACAACCCCAGTGACCAGAACACTACCCCCTCCTGGGGAAGGTCCCCTACATCAGACGCAAGCAGCAAGTCACCTCAACAAGCCACATAGCAGGACACACGGTCGAGCACGTCACCTCCAACAGCGGGAACTTCAACTACAGCCACAACACCGGACTATCCTGGACCGACCATCATTGGTAACATCACGTCTTCACCTTGCCCACCAGACGCCACCGCCATCATCGCACCCCCTCGCAGCTGGATCAAGGCCACCGAAGAACGTCTCGTCAACTCCCTCCGCACCGACACTCCACCAATGCTTCCAAACGATGACACCGCAGCGCGCAACCACCACCGATGGTTCTCCAACAGCGCCGACATTCGGGCACCCCTCATGAACGGCACTGCGTCAGTGCCTTCCGCCTGCCTGATGGCAGGCGTGAGGGTGAAGCAGTGCCACAGGGATAGGCTGGCCCCATGCATTGCTGGAGTTGCGTCATGGTTCTGACACGACTGCAGCAATGCGTGACTTTAGCGCAGACAGATACGTCAGGATTCCTGACATATCTGTCATTACTTGCGTCATGGAGCGCTGTCCAGTGAATACAGCACATCCATGCTGTCGCAAGAAGGGCGTAGTGAGAAGTGTTGCTACGCTGTCTTGTCGCAGCGCTGCAACACTTTTCATGACTGGGGTACAGGAATGCGCACTATCTTATTGATGGTGCGCATTCCTGCACTGTAGTTTTGTCGCAGGGCAGCGCTGCAGCATTGCTTGCAGCGCTGTCCAACACTAAAACCTGCTGAGATGAGGCCCCAAGTGTTATCCCCATTTTTAAGACCAGCTATTTTCTGGTCTTAAGTAACTGGCTCTAAATGCAGTTAGCGCCAGTTTTTTTGGTCTTCAGAACTTCAGGGATCCCCTTGTGAATATGGAGTAGTGGGGTTTGCGGCCGTTTTTGCACGGGAACACCTCTCCTGCATATAATTATCGCTAACAGAGGTAGCGATCTTTACAACGGACGTTTTCGCCTAGAAACTGTTGCTAACGGCTGTTAGCGACAGCTTGGTAATAGAGCGATAAAATTATCGCCGCATTAGCGGCAGAAAAGTGCCGCTAACGCGGCGATAACTCCTTGTGAATATGCCCCTTAATTTTAATTTATGAATTAATAATTGGTTGTTTATTAAATTTAATTAATTAATTGTAAATTAATTATGGTAATTGTGTAATTAATTGTAGGTGTGTGGTGTGTTTGTAGGTGTAAATGGTTGGAAGTAATTTATTTTTTAATTTATGAATTAATAATGTGTTGTTAATTAATTTTAATTAATTAATTGTTAATTAATTATGGTAATTGTATAATTAATTGTAGGTGTGTGGTGTGTTTGTAGGTGTAAATGGTTGGAAGTAATTTATTTTTTAATTTATGAATTAATAATTGGTTGTTAATTCATTTTAATTAATTAATTGTTAATTAATTATGGTAATTGTGTAATTAATTTTAGGCGTGTGTTGTGGTGTTTATAGGTGTAAATGGTGGGAAGTAATTTGTGTTTAATTAATATATAGTTGTTAATTAATGTTAATTAATAGATACACATTTTGGGTAATTTTTAATTTTTTTGTTATATTTATTTTTAAAAGGGGTAAAGGGTGGGTATTAAATACATTTCAATAATTTAATTAATAGTTGTTAATAGTAATTGATTGTAATTTTAAGATAAGTTTTAAATGTGTTTTATTATTTGATAGTTTAATTTAGTTTGTGTTGTGCAAATTATAGTGTTAAAGTGTGTGTAGTAGAGTAATGTTAATCATTTTTTACTAATAAGAATTTTTTAATTGTTTATTAATTATGTAAAATATGTAAATAAATGTAATTAAGAAATGTGAAGTGTTTTGTTATTGGTGTGGTGTCATAGGTTAGGATATTAAATAAATACATTTATTTCGTCATTAATTTTTTTGTAAATATTTTGTATTTTAAAATAAAAATGTGTTGGTAAATGTATTTATTATTTTATTATATATAGTATTTGTACGTTTTTGTTATATGTAATTACTATTGTTATATGTGTTCTTTTTATATGTTTTAACTATTTAATTTTTAAAATATTGATTATTCATTTTTATTATATTTTTGAATTTTTAATATATATATATATATATTTTTTTTTTTAAGTGTTTCAGTGTGAATAGTATTTTTTTTTACTCCGGTATCCAGCACTTTCCCTACTGTTTCACTCATTGGAGTGGGAATAGTAATTGTTTCCCCTCCGCTATCCAACACTTTCCCTACTGTTGCACTCACTGGAGTGGGAATAGTAATTTTTACCCCTCCGCTATCAAACACTTTCCCTACTGTTGCACTCACTGGAGTGGGAATAGTAATTTTTACCCCTATGCTATCCAACACTTTCCCTACTGTTGCATTCTTTGGAGTGGGAATAGTAATTTTTACCCTCCCGCTATCCAACACTTTCCCTACTGTTGCACTCACTGGAGTGGGAATAGTAATTTGTACCCCTCCGCTATCCAGCACTTTCCCTACTGTTGCACACACTGGAATGGGAATAGTAATTTTTACCCCTCCGCTATCCAACACTTTCCCTACTGTTGCACTCTCAGGAGTGGGAATAGTAATTTTTACTCCTCCGCTATCCAACACTTTCCCTACTGTTGTAGTCTCTGGAGTGAGAATTGTAATTTTTACCCCTCTGCTATCCAGCACCTTCCCTACTGTTGCACTCACTGGAGTGGGAATAGTAATTTTTACCACTCCACTATCCAGCAGTTTCCCTACTGTTGCACTCACTGGAGTGGGAATAGAAATTTTTGCCCCTCCGCTATCCAACACTTTCCCTACTGTTGCACACACTGGAGTGGGAATAGTAATTTTTACCCTTCCGCTATCCAGCACTTTCCCTACTGTTGCACTCACTGGAGTGGGAATAGTAATTTTTACCCCTCCGCTATCCAGCACTTTCCCTACTGTTGCACTTACTGGAGTGGAAATATAAATGTTTACCCCTTCGCTATCCAGCAGTTTCCCTACTGTTGCACTCACTGGAGTGGGAATAGTAATTTTTACCCACAGTAATTTTTACCCCTCCGCTATCCAACATTTTCCCTGCTGTTGCACTTACTGGAGTGGAAATATAAATTTTTACCCCTTCGCTATCCAGCAGTTTCCCTACTGTTGCACTCACTGGAGTGGGAATAGTAATTTTTACCCCTCCGCTATCCAACACTTTATCTACTGTTGCATTCACTGAAGTAGAAAATTTAATTTTAAAGACTTTTAAATAGTTTAATGTTTTAATTTATAATATAATTTTTGTATTAGATTTTATGTTATTGGTGTATTTATATATATATTTATTTATAAATACAATTATAAAATAAATTAAAATAAATAGTTTATTAATTGTTTTAAAGTTTATATATATATATATATATATATTACATTTTATATATGTATGTTTAATTTTTTTAATTAAATTAATTTGTTATATTTATTAAAATGTATATTAAATCTAATTTATTTTTTTAAGTTATTTTTTTAAATATATTTAATATTAATCTATATATATATATTAAAATCGATATTTTGTACAACTATATTTTTTACATCAATATTTTTTTCTCAATATTTTTGTACTTACAATAATAAATATAGGATGTCGATATTTTTGACATCGATTTTAAAAACTCGATATTTGTGTATGGGGATATTTTGGAGGTTGATATTCTGTCAGTGAACCGTGCTGCTCTCATGGAGCATAAAAGCAGTGTCTGGATTGGTTAGGAGTTCTTCATTCCACAGGCTTTGGAAGGACAGTGAGGAGGACGCGGAGTCTGCGCTAAGTACATTTTATTTTTTATTTAATTAATATATTGTGTAATGCTTTACTGTTTGTTTTATTTTGGAGGGAGGGGTCGATTCTATTTGGGCATTTGAAGGAGGTTTTTTTTACTATGGGCTTTTGTTGGGAGGGAAAATGTGTTTTTGTGTTTTTGGGAGGTGGTGGGGCTCTTTGATCGTGCCACCACTTGAAAGGTCACCAACCGCTCCTGCCTTCCACCATAAAAAAATAAACCCCAGACCGGTGTCCTACTATATTTCCCTTCTACCATATGCAATACCTTGTCCCATCTACATGCAGAAAGAGCCTACATAGTGCCTTGAAAACCTCCCACATCACTTTCTGCATTCCCCCCTCCTCCCCATTAACGTCACTCTCTTTGCTCTCTCAGAGCCACTCATCAGTGTGGCATGTCCTTTCCTTGTCAGCTCGGATCTGCAGAGGAGGGAATATGGTATTGGGTGGAGGAAAAGTGATGCAGGTGTTCTGTCTCCCTTGGGTCTAAGGAGACCCAAAAGGGGTAGAAGAAGGCAGGTGAGACCATCGCCACAGTGTTACCACTTTAATTTCCTTCCCTACAGACCCAGGTAAAGAGGGAGAAAACATGGGAAGTGAGTGTCTCCTCTTATGACATATCATTCATCAGTGGGAAAAACATTTGTCCCTCTGTTGCTGCGTCATAGCAGTGAATAGCCAGATTCAGTATTCACACAAATGGCTCGCGTTGAGAGCCATAGCTAACAATTTCCATCTCCGCACGAAGTCTGGCTCATTAATGCTATGCTTGAGAGATGCACTAAAAGTTGTACATGCTACAGAGTATTAAATGAAAACAATATCATTAATCAAACAGCTAAATGCAGTTATCCAATAATTCTGTATTTTCCACACATGCTTCCAAAATACGTAACATTTCCGGAACAGAAATGCATGCCTCCATGTCATTAATAAAACCTTGCCTTTTTGTTCACAATGCTTGAGAAATCGTCTTTTTATGGACAAACCAAGGGTGTATTATTTGCATATGTGAAGATTAGCACTCACATGCAAGCAAACATGTTCATAAGGCTTAAAACAAAGGGCCAAAAACGTTGATCGATTTGACCAGTCTGTGGATTTTAAAATATTTTGCAAACTCATCTCTGGCATAAATGTTGTAGATGCTGAATGAGTCTTAAATACTACAAAATCCAAACCTATTTTTGCATCGCTATCGTTTTAGATTCGTTTTAAGCAGAGCAAGTCTTTGTATGAAAGGGCTTAACAAAATAAATTGACAACTCACTTACAGCTGCTTGTTTGAACTCTTCTGTTTTTTTGTTCTGATTCTTGCAAACAAGTGAATACGTCACGATTAAGCTGATTAATGGAATGGTGAAGAAAAGCATTCATATAGAAGAGGCTAGTTATTTAAGCGCATAAAAAGTAGAAGCCCAGGGGAGAAACTCCTGCTGAAAATATCGAAATCTCTAACATATGAGATTTTTGTAAATAACACTGAACAATACACTGCCCTCTTCAAAGCAATCTGTCTGAGAGAAAAAGCCCATTATGCGGCCATTTCAGAAAGAAATATAACATCTTGTCAACTTCCCATGGAGCAATATGTTTCTCTTTGTTATCTCTTAATCTAATAAATGAGACACAGAAGGACTTCTTCGCCTCATATTTTATCCACCAGTTTATGACCTCTAGCCATTGCTGATTTGCACAAATAATATATAGGTCTTCCCAGTCTGGAATATTTCAGATCAAAATTCACCACGGATACAATATTCCCTGGTACCAAGAAGATGGAGTGGAGCTATTTTCTTTCTTTTTCGAGAAGCCATGATTCTCAAACAAATACAGAATTTGTGCTCTGAAAGATGCTATGGACATTCCTGGAGTGGGAGGATGGGAGGGGGAAGCAACGGGTAGCTGGCAAGAGAAGGGAAAAGCAACACTCGAAGGAGAAGGACACGGTTGATAAAGCAATGCTGGGAGAGGCACTGGAGCGTGAGTGCAACACAGAGAGAGCTGGGAGAAGCACATGGTAGAGAGAGAGCAGCAGAGTGGAGGAAGAGAAGTAAACTGGGGAGACAGATGGAAAACACATGCACACTCATGGAGAGCTTAACCAAAAAGAAAAATTTAGTTCCTGAAATGCAAGCCGATTATGGACACAAGTAAAGAGGGTATTCACCAGTGGAGGAACAAACACAGAGGAGGAAGGCAAGTCCACAAAAGACAATGAATAAAAAGCAAGCTAATGAGAGTGAGAACAAAGCAAATCATTGTTAACCAATGGGCGGGCTCTAATCACACTGCAAGTTCAAAATAGATCTTTGACAAACAGCTGGTAGGCTAGACCTAATTAAAAGCATTGTAGACACTGGAAGTCAAAGCAGAAACGTTTCAGAAATAGGCTCATATATTGCTGACATGCCAGCCAGACCTTTACAGCAGAGATATGTTTGACAGAAGGCAAACGTGACAGGGGCATGTCAGGCCAAGCTGTTATAGCAAAGACATGCCAGTAACTGGATGGCCCTGCAGATATAGTGTATGTCACAGCAGACACCTGCTACACAGATCTTGTAGCAGCCCAGACATGTCAGATTGAGCCTGTCACAAAAGAGAATGTGAGAATGTAAGACAGAGGCCGGCTCAATGCATGGAGACAGAGCATGGCACAGCAGAGAAGTGCTAGACATGGGCTGTCACACCGGAGAAGTCAGACTGGCCAACTCGGGTGAGGCCTGTGAGAATGGCTCTGCCAAGTCAGATGCACTTCATATAAAGGCTGTCACACCACAACCTTATCATATATGATCTCTTAGAGCAGAGTTATGATAAGCTGACAAAGGCTGGTGTAATACAGTCATGCAGGACCTGTCACAGTAGAACTAATGTGGACGGGGCTTGCACAGTACAAGTACGCGAGGCTGAGCCTGGCACAACACAGACATGTTAAACTACAGCCTCGACAACAGAGCTGTTTGCAACCCTTTCAGCTCGTCCTAACTACTTAACCAATAGGACTTTGCATACGGTTTTGTTTTATAAGCAAAACAAAACGTCATGCTACAAAATGCAGCATGCTGTTTGTTGACTTGGAAACTGGGACTGGCTGGCGATGTCTCACATGCATGAATAGTGTGAGCAGACAGTGTGAAGAGCTTGGGTCCCAGTCACGGACAGTGGGATTAGTCTTGCCCCTTGTGTAATGAACGTTGAACTCATGGACTGTTAATGCAAGGAGCTTGGGGTTCGCAGGCATGCAATGTGAGGAGGCTGGGGCTCGTGGACTGGTATTCAGAGGAGTTTGGACATGGACATCAATTTTGGGACATTTCTGAGCAGGTGCTACTCGAACATTACACTCCAGTATCCCTGGCACCGACTTAGGTCCCCCTGATCCTCCTGGACTCAGGTGTCAAGAAGTCAGTGGCAGGGACAGAAAATGAATGGAGACTTTAGTGCCCAGTTCAATTCCAGTAGCTTTAACTCTGTGTCTTTCCTTTGGCCTGTTAAGAGCCTAAGCAGGAGACAAGTGGTCAACCATGTGATGATACGCGCAGGCAAAGGATGCCTGATGTCACTTCCACTACATATGTCATCCCATGGATGGGAGGTATGTACTTTGGTACCGTGTACTCAAATTCCAAGGATATAGGGGCCCAGGGACCCACAGTGTGTGAAGTGTGGGGGTGCATGGACCCTCAACCACCTATGTATCACTTACAACATAGCTTTTTTTCTGTAAGGAAAGGACAACATGACAGACATTCTTTAATTTCTTCCACAGTGATAGCTTTCTTTCTTTGAAAGTTCTTAACAGGAACAATGTCAAACACAACATAGTTCACAGTCATAGAAAATATAGTAAACGAGGAGTCTCATCCACCCTGCAAAGTAAATGGACTCCTGTCGTTGTTCAGTGCTGTCTTTCTACATGGAATCGTGCTCTACAGATGTCTATACATACACTACATTGCACAACAGGCCAATAAGACACAGTTTTCTAGCATGGCACACAAACTTTAAGTGCTTTAAGGGGGGGATGGGCTGTCTTGATGCAGTCCCAAAAGTGCTTAGCTAATATGTTTGAAAACTGTGCTTACATTTACTCTCTTGGGACCCATTTGTTTCTAAAAACATAAATATTTTTGGAGGAGAACACCCCTGCACATGAAACCTAGAGAGACTGACCTGCTCCTTACACTCAGGTGCATGATACACTTGCTGTGGGCCCCTCCCTCCCCTGGACGTGCGCTTTGGCTAAGGGCGTCTCACAGCTGCCACTGGTGTTACATACCAACCGTCAGGAAGGTGATGAGGTTAAGGCAATAGGAGCTCGCTGGGAAGTAAGAGGTTTAATGTTTTACATGTTACTACTTGAAATTGGGCCTGCTGAACATGCGTCGTGTAGGCTTCCTACTGTAACAGTATCACCCCCCCCCCCCAACCCCCTCCGCGCGAGAGGCGCATGCCACAGTGACAGACAGAAGTTGCAAGTCTAGGAATAGCGCGCGCAGGGAGATAAGATAAAGCGGGCTCTTCTAACCACAGGGCCCTCTCCCTGAGATTCCAGCTGCGTCACCGGCACTGACTGAACACACCCTGAGTGCCAGCCCTGGCACGCCCCACGCATGCCGTCAGTGCTGCCCAAAGACTGCTTCCCACAGTCTGGTTTCCATTGATCTTTGCAAAGGCTTATTGGCTCCAGCGACCTGCTTCCAATTCATTGACCTGTCCTCAGATGAGCGTCTATTTACAGTCACTGCTTCCAGGGCGAGCCCTTGGGTGGCAGCTGGTGTAATCCGTCTAACAAGACGCCCACAGCACGCAAGTGTCAGTCAGAAGGAGCCACTGAGCACATGATGGATGCTGCGCTCTCATGTGTCCTACCTAGTGTGCTTGGCTGCTTTGGAAACAAGCATGACGAGGCAGAGATGGAATTTTAAACTTAATTGGTAGAACCATTAATACAATTTAGAAAATTGTGATCCCTTGTTTGTGCTTTTTTGGTTCTCTCTCTCTTTTACCAGTAACAAGAAAGACAGACACATACATCATCATCTACATTAATAGAAGGAAATATGTCCAGGTTTAGAGTTTAGCAGACAGGGTACTTTGTTACAAACGCAAAACAGTCCCCTGCCTGCCAAGCCTGGAGATGGGTGAGCCTTAAATATTCTGTCAGCAGATCCCCTGCAAGCTCAATCAACAAATTACTTCCTCCTATGGCCCGACGGAGTAGGCGCTGTTGGTGGAAGGATATTACACTATGCACCACATTTTGGGTGGATGGTGTAATGTCTTTTTTCCCATCCGTGGCCTCCAGGAAAATCCTGTTGGCGAGGGACAAAAAACAAATAATCCCCACGAACTGGGAGAAAATTGACAGGGTATGGGGATCATTTGTTTTTTATTTTTCAAACATGGAAGAATGCAGTCTGCTTCAGGAGGCGATGGGCCACACAGATCAGCAATTCCACCTCTACCAGGTCAAGTACCAGAGCAGCGTCAAAAGTAGGTGCCGTCTGTTGGTACTGACACAGTACACAGACTTGAGGTATGATGCTCAGGCTGCCAGTATTCAAGAGCACCTTCTCGCTGCTGAGAAACAAGGGCTGCCTTCCTAAAGCTGAACTCATGCACCTGAGAAGTCGAGAGGCCCTACACCTGAATTGTACTAATATATGACACCTGGCACCTTAAGGGATGTACCTTTGCATGTAGTCCACAAGAACTTACCAGATACTGAAATGGAATTAGAAACATCTCCAAATGAGGAGGGAGCCAAAGCTCAATGAGGCAGCCCTACTGTTATTCCTAGAATGCTTTTAATCATATTAAAAAGTGTGCAAGAACACGCAAAAGTGAACTGTTATTTTATTAAATTCTTTGAGGACAAATAATGGTCAAATCGGGGGGAGTGACCCTCACTAGCTAGCTATATAGCTATATACACAGACTGGGGCTGTGGGGTCCTATATTACCTAGTGGCAGTCAGGAGCGTGTTTCTATAGGAAATGCATTTTTTGGTTTGCTTATATCTTTAGCGCTGTTTGACGAATCCTCACAAAACTTTCCCCAAAACATTTTTTTTCACCTTAGGTTCTTCCAGGAAAGTTTTGTGGTGATGCGTCAAGTGGGGGGCCCAGAAAAAGTGAGGGTCCAAAAACGTGTTTTCCACATTCATTTTTCCGTAGGAAATTTAGACAGAGCTACAGCTCAAGCAGCTGAACGGATTTGCACCAAATTTGGCAGAAAGCTAGATCGTGGTCTAGAAAGAGTGCTTTTAGTGATCAGGTGTAACTCCGTTTAGTAGTTTTTGATCAATTAATGCTCAAAACCTTGGTATTTGTCACACCACGGAGTATTGGAGAGATCTGTTTTGCTGCTATCACATCAAAATGGGTCTTAAAAAAAGGTGAAAAAAGCCTTAGGCCTGTGCGGAGTCTCAGAGGCACCCTTCCCAGGGCCAAAAAGGATTTCTGCAGTAAAATTACAAATAGAAAACACGGACTCCTGCCTGCTAAAAAAATATCCCTGTGATGGGTCAGGGCGTGTGGGTGCGTTGCATACCTCGTTAGGGGGTGCATGGCCCTCCTACCCAAACCTCCAAGAGGCCCTGGCAGACCAGTTCCCTGGGGCCAATATTTAAATGAAGGGGAGGGGTGCCCCCCATCCATGAGTCTAAAAAGGCACTGGTGACCCCATTCCCGGGGCCAACATGTTTGAAAACAAGAGGCGGCCCGGGGCCACCCTTCGCGAGCCTCTAAGAGGCCCCAGGGATCCCACCCGATACCAACCCTTGGGACCAATATTTAACTGAAGGAGAGGAGGCCGCACGACCCCCTCCTTAAGCCTTAAAAGGCCCTGCGGACACCATCCCCAGGGCCAAACAAAACTTAAAAAGGATGGGGTCATGCGGCCCGCCTCACTGTGGCTGGCTCACAATCTGTGCCCTGGGAGCACACCTCCGGGACACAGTAGTTACCCTACCTGCATCAGTGCAGGCAGGGAAACATATGAGCATTTCTAAATCTCCCACTGGGTGGGAGCAAACATGCCTTACCTGACTTCAGCAGCATGGACAGGAAAGGTATGTCTGCTCCAATGTGTGCTTAAAAAAGCTCCCACTTGGTGGAAGCAGACTTTTCTTTCCCTGCCTACATTCCTGCGGGCAAGGAAAAATAGATTGCTCCCGCCCAGTGGGAGCTTGTAGAAACAGCTGCTCCTGCCGGGGGCTAGCAACACCAACTCTCACAACATGCGGGAAGCCGGCTGGGACCGCGAGGGCTCTGGGGCTCCCCCGCAGCCCCCAACTTGCTGCTTGGTGTGTGCCCCCGTTGGGCACCCACCTATAATGGTGATAGGCCCTGGGGGATGGGATCCCCAAGGCCACAATAGGCTCAGGGAAAGGTGGCCGTAACCACCCTACCTTTTTAGGTCTCGGCCTGCACCAGCGCGTGCGCTGGTCTGGCCGAGAGTTTTAGTAAGCGGGTTTTGGAAATGCAAACCCACTGGCTTTCGGCTGGCGACCAGCTTGCGTTCATGATAGCGTGCACGCGCGCAGCTGGCATCTGGGTTTCCTATTTCTTCCTCATTTCCTCGTCATGGCTCATTAACTCTCTGGACTCTGATGTTTCAATCGCAGCAGCAGCTCACATTACCAACTGACGGCCCTGGACTACAGTCACATGAAAAACAACAGCGATTAGCATTGAAATGCAAGCTTTTTTTTGTCTAGTTAGAAATATTGCTTCGGTGGGTTGATTTCACCTTATATCGCTATTTGTTTTATATTGGGAGTCACAGCCTAATTACCAGTATTTTTGTCTCACTCTGTTTTTTAAAAAATATTTATTCGCGCAAAGCACAAAGCTATATTTAAGGTTACTTTTTCCGCGTCACTTCTTCACTCTATTTAAACTCCACACCCCCCACTCTTATTGTCTCTCTCCTTCTCTCTCTCTCCCCTCTCTAATTCTCTCTCTACTTAATTAACTCTCCCCTCTCTATCTTTTTTAGCCTTTCATTCTCTCTCACCCCTTTATCTGTTTCTCTTTCAAACTCCTTCATTCACTCTCTCTCCCCTTCTTTCTCTCTCTCTATCCCGCTCCACTCTTTATTCTATGTACACCCTTTCTCTCTCTTTCTCTCTCACCACCCTCTCTAATTGGGCATTATATCTTCACTCTATCTCTCACTCGGCAACACCACAGCATCACTCAGCGCAACCACAGCATCACTCAGCGCCAGCACAGCATCAATCAGAGCCAGTACAGCATCACTCAACGCCATCACAGCATCACTCAACGCCATCACAGCATCACTCAACGCCATCACAGCATCACTCAGTGCAACCACAGCATCACTTAGCGCCACAACAGCATCACTTAGCACCACAACAGCATCACTCTGCGCCACAACAGCATTACTCTGCGCCACCACAGCATTACTCTGCGCCACCACAGCATCACTCTGCGCCACCACAGCATCACTCTGCGCCACCACAGCATCACTCTGCACGACCACAGCATCACTCTGCGCCACCACAGCATCGCTCTGCGACACCACAGCATCGCTCAGCGCCACCACAGCATCGCTCAGCGCCACCACAGCATCGCTCAGCGCCACCACAGCATCGCTCAGCGCCGCAACAGCATCGCTCAGCGCCGCCACAGCATCGCTCAGTGCCGCCACAGCATCGCTCAGCGCCGCCACAGCATCGCTCAGCACCGCCACAGCATCGCTCAGCGCCGCCACAGCATCGCTCAGCGCCACCACAGCATCGCTCAGCGCCACCACAGCATCCTTCAGCACCACCACAGCATCTCTCAGGGCCACCACAGCATCACTCAGGGCCACCACAGCATCACTCAGGGCCACCACAGTATCACTCAGGGCCACCACAGCATCACTCAGCACCACCACAGCATCACTCAGCACCACCACAGCATCACTCAGCACCACCACAGCATCACTCAGCGCCAAGACAATATCACTCAGCACCACCACAGCATCACTCAGCACCACAGCAGTATCACTCAGCAAGACCTGAGTATCATTCAGCATTACCTCAGCATCGTCTCCGCAACAGTCACCACCACCACCACTACCACCTCAGCATCACTCAGCACCACCTCAGCTTGCTCTCGGAATCTGGCATCTGTTGATTCTCCCCTAGCGTCTGGCCGCTGCTAGTGTTATAATACAGGTACTAGTTCCCAACCTTCATCCTCCGATTGTTTATGCCCCCTCAAAAAAAAAGCTTTAACAAACAACCATTGCAATAGGCAGAAACAAGTTGCCAGCATTGCAAGAACAAAAGAAAACTGAGGAAATTTTTTATTGTAAATACTTTTTTTAATATGGTCGTTCAGTTTTACATAATGCCTTCTTGGTCATATATAAAGTAACAAAAATGCTTCTGACACTTTTTTATTATAACTTTTCAGCATGCTGCACAGCAGCCACACTTCTCTACAGCACAGCTTGAAGACATTGGCAAAGTCAATAGCTCTGGCTAAGCCCTTATAAGGCCCCAAAGGCGAGACCTATTGGCTATGCCAATGCTTGTTTATGAATTCATTGTTACCATGCACCGATAGCTACTCGTGGGACATACGCCGACTTTCAAATCGGAAGGCACCAATTTTAATTCCTGCACTCCACTTGCCTAAATTGTGTGATTCCAGGCAAATGCTCTGCTTCAAGTTCCATGTCTGCTAATAAACACGGAGAGGCGGTTTATTTTGCACTGACAAGAAACATGAGTACAGTTTAATTCAATTTTTTTGTGGAGCGTTTTTATTCAATATTTACAAAATCCAAAATGATGTGCCCTTTCCAAGCAGACTTGTCTTGCTTCCCTATTTCTCCTGCCACCGCTGCACCATCCCTTCTCACCTCTTTTTCAGCGAGAAACAGAAAAGACTTTTTATTTGTCAGTGCAGTATATTCACAGATTTGTCAGTGCCATGAACCCTTTGGTGTTTACACGCTCTGCCAAAAACCCTAAATTAAATAATATTAAAAAGCAAAATTCTGGCTGGGATAAGATGTTCAAAAATAGACTTCCATTGAGATTTGTATACATATCTGACCTATTGGCCCCAGAGTTACGTTCTTTAAGAATATTTGTTCCAAATCACATACAGGAAAGGGCAGTGATGCCATGCCAGTGACAAATTGTGCACTATAAAAATGGTAACAAAGAAATTACTATAAATATAAACGAGGGAAAATGCCCAGGTGTTATTACTTGGTAAAAGGAGTTGCTATAACACAAGTATTTGTAGGTCATAACGGTCGACAACTTGGGCCTCTCAGCCTATCGAATGGTAACATGTTTTTTGTTACCTTCTTCAAGGATAATCGACCTTTGAAAGATGAAAGGCTGAGTGGATAAGGAAGAATCAACAGATTAGTCTTGCTTGAGCATAGTCCACCAGACCCAGCTTGTGCACAAAAGAACTATAATTTCCACTTAAAAGAAAAAAACTGTAATTACATGTGAAACCTTTTAAAAACATCCTTTCACTATTGAAATACCCTAGAAAAAATTGTGTGTTCTTCAGTTGTTCTAAAAGGCACCCTAGGGCTACACTGCCGGGACAGAGAGTTTTAACAACTCGAAACACCATCCCCGAGATGCACTACTTGTGCAAAGCTTGGTTTACCAACTCAAAAAGTTAGCCTATGGCTGCACAGCTAGTGTAAAAAGTGTTTTGCCAATTCCAAAATATTTCCAGGCCCAGGCTGTTTTCAAAGTTTCTAGAAGAAAGACCCCTATGAATCCCTTTCAAGGACATGGGGATTGTTCACTTCCCTTACTAAATTGGATCTAAGACATGCACTTTCGCCTCACCACTTTCCAAGTTCACCAGCCGTCACTACTTTAACGTTCAGGAAGGAAGGTTGTGTGACCCCCCTCCCCTATATTTAAGTAATGGCCCTAGAGGATGGGGTTCACAAGGTCACTATTGGCTCTGGAAGGAGGTTGTGACGGCCCCCTCTCCTCCTAAGGGCCCCAGGGGTTGGGTTCCCTGTGGCCCTTTGTGTCTCCGGAGAGGAGGCACGTCCTGCCCTACCCTTTACAAATATGTTTTGGCCCCCTCCCCTTTAAAAAAGCCCTGAGGCTCAAAGTGGCTTGGAGAGGGGGCTGTGCTAATGGGTAGGACGCAAGGCCTGCATGCAGGGCCGGCCCTGTGGTTAACCCTATGCTGAGCATGGCGAAAGGCCTTACATGGCATAGGGTTGGTTGCCTGTTGTCAGTTGGATGCAGGGCCTGGTCACAGGCCAGTCCCTGAGGCCAACCCCATGCTGGACGCGGTCAAAGGCCGAAGGTTGGCTGCCTCTGGGGGGGGGTGTTGGCTTCAGGGCTTGCTTGCAGGCCAGGCCAAGTGGCTAACCACCCTGACCAACGCCCCACCACGCACAGCCAAAGTGTCGATTGACTGCCTGCGTTAGGCTGGCCGCAGGCGAGGGGTTGGCTTTACATATACTATCAAAATATTGCTTTACATAAAAAAACTAGAAATGCACTAAAGAAAAACAAAAGTTAAAGTAACGTTATAGTTAGGTGAGAATATCAGTGACAAAATAATATTTAAATGTACAAAACCACTGAAATTCACTAGTTATAGATATCACTATTTACAGTAACTCATGCCCTAAGATAACTATAAACCGTGCCCTCGCCATGAACTGCTAATTACCCCACCTATTACATCACTAATGACATCTTCTATGAATATCACTGCAACATTTGCAATTAAATTATTGATACAAAAACTGTGCATGGTGGGGCACGAGTTATAGTTACCATAGGGCATGATTTGTAGTTACCAGAGATAACTATGGCTGGTGAATTTCAGTGGTTTTGTGCATTTAAAATGTTACGTTGTCATTGATATTCTCACCTAACTATAATGTTACATTGTTACTTTAACCTTTGTTTTTTTTCAGTGAATATATATAGAATACATGGGATTCTGTAATCCCTGTATAAAAGACAGCCACTAATTTGTTTATAATCGGCGACTTATGAAGTACCCAGTCTCCAAATATAAAGAAATGACATCAGAACTCGACTATTAGGATGGTATTACATGATTTCTGACATCACAATGTCTGCTGCTCGAGCCAGCAGCTGAAGTGAAAGGCAGGTCAGGTCATGGAGCATAACGTTGCTTATCTGTCTTCTCCTCTATCTTAATAGCTTACAATGACAAGCATGAAGATCATGCCTATTTTTAGAAATGCATTCTTGATGTGGTTTTCCCCCTAACTTTTTGCCATCAGATCTCCTGTTTTTGCTGACTTTGTTTTTGCTGCACACTTTACCACTGATAACCAGTGCTAAACTTCTTGTGCTTTCTCCTTAAAACATGTTAGATTGGCCTATACCGCAAATGATGCATCTCCTCGACTGCGCAGCACATCCTCTATGCTGGACTTTGCATCGCAAACCCTCTGCGATGGGATACTCGATGAGGACGCAGGACCTCGCACTGCAGCCTCACCGAACTTTAGAACTGATGCATCAGTTCAGCTGTGCAATGCATCTTCGACGTGGATCCACACAACTCTCCGCCAGGCCACCCTCCTCTTCAGCTATGTGGCCCGGCCCTGGGGATGGGGTCCCTGGGTCCAAAATCGGCCTGGGGAGTAGGGCCACGTGGCTGCCCCCTCTCCTTCTATTTATTGCCCGGGCCCGGGTGATGGGGTCCCCAGGGCCAAAATTGGCCCAGGTAGAGGGGCTGTGTGCCCCCTCCCCTTTTAGTAATTGGGTGGCCCTGAGGGAGAGGTCCCCGGGGCCGTAATTGGTCAGGGGAGGGGGGCTGCATGCCCCCCGCCCGGGTTGCCTACATTTAGGTGGTGGGACAGAGGTCCTTACTGCAGTCCAGGCCCTGTGGCCATCCCCCCACCAAGCACAGCGGAAGGCCATGTGAGGCATGGGGTGGGGGCCTGTGGGGGGTTGGTTGCAGAGACTGGCCACAGGTCAGGCCCTGCGGCTAACCCCCACCATGCATGGCAAAAGGCTGTGCGCGCTGGGGTTGTAATAAAGTAAGGTAACTAAATATTACTTAATGTTAAAAAAAACATAGAAATTCACTGAAAAAAATGAAGGTTACAGGGAGGTTATAGTTAGGGAACAGAATTAAAATAAAACATTAGAAATTCATTAAAAAAAACAAAGGTTAGAGGGACATTATAGTTAGGTTCAGATTTTACGTGCACAAAACCATAGAAATTCAACAGTTCTAGTTATAGTTATCACAAGAAACTATAACTTGTGCCCTAAGTTAACTATAACTCACACCCTCGCCATGCACTGCTACTTACCCCACATATTACATCAGTAATGACATCTTGTATGACATCATTCATAATCTAACTGCAACATTTGCAATAAAATTAGTGATGTTAAAACTGTGCATGGCGGGGGCACGAGTTATAGTTACCATAAGGCACGACCAGTCCCCACCCCCTCCCCAAAAACAAAAAAATGGCCTTAGAAATGGGGTCCCCGGGGCTCTTTAAAGGCTTGCAGAGAAGATAGCCATGCCCCACTCCCCAAAAAACACTAAGGGGCATATTTACGTTCCCTGGCGCATCCCTGCATATCAGCAGGGATGCGCCAGGGAAAATGCGTCACGCAAGTTTACCCTTGCGCCACGTCCGATGCGCCGCATTTACAATGCGGCGCATCGTGGCGCAAGGATAAGCAGATGCGTGACGCATCTGCCGGCGGAAGGTTGGCGCAGTGCTGAAGTTGTGTCGCAAGCGCGACGCAACTCCAGCACTGTTCCAACCTTCCCTATCCCTAACATGGTGCGTCAATCCTTACGCCTGCTTGAAGCAGGCGTAAGGATTTGACGCATCAGCGTCGGAAAAGTGACTGCGTGAAATCTTGTAGATTTCACTACGTCACTTTTCCGAGGCGTACCTGCGCCGGAACGCCCACATGAAACCTGACGCAGGTTTCATGTGGCGCAGGGGTTTACTACGTGACGCATCTCCCTAGATGCGTCACATTGTAAATATAGCGCAACGCGGCGCATGGTTTGCGTCGCCGCTGCGTCACATGCGTGACACAACGGCGGCGCAAAAGTGGCGCAAGGGGCTTGTAAATATGCCCCTAAGTGACCTTGGGGGACTAGTGCCCTGGGGCCCTTAAGTAACTTGGGAAGGAGGGTGGGTCGCCCCCCCAAGAAAATGATCGGACCCAGTGAATGGAATCCCAGGAAGGGGGGCTGCATGCCCCACTTCTAAAAAAATAAATGATTGTCTGGGGAATGGGGTCTCCGTGGCACTTTTGTGGCTTGGGGAGAGGGTCCACACTCCCCCACCTTATTTAAAAATTGATGGTATCCTTTATATTGTTACAACACATAGTCGGACGTGCGCTTCTGTGGGGGGTTGGGCCAGACCCTGCTCCCAACCACAAACTGCTCACAACTGAAGGGCATGTACAGTGGGGTGTAGAGTGCTGTCAGGCCCTGCACCCAACCCCACACCACGCATAGTGATTGACATCTTACTTTACATTTAAAAAACATAGTAATTTACTGAACAAACCAAGGGTGAAAGTGGCCTTATAGTTAGGAATTGTAATAATATCTTACTTTATATTAAAAAATCCTTAGAAATTCACTAAAAACCAAGGTTAGAGGGATGTTATCGTTTGGTTAAAATGTCAGTTAAAACTTCTTGGTGGTTTATAGTTAGGTTAAAATGTCAGTTAAAACTTCTTGGTGGTTTAACAGTACCTGCAATGGATTGCACTTTGTTTCTCTCGGTCAATCCTGAGTGGTCTCCATATAATACTCGTAAAGTGTTTAACTGTCCCTCTAATGGGTTGTTCCTTGTTCGTTTTCATTAAACTCATTATAATACACCATACCTGTTTAACAGTGCCTCTAGTGTTGCTAATGGGTGAAGTCTCTATAATGCATCATGGTGGTTTAATAGTGCCTCCAATGGGTTGCTCTTCTGTCGTTCCTGGGTAGACTACATATAATACTGATGATTTAACAGTACCTAAAATAGTTTGGATCCTCTGGTTCTATCAGGTGGACAGCATATCCCACCTTTGATGGTTTAACAGTGACTCCAGTGGATTGCTTCTATGTTGTTCCTGGGTAGCTCCTCTGTCACTTTTGGGCAATCTTCGTACAATACTCTTGGATGTTTAATAGTACTTCAAATGGGTTGCTCTTCTTTCTTCTGTAGCTTCTGGCTAGAATCCTTATAAAGTTCCATGGTGATTTATCAATTCCTCCATCTGTTTGGTCCTTCTAATGCCACAGGGTGGGCTCCATATACTGCAATCAATGTTACTGATACACATATTATACTGTCCACCCCAAAAGATGGCAAGTACATGCATGCACGGCTGTCTTTCTTCACATTCTCTGGAACACCCATACTTAAATCGGTTAATTTGTTATTAGTCTAGTTTCTGGCCAGTTCACTTTGAACATGTTTACTCCATTCCTGTGGATATAGCAACCTTAATTCATAATTCATGAAAAAACATCCCTTGAATACAAACAAAAGGGATCAACAAACATGTCTCCAACATGTCCACCTACCCTTCACCGTTGAAGTTTATGCAAATGATTGCTAAAGAGCTTTAAATAATTCTACCGGAAAGCGTGCAAAATGTTTTCTCAGAAATTCCACTTTAAGCATTCTGAGAACATAACAGTTCCAGGCAATTGTTTAAAGCAGGTGCATAGACCAAACAACAGTTCATTGAACACTCCACTGCCAACAGGAACAATGTAAAACCTGTTTGCACATCATAGCAACAGATAAAATCAACAACAAAGCAAGTAAAGACTTTGCTTAGCCATTGCAATGGCACATCTACCACTGCAATATAGCAAACTGTATACACAAAATGCCTGACATTGAACTTCTTGGTGGAAAAATGGTTCAGGCTCTCTACTACCACACAACACTAGTGCATTAATGAAAGGAAGAAAGACATTTGCCTTGGAGAAACGTCAGAGACAATATATTAATGGCATGAGTGTCAGAATCCTGAATGGAAACATCAGAATTCAGAGAGATGGGAGACCACATGAATTCAAAATCACAGAAAAAAGTAACTGGAATAAAAACAAAACATGTAACTCAGTAGTGAATATTAGACATCACATCACCAACTCTCCACAATGTTCAGGCAGTCTGCAAGAAAATAAGTGACATACAGGAATTGTTCGCTCACCCCTGCATCCACAAAGAATCCTAAAACCAGGGATTTAAACTCCATAATTCTATACAAGTATATCTTCCCTATTATGTCAAGAGCCGATTTTGCAGGATACTTCATAATTTAATTATTTAGTTTTCTGTAGTGCAGACTCGATCCCACAGGACATCCTCAGGGTGTATGGAATGTATCAATGGAGGAAACAAGTTACATTTCGCATGTCTGATTTATGAGGGCTGGCCATTCCAGATCCGAGTAGCAATGCCTGAAAATTGCTTCTGGAAGCAGTGAGGTCCCCGTCGAAGGATTGATTTGGGTCTCGGATTCCTCTGTCCCCCTCATATCAAAAGATTAGATGAATGGGAATTTTGGTAGTGTCGTCTTAAAGCCTTGTTTGAAATTGCAGGCAGTTTTGAAGATACTCCTGGCACAGAGTTATAGCCATTGGCGCACTGTTAGAACTGGGATGATGTGTTCATTCCTCTTCGCGTTTGAAACCTGCTGAGCAGCTTCATGTAGTATGACTTTTAGGGGAACTAGGCATCTGGCTGGAAGACCGCTGAGAAGAGAAATCCCATTTTGCAAACATGACATGACTAGACATTGCACAGTCTGTTTCAATCTTCATCGGTGATTTTGGGGTTGGAGGCAATATGGAGGTGCATATGAGGGTTTGGTATTAGTTTCTTTAGTGTTATTCTGTTTTAGATGATATCAGGGCATTGTTTGAAATAAGCACCTGGTTCTGTATTCCTAATTCCTATATACATTTGTGTAATTAGCATATTAGCATATACTGGGGGTATCAGATGTTTAGTGATTCAAGGTTTAAGGGTTCAGGGTAGAGGTTGAATAACACTGGTGCCAGAATGGAGCCGTGTGGTACACCAAATGGTGTGGTAGAGATTGGGAGGCGGTGCCATTGATTTTGATCATTTGAGTGAGTTCACTAAGGTTGGATTTGAACCATTGAGGAATTGTTTCAACAATACCAAAGTTTTCTTCAAGGAATTTTACTGTATGTCATGGTTGTCTGTCAAATTCTACAGAAAGATCCAGAAGCAGCATGTTATTAATTAACTTGGAGGACATTTAGGTGGTGTGTGTCTCAAATTGTTTCTTAGGTACGTTTTTACGTTGCTCAATTGGGTTTCGAAGAACAGGATTTTGGATTTGGAGACATTAGATTTTATGACTTTCTATAGGATCTGTGGAGAGATTTCAGGGGAAGGGGATGGTGTTTTCGTCAGCGGCAGTCCACAGACCATAGAGGTTTTGTCTCAGAATGAGGTGCAGTAGAGTATATGATCTGTGGGAGTTCTTGTGCTTTCACTTTTTTTTGCAGGCGTCAAGTTTGTTTGCAGGTTCTGTTAAGGTGGTGGTGCAGTATTCCACTAAGGCTGAGGTGCCATCTGTGTTGACATTATTGAAAGAAGAGTGCTGAGTTCATATTGGAACAAATTGCACCTTGAGAAATATTGATGGTGTCTCTAGACCATATTTTGGAAGGTTTGCTTAAGGGTTGAAGTTGGGAGATTGAGGAGCAGGAGGAGGAAAGGGAAGTGGTGATCCTCACACCAAACAGTGGCTATAAGGTCCTTCACTGAAAGAGCATAGGAGGAATTAGAATGAGATAATGTATGGATCCTTTGTTGTGTGTTTGTAATGTGCAGTGTTGCTTGAGGGCATTTTCATGTAGGAAAATTTCAGCATCTCTATCGCTAGGTCAAAGGTATGAATTCCAAAGGCGACCAAAAATAGAAGTTCTAAAGTAGATTTAAGTCACCCAAAAGAAGAAGGTTGCTTGTGAGTAGCAGGTTTGTGGAGTATTCAATGAGATCTTCACAGAAAATAAATTTATCTCAAGTTGGGTTGGTAGACCAAGCTAATAATTAGGTTTTCCCTCCCAGGTACTGCAAAGTACTTGCAAGGATTAAAATAACATGACTACATGAGCTGAGATGACTCCGTTTTCTCACAGTATATTGAATCCCTGAAGATGATTGGTATTGCTCAATTTCTTGTGTTTTCCTGATCATATCGGATTATTTAGATTCCTTGAGGTAGCAGTATGTCTATCAAGGGGAGGAAAGATTGGATTGTGAGGCAGGCATCAATCAGAATTAGTAGATCTGGTTCTTGGTTCATGAGAACCAGTGAGAGATGACTGGCATCAGAGATTGCAGCTCAAGAATCCAGCAGCACAAATAGTAGTTTAGGTTTGGAGGGGTTGAGCAATGGAAGATTGTGCGGTCAATTTTATTATGAAAAAGGTTGTTCAGATATGCTGAACGAACCCTTTTCTTATGATGGGATTATCTCTGGGTGTGTTAGAGGTAGGTAAAATCCCTGTTGTACAGATAATTGCTATAGCCAAGATGAAGACATCACTAAATAGTCAGTTTGCTACTTCTTTCCTTTTTCACAAAACTTAAATTGTTTTGACACATTTTAAAGTGCAATTAGAGTGAATGCAGCAAATATACTCTTTCCACCTTTTTAGCAAACATTTTTTCTATTTTGTTCGTTGTAAAATTAAATTATGAAACAACCTGTTTCTGTTGAATAGCAACTGCTTAACGAATGGATCTCTCTGGTCAGAAAGCTAGCAACCAAAATATAGGAGTAAGCCAAATGAAGGTATCTTGTCTACCAGATACAACGTACATTTGAGTAAATGTTTTGGCCCAGGTCTATGAGTAAAAATGTGTTTGGTACTGTTAGAGTTGCAAGAATGACCTGCAAGCTTTTGTCACTTCTTAGTATTATAGAGCCAGAAAACCAGTACTGGGTAAAGTTGCGTAATTATTTTTCATGAAATTTCATAAAATTCGGTAGAAATTTCATGAAATTGCGTTTAAATGTGAAATTTGATTTGTCAGTATCTTCTGTGTCTTTTTTCACATGAACGCTCACTTTGTGTAAACAACAAAATATCTTCCGAGATACTGGTAGGAGACTGGTTCAAGAAGAAAAAGTCTCTCAGTAAGAAGTTTGTTTTCTGCACAAATTAGTTACCTGAATACAAAAATCCTGCAAACGTGCACAATGCTACATTTTGTGAAATTTCATACATTTCCTGAAAATCGAAATTTGGTAATTATTTTATTAAATTACATTTTGCTAGGCCAATAGAAAACCCAGCCTTTCAGTCCTGTCTGAGTGCAGTTAAGCTTAAGCAAGAGTTAAGAATTGTTCACTTAGAGTCCATTGTGTGCCCCCAGGGTCTCTCTTGGCTGATCTGATTATAGTGGTTTGCCCAGTCACCCTTTTGCATGTAAAGTGACCATTCACAGTGGTCCACAATTGTCCCATTCCTTTCCCCCTTGGCTCAGTGACTATTCTGCTATGGTTTTATAGTCTAAGGGGACAACACTGCTTTTTGAGGATTGGTAGTTTTTTAAGGATCATGATTATGTTTCTCGTATGCTTTAACTGTTAGATGTACTGAATTATATTTCTTTGTGAAGTGTGTGGACCTTCAATGGTTATTGTTTCTTTGCTCTTCCAAGGAATTGCTTCTTTATTTTAGCCTCCATACTATCGGCAAAGGAGGAGCACGGCCCCTGACCTTTTACCAATCATGGGTACCTTACGAAAGGCGTTGTTTACTTTTTGGCCGGTCTCTTCAGCTTCATTTGTTTTTTTTTTAGCCTTTACCGACCACCAAACCAAGAACCTCACACAGATCCTACTGTTTTATGAAACATTGCTGCTTATACAGAGGAATCTTGAGCTGTAACTTAAGCAGCAGAGGCGGTGTGACCATTTCATAGATTTGTAGGGTAGGAAGGTAAAAACAAGCATTGGCAAAGCCAATAGGTCTCCCCTATACAAGAGCTATTAGCTTTGGCAATGTGTTTTTGTGATGTTGTACACCAGTGTGGCTGCTGTTCAACATGGCTAAAAGTTAGTAGTGTGGAGTGTCATATAGTGGAGTGGGGTAGTAGAGTGTTGTAGAGTGGAGTGAGGAGTAGAGTGGAGTGAGGGAGTAGAGTGGAGTAGGGGGAGGAGAGTGAAGTAGAGTTGAGTATAGGGGAGTTGAGTTTGATGGTTCAGTGGCAAAGAGGGTCATAGACCACAGTGATGTAAAGTGGAGTGGCATGGGATGGAGTAGGTTGGAGTGGATTGCGGTAGTGGGGGGGATTGAGTGGTGTGGGGTGGATTGAAATGGGGTGTGGTGGATTGGAGTGGGATGGATTAGATTGGATTGAGGTGGGTGCATTGGATTGAAGTGATAGGGCTTGTTGGGTTGGAATGGATTGGAGTGGGGTGGTTTGGAGTGGGGTGAATTAGAGTGGGGTTGAGTAGAATGGGGTGTATTAGATAGGACTGGAGTGGGTGACGTGGATTGGACTGGAGTGGGGTGGATTGAATTGGACTGGACTGGGGTGGATTGGATTGGAGTGGGGTGTATTGGAGTGAGGTGAGCTGGATGCATTGGAGT
Source organism: Calotriton arnoldi (assembly GCA_963921515.1). Lineage (NCBI taxonomy): Eukaryota > Metazoa > Chordata > Amphibia > Caudata > Salamandridae > Calotriton > Calotriton arnoldi. The sequence goes on along the minus strand of CAWUFW010000731.1, from coordinate 3,353,050 downwards.
GGTATGGGCTGAACTGGGATGGGGTGGACTTAACTGGAGTGGGGTGGGTTGGAGTAGGGTGGATTGGAGTGGGTGGATTGGGGTTGGCTGGATTGGATTGGAGTGGGGTGGAATGCAATGTGGTGGATTGGATAGGGGTGGGGTGGGGTGGACTGGAGAGAGGTGGATTCAATTGGAGTGGGGTTGATTGGAGTGTGGTGGAAATGTATTGGATTGGAGTGGGATCGGATGAGGTATGTTGGATTTGATTGGGGTGGGGTGGGTTGAATTGGGGTGAGGTGGGGTGCATTGGTTTGGTGTGAGGTGAGGTGGTTTGGAGTGGAGTGGATAGCATTGAGGTGGGGTGACTTGGAGTGGGGTGAATTGGATTGAGTGGGGTTGATTGGATTGAGTGGGATTGATTAGGTGGGGTGGATTGGACTGGAGTTAGGTGGAATGGAGTGGTGTGTTGTGGTGTGGAATGGAATGGGTGGACTGGATTGAGTGGGATGGACTGGATTGGGGTGGATCGGAATGGTGTGTGGTGGATTGGATTGAGGAGGATTGGTTTGGGGTGGAGAGGATTGGAGTGGGGTGGGGTGGATTGGAGTGGGTAAGGAGAGGGATTGGATTTGGGTGGATGTTTTAGAGTGAGTTGCAGTGAGGTGGATTGAATTATAGTAGAGGAGACTGGATTTGAGTGGGGTGTATTGTGCTGGATTGAACTGGAGTGGGGTGGATTGGACTGGAGTGGGTTGGATTGGATTGGAGTGGGGTGAATTGGATTGGTGTGGGGGAGATTTGATTGGCGTGGAGTGAGGTGGATTTGATTGGAGTAGGGTGGGTGGATTAAGGTTGCTTGGAGTTGGGTGGATTGGATTGGAGTGGGGAAGATTAAGGTGGACTGGAGTGGGGTGGTTTAAGGTGAATTGGATTGGAGTGGGATGGATTGAAGTGGGGTGAGCTGGTTAGATTGGATTGAGGTGGAGTGGTGTGGACTGAACTGAGGTGAGGAGGATTGGGCTGGGGTAGAGTGGAGTGGATTGGATTGGAGTAGAACAGTGGCGTAGGTAGGCACTCTGCCACCCATGGCGGTCCCTGCCTTTGCCGCCCGTGGCTGCGCTGTAGAGCGGGGGTGCTGGCGATAAATTCTGTGTTTGCGCCCCTGCGGCAAATGCATGTAAGAGCGGGGGGTGGAGCCGCCGCCACCCCCAATATGCGTGCCGCCCAGGATGGACCACCCCCCCTTGCTACGCCACTGGAGTAAAATGGAGTGGGGTGGATTGGAGTGGAGTGGGGATGGGTGGTTTGGAGTAGGGTGGACAGGATTGGATTGGAGTGGGGTGGATTGAAACAGGGTGGGTGGGGGTGGTTTGATTGGAATTGGGAGAACTGAAGTGGGGTGGGATGGATTGGATTTAATTGGATTGGAATGGGGTGAGGTGGATTGGATTGAGGTGAGCTAGGTTGGATTGAATTGAATTGGGGTTGTTGGATTGGGGTGGGTTGGAGTGGGGTGAATTAGAGTGGGGTGGATTGCATTGAGGTGGGGTGGATTGTATAGAGGTAGGGTGGATTGGATTGGAGTGGGGTGTATTGGATTGAGTGAGGTGAATTGGATTGAGTGGGGTGGATTGGAGTGGGTTGAACTGGAGTGGTTTGGACTGGAGTGGAGTGAGGTGAATCAGATTAAGTGTGGCAGATTGGATTGAGTGGGGTGTATTGGATTGGGGTAGGGTGGGGTGGAGTGTATTGGGGTGGATTGGATTGGATTGAGGTGGGGTTGACTGGACTGGACTGGACTGGAGTGGGATAGACTAAAGTGGGGTGGATTCAAGTGGAGTGGACTAGATTTGAGTGGACTGGACTGAAATGGGGTGCATTGAACTGGAGGGGGTTAGATTGGACTGCAGTGGGTTGGATTGGCCTGGTGTGGGTTGGATTGGAAAGGGGTGGATTTTATTGGATTGGTGTGGGGTGGGGTGAGGTGGAGTGGATTACGGTGGTTTACAGTGGGGTGGATTGGATTGGAGTATATTAAGGTGTACTGGACTGGATTGGACAGGGTGGATTAAGATGGATTAGATCGGAGTGGGATGGATTGCAATGGGATAAAATGGATTTGAGTGGGTGGATTGGGTTGCGGTGTATTGGATTGGACTGGGGTGGATTGGGAAGGGGTGAGATGGAATTGAGTGGGTGGATTGGTTTGGATTGGATTGGGGTGGGTTGGATTGGAATGGGTTGGATTGCATTGGATTGGAGTGGGTTGTATTGAAAAGGGATGGACTGGAGTGGGGAGAGTTGTACTGGATTGGATTGGGGGAGGTGACTTGGGATGGAGTGAGGTGGACTGGAGTGGGGCAGATTGTTTTGGATTGGAGTGGGGCTGATTTCAGTGGAACAGATTGTTTTGGATTATAGTGGGGCAGTTTGGAGCAGAGCAGATTGTTTTGGATTGGAGTGGGGCAGATTGTTTTGCATTGGAGTGGGGCAGTTTGTTTTGCATTGGAATGGGGCAGATTAGAGTAGGGCAAATTGTTTTGGACTGGAGTGGGGCAGATTGGAGTGGGACAGATTGTTTTGCATTGGAGTGGGGCAGGTTGGTGTGGGGCAGATTGTTTTGACATGAAGTAGGGTAGATGGGACTGGGGCAGATTGCTTTGAATTGGTGTGGGGCAGATTGGATTGGGGCAGATTGGAGTGGGGTAGATTGTTGTGATTGGAGTGGGGAAGATTGTTTTGGAACGTGGCTGACTGTTTTGGATTGGACTGGGGCAGATTGTTTTGGATTGGAGTGGGGCATGTTTGACTGGCGCAGATTATTTTGGAGTGGAGTAGGGCAGATTGGAGTGGGGCAGATTGTTTTGAAGTAGGGCATATTGTTTTGGATTGGAGTGGAGCAGATTGTTTTGGATTGCTGGATTGGAGTGGGGCAGATTTTTTTGGATTGGAGTGGGGCAGATTGTTTTGGACTGGATTGGGGCAGATTGGAGTGGGTGGGTCGAGAGGATTGCAGTGTGGTAGATTGAAGGTAATTGGGGTGAGTGGGCTGGACTGAATTGGTCTCGGTGGATTAGATTAAGGGGAATGTATTGAATTGAGTGGATTGATGTGGGGTGAGGTGGGGTGGATTGGTGTGTATTGGAGTGGGGCATATTGGATTGGAGTGGGGTAGATTGGGGTGTACTACATTGCATAATTTTGAAAATTACACATAAGAAAGAATCAATGTTGCTTTGCAATATATAGAACAAATAAATCCTCATCTTTTGAGAACAGAACCCACAAGCAAAAACAGAACAAAACATGAGTTCAAAAGGAGAAAAGAAGGATTGGCAAAATAAAATAAAGTTAACAATAGAAAATAAAACTTTGCAGTTTTGTTTTTCCTGATGGACAAATTTTTGCCAGTGACATGCCTTCTGTTTGCATGACACTAGAAGTTAAAAAAACAAAATTGTATCTGAATCACGTCTTGAGCAGCAGACGGGCACTGATTACGTTGAATCAATCAGTGACAGGGAGGGAGCTGGAGAACGCTATATATACAGAGATATGGTTCTCTCCCCTCTCCCTAGCGCCAGTGCAGAATGTTGCTGTCCCGCGCCATGCACTCACCTTTGCGCCATAGTGCAAGGGTGTGAGCGAAAGTCTAGAGTAGGTTTTGTACTGGAGGGATTCCCTTTTTAGTGCAAAACACTATGCCTAGACAACTTTTAAAATGTTTCCTACTTTGTATGTGTGCTGTACAGTGCAGCACACATGCAAAGTTGAAAAAGAAAGGAGAAATGAAAACAGTTCTCTTTTTAACACCTGGGTTCAAAAGGCATTATTTTTTCACGCAAAACACCTGGGCTCAACAGGCGTTATTTTCTCACATTTTTGATAGATAAGGTTTTGCATCAAAAAGTGTGGGTGGTTGCATGGGAATGCCCATGTATCGCCTCCTTGATGGCAAGTAACGCAAAGCAGTACTTAGCCCTACTTTGCCTTACGTTTAGTCAATTTGCAGCGCAAACCAAGTTTTGTGCTGTAAAGTAAATAATAAAAAAATGAATTGTGCTGGTTTGCCTCACTTTTATGACTCAAACCCAGCGCAAAATGTTAGTAAATCACCCCCATAGAGTTGACACAGAGAGACGCTGAGGGCATGCTGCTGCACACTACTGGCATTTTGTGTCAGTGTCTGGTGCGTGTCCAAAAAGCTGCGGCAACTAAGCAACCTTCTGCGAGGTGAGTAAATATTAGACCAGCTCAGTGACCAATATGTGACTCAAGGGTAGCCTAAAATTAGAATGTTAAGACCTGCACATAATGCACTGCTGAGAACATCAAGAGCAGTCTCCTACTTCACTGGGCAGCAGTCAGTGCAAATTATGTGCTTGTCTGTGGGTACAGTAGTCATATATCATTGTAAGGTTTTACAGCTCGCTGAGTCAGGAAGAGCCACTGTGTGCTCTCCTCGGAAGTCAGAAGTAGAAGGACTTAAGGGAATATTGACTGAATATATCCTGACAGTCTGATGAATCTGGAAGATAGGGAGGTGCTGGGGTGCATAAGTCACACATGACTCTAAGAGAGAACACTTTCATGAGCCTACAATAGAATTTAAGACAAGTGGCAGACAAATTAATTACTTTTGTGTACTAATAAAATGTAGGATATCTTTGATGAAGATGAGGGCTGCCGGGTCTACCATATCTGACCTGCAGTGTGTGAGCAGCCCACTGCACCCCATATGTGACTGTCATTTACTGCTTATTCGACGACCTAGAATGGAGCTTGCGGGGACCTCGCCTTATGGTGGTAAACAGGCATGCGCTGCAGATGGGTGAGTGTGCGAACACTTCTAACCAATGATGACTCTTTGCGCAGCGAGGCATGAACTAGAGGTGAGTATGGTTCTGTCATTGACAGATGATCAATTTCCAGCCAGTGTAGAGAAGAAGTTATACTGGATTCATGACACACATGGTGAGCAGTGTCAACGTAAGCACACATAATTAACTCCTATTAAATAGCTATTTTGTTTGCTCTGAGGAGCAACAGCCACATTAACATTCTCAGTGGAGTTGATGCTTCCCATCCTCACTGGTTTTTACCTTTGTTGATGGATGCGCAATGGAAGGTCTGTGTCCCTAGGTCACAAGCTGCAAAGAAGATGGTACATAGCAAGTCGCTAATGACTCTATGTTGATGTCCAAGCTTATGGCCAATGGAGCAACAACAACAACATTTGCAAGTCAAATAGATGTTGATATTTTAATAATGCTGGCAGGAATGGCAGAACCATCCGGCAATGACACATGCATGTGTGATCGTTGAATGTGGCACAGTGAGCTAACTTAAGGGCAGCCTCTCAACTGAATTTGAAGGTTCTTAGGTTTGACAGCATTGAATCCTTTGTGTCAAGAGTAAATCGACGTTGACAATGAATTCACCCCCTCTGTATTTCTTGAGATTTGAGCAGAGAGGGCGCGCAGTGGAAATGTTGGCTACCATCTGTGATACACTAAGGCAAAAAAATATGGAGAACATGAAGCTCTATTGAACACAGTTCAATTTGACTGAAACAGTCTCTCGTTAATAGCTGGGTTATGATCAGGGCTGGACTGGCCGTACCGGGCGTTTCCCCAGGAGGCTAGTAGGGTGGGGTCCGGTTTTGCAGTGGTTGGGGCCAGTTTTGTTGCTCGGAGGTTTTGCAGCGGTGCTGCAATATCGACCCCCAGTAACAAAAGCAGCAGTTCTTCACAATGGCACCCCACTCCCCCCCGGGGGCTGGTTTGAAAAAATTGCCAGAGCTGGTTCGAGTTTCCAGTCCAGTTCTGGTTATGATAGGTCTTAGACTTGATCCACAAACGTTGACTGATGTAAACGTGAACAGATGCAACTAATCAACACTCTTTTTGCAAACGTGTGCACTAAAGTTGACAGTTACCCACCCGCAAGTATTTCTTACATTTCCAGACATGATATGAATGGAGAAGAAAAATATTTGTAAGCTATGTGTTCATATTTGAAGAAGAGCACAGGTACTGATGTCCATTTGAGTCAGAGGATCAGAGTGTTTACAGTCTAATTCTCAAAGTGAATGAGGATGTGGGGTATCAGAATATGCATCAAATGGATCTACCTAAATTGTACCGTCACTATCCTCTTAGAAATAGTTTTGTAATTCGTAGGTATACATTTTTCCAATGTACGATGAGTAAGGATTTGCCAGTGGATCAAGACATTGCTTCTCTAACGAATTTATCCATAACCTGCCCATTTGGGTGCAAGTTATAGTTAGCTCTGCTACTATAACTGGTGGATTTCTGTGTTTTTTTAGTTTGAAACATTAATGTTGACATTGACATATTCACATAACTATACCTTTACTTTAACCTTCGTTTTTTCCAGTGAAAAAAAATATATAGTAGGTGGAGTAGTGCTGTTCTGAATTAAAATTGGAATACAGGAATCACTGAGTGCAGCGTACTTTGTACATATATATGCACCTAATTAAGCTCCCATTGGAGAATGAAAACTGGACATAGAGGAAGGGCTACACCGTCCAAATTAAATCCTCTATTTGCGGCAGCCATCTTTGTATGTCATTAGTTTAGTCCAAACCAAATGGCAGTATTCGTGATTAAATGCAGATTTAAAAAAAAAACTAATTTATACTCATATCCACAGTTTCACCATAAATATGTATATGTCAAAAAACACAAATACTTGCAGTTATTAATCGACATGCAAAATGAAAAGTATTCAGTCCTCTCTCAATTTATGTCCAAATGAATTACGACTTATTTGGCGAGGGAACAGTCCATAACAATTGTTGGGGCACCGCATTCACTTCTGTGCGCCCATTACAAATCTTACATGCATTTTCTCCAGAATGTTCTTTAAAAATCTCCAGTTTCCCCTCGCCTGCCACAGACGTTCTAACTTTGGCATCCTTGGCTCACGTGTTTAGGTATTTCGCCCAATGGCTACACCCACCTCAGATTAAATAATCCCCAACTGGATGTCAGCGCCTTGTGTGCCAAGTCACTCTTGTTCCGGCAGTTCTGGCAGCTAAATTTAATTTGTTTCCAAGATTATATATATATATATATATATATATATATATATATATATATATAACTATGTGAAAACACAAGTCACTCGTACTCAGGATGATGAGTAAGTAAGGTTTTAATAAAGATGCTTCAGCCCCTGCAACGAGTTTCAGCCAATGGCCTTGATCACGTGGTCACCATTGGGTGGTTAGAGTTAGGATTGTGTTTCAATAGTAAATGCATTTTTTGGCTTGCTTATATCTTTGGTGCCGTTTAACGAATCTCCATGAAACTTTCTAAAAAAGAGGTACTTTTTGACTAGTTCGTGAATGGAAAGTTCAGAGGATCCGTCAAGCGGGGTCCGAGATAATGGTGTGTCCCAAAATGTGTTTTCACTCTTTATTTTTCCATAGGAACTTTAGACACAGCTACAGCCCAAACCACTGAACGGATTTACAACAAATTTGGCAGAAAGCTATATCTCGGTCCAGAAAGAGTGCTCCTTGTGATTTGGTGTAAATCCGTTCAGTAATTTTTGATTAATTAATGCTAAAAAACATGGTATATTTCACATGCGGAGGATCCGCGGGCCGACAGATCTTGTGGAGAGATCTGATTGGCTGCCAGCACATCAACAACAATATGGTGGCAGACATATTAGGACTCAGTCTCGATTCCTAAAAAATAAAGTAACAAAGGACATAAGGGAACAGGGTACGCCAACCCCCTAGGCCTGATGGGCAAAAACATTTTTTTTAATGTTGCTGCAAATTTGCAGATTATCCAAAAATCTGCAGCAAATATTTTTTTTTAAAAGCAATCCCAGGGTGGGCGAGTGCATGGGAGTGGCGCAAACTGTTTTATTTGGGGAGAGAGGCTCATGGCCCCCTGCCCGATCCTCTGTGAGGCCCCGAGGACCCCATACCCTGGGGCCGAGGTATCAAATGAAGGGATGGTCTCACACATACCCCCCTCTCGTAGCCTTATTTGGCCAAGGGGCCACATCCTCTGGTGGACGAAATGCATATTAGAAGGGGAGGAGGCCACTCAGTCCCCTCCCTGAGCCTTATTAGGCCCTGTTACCCCATCGCCCCGGCCAAATTATAAAAAATGGGGAGGGGGCCACGCAACCGAGCCTCTCCAAAGCCCTGGGGACTCCATCGCCTGCAGCCGGCTCACGGAACCACCAGTTTCATTCGTGGCCCATTGTGTGCCCCCCTAAAAATCAACCTTTTGAGAAGTCACTGCACCTAGCTGGTTGTCATAGAGTAGAAATTTGGAGCGTGGGTGATTATCTCTAGTGCAAGTTCCATTCAAGACATTGCTGCCTTGCCCTTGCACCATAGCCCAGTGCTCACTGTTGTACTAAAGCAGCATTTTTCCCACAGGAGCCACCGACGTCATAATCAGCGCACAACTCTTTGTTTTAGCTTTGGTTCTTTTCAAGTTTTACTCATTCACAGAAAGCTGTGCTGCAATTTACTGCATTCCACTCTATTGATGCTCCTGGGCCCAGTTGTCGGTGGATACAGAGCCCTTGTACTTTCATACAGACACTGGATTTCATACTCCGTACAACTGGGGTTGGGAGGTTAAGTAAAATCACTTTGTGTTGTGAGCATCAGGCTCAATGGCCATCTATAGAAAAAAGTGGCCGAGCTCTTGGCCTGAATGGCAGTTGATCTAACGGTGAAAGGGGTGCAGGAATATGATAGTTTCCTGTGTGTTGGCAAAAGAACGTGCATTTCACTTCTTCCCAAAGTAATTAAAGGCCATAATTGTTTTTCCGTGCTCAAATCTAAAGAGTTGCTTTTCCTTTTGCTGGAACAAAAAGCTGTTTTCAGGATACATGAGATCAGGTTTGGCTTTTGTTCAAGAATAGAATCTCTCTTTGCCAAGAGGTAGCAGGGAAGGTGGCGTGGGGACGCTAGCATGGTGGCCTCTAGGACAGGGTAACCACTCGGTGGTCTGGACGAGTGTCATGACCTTGAAATGTTTAGCACCTGGTAACATTGGCTTCCATGCATGGAACTCAAGGTGAGAGGCAACACAATTTCCAAGCAGGAGCAGACATGGAAGGTTACACCAGTGAGGGGAAACAGGAGTAGAAGTTGAGAGGGCATCTATTGTATGGGCATATTAAAGAGAAGAAGGCACACGTGAAGTCGAGAGGGCACACACTTCATGGACCCTATGTGAAGAAGCGAGGGCATGCGTAATGTGGGTATGATAATGGGAAGTAAAGATGGCACTACACATTGTATGGACATGATTACGTAATATTGAGGGGGCACCAATAGGATGAACATGGGTATGTTATGTCTAGAGGGCATACATAGCTTGGCATGATTTTGGAAGTGCAGTAGGTATTTTTTGTGCCCGCAGGGTCAATCATGTTGCCATTCTCCCTCTATGAGACATCTAGGCACTGAAAGCCCATGGGCCTCATTTATGAGTCCCCTTGCGCTGCTGGAACGTCACTTTTTGTGACGTTCCGTGGCGCAAGAGCCTGCTCCATATTTACGAGGCAGTACTAAGCCACTTTTTTGGCTTAATGCTGCCTCGTACATATTGTTCCCTTTAAAGCAGTTTTCTGCGTTAAAGGGGCGTTCCATGGGTGTTGCTGGGGGCATTCCCAGCAACATCCATGGCTTTTTGACACTGCCCTGGATTTACAAGAAATTGTAACTCTGAGGCAGCACCAAAAACCTACGCCTCCCCAGGGGAGGCAGAAGGGAGGCACAACGAGGAGAAATATCTTTATTTCTCCTCGTTTTTCCTTCTTCGATGTGTGCTGCATTCTGCAGCCCACACAGAAAGAGGAAAATGCCTCTTGTGATTGTTTTTGTGCAGGAATGTTACCCTTCCTGCACAAAAATAATCATCCCTGCAACACAGGCACCCTTACACCATGGTCCAAAGGTGCCTGCGTTGGTGCAGAGCAGCCCATTGTGCGCAGGCGCAGGGGAAAAGGACAGGAATGCGCCATATCTGATAGATACAGCACATTCCTGCCCTTTTTTTTTGCTGTAGGGCAGCGCAGCAGGAAGGCTTGTGGCGCTGCCCTACTGCAAAACCTCATAAATGAGGCCCCATGTGGTTAGTTTGCCTAAGCTGGGGGATACCCTAGTTGCCTTTTCTACGCCATGATTGGTTGTGTTTTGATGGCCTTAACATGCCACCCACTTACTGGTTAGTTGAAGTAATTCCCCACAGCAACCAGTGCTCCGGGTCACCACCCATTATTCAGTGGATAAGCTTCTAGCACCTCAGGAAGCCTACTGTGATCCAGAAGTGAGTTTGACTCCACTGCCTCAGCGTTCATTTGATCAGGGGTGTCCTGCACCACTTATCTTTGGAAACACCTTAATATTAAAGACACTGTGCAACACACATGTCAAAATATGATAAAGGCTCTTCAAAACTCAAAAAAGTGTATTTCATTAACTTGCAGAAGCGTTTCACCGTCGTGCATCAGATTATATCACTGCATCGAATGGCATTTTATAAAAGGGATATTTCTCAAACTTGAATTTGGAAAAATTCATACCTTCCCCGCCCTGACAACAATGCCATTAGTGAACCAAGAGCCAAGTTAGCTGTCATGTTAAACTACTTTGTGGACTAGGATATTATACATCTAACAACACCAGAATTTATTAAATCAAATACAAAGTTTTGTACAGGACACAGTCTGAGCTCATATATTTCAAAGTGCTCTCCTAAGTGATAGTAAAGAAAGACGAGGTAAAGTGAAATAAAACAAATGCCTAGGATCACATAATTTGGTCAAGTATAGAAGCCAGGATTGATCCCAGGTTTGATCCCTGTTTCTGAGCCCTCCAAATGTTTAGCAATAAGAGACAAAAAGCATAAGGAGATTGTGAGATCTAAGAGTATGTTTATTTCCAATTCAATAATCAAGATACTTCTTTTGTGAACATGACTCATCAAAGGTAATGAGAGGAAGCAAAGAATGCTTACCACATGAGGCAGTAGAGGGGCAGCAGCTCAGATACAGCATAACACAATATTGTTGACTTTTCTAGAGATCAGGGGCTTAATTTGAAGGGCAGTATGGAACCCTAAAATAACTCCACAACACACTGTGCACACTATGGGCCCGATTCTGATGCGGGTTGGAAAAGCTTCCCGACCGAGGGCCTGATTCTGATGCGGTTAGGAAGGCCTCCTAACGGCATTTGCTCCTTCCAAATCGGATCGGGAACGTGTCTTCCCGACCGAGGGCCCAATTCTGATGCGGTTAGGAACAAATGTTCCCATTGAAGTCAATGGGAGTTCAACCAAATCGTATCTGGAAGCATCCGGATGCATCCTACTCCGCCGGTCGGACTTTCCCGATCCGAGTGGGTCGGACACCATTTCCCAACCGATTCGGTCGGGAAGCTTTCCAACCCGCATCAGAATCTGCCCCTATGTTTTGGTTACTCTATGCCCACCTTCTACCCCTCTATTGCCACACCCCGTGCCCCACCCTGCTGTCATTAATGTGCCCCTAAGTCACACCACAAACCAATTTTTTGGTTCCTGGGAAATGTTTTGCGAGTACCACTTGTTTTAGATGCTCTCCATGGGCTGTTGTTATTAAAAGTTGGGGTGAGTTTACACTTGTGATGGTGCCTGGTAAATAAACAATACCCTGTAAGTGTATGCAGCTCCTGTGGTGAAGTGTTAATTGCCTGGCGATACAGAGCACACACAGTGACAATACAAAGAACTTTTCAACCCTAGCCATTCGAAGTTCCCTAGACATGTTGAATTAGAAATGCTGTTCTCCATTCTCTCATTGTGCTGGTAATTGGAACAACGCAGCACAAGAGAAGGGCTCACGAAAAACTATTCTCTCCATGGGCTATTACACAGCTGTAGTTGGCAATGGATCAATGCTGCTCCACACCAATGAGTCATCTTGACTCTCCCACCCAGTGCTAGCTTCAGGGCCGAGCCACCGGTGCCGCAGCAGCAGGCGCCCGGCTCGCGGTGGCAGTCTTTGGCTGAGGTGAGATAAGAGCAGCCTGTAGAGATCTTTGTGTGCCCAGCATTTTTGAGGGGATAATACCAGCAGCCTGATAACTGTTGGTTAATGCACTTGTTGGAGATATCTGTGATTTGTCTAGTCTCAGTTTAGACTCATGATAAAGTAGCATAGAGGATTAGGGCCAGATGCATCAACAATCCATTTTGCAATTTCCTAATTGCGAATTCTTACGATTCGCAATTAAAAAATCACAAAATGGAATGCATGAAAGTGTGTTTAACACTTTCTGCGATTCCTAGGGGATCGCAAATGACCTACCTCATGAATATTAATGAGGTACGTCGCAATTTGCGACCCCCTAGGAATCGCGAAAATCATGGGGATGGTGGCCTGCTGGGGTCAGCAGACCACCATGTCCGTGATTGCTTTTAAATAAAGCAATCTTTCTTTTTGTAAAGCAGCCCGTTTTCCTTAAAGGAAAATGGGATGCTTTACAAAGAGAAAATGAAAACTTTTCCTTTCATTTTCTAAGAGCAGGCAGTGGTCCGTGGGACCACTGCCTGCTCTTAGAAAATGCATTTACAGACATTCACAAAGGGGAAGGGGTCCCTTGCGGACCCCTTCCCATTTGCGAATTGATTACCACCTACTTGAAGTAGGTGGTAAAATGCGAATGTTTTGCGACCGCATTTCAGTCGCAAAACATTCATGCATACCGATGCGATTCCGTATTAGTAAAGGAAGCCCTAAACACGCCCCTTCCTAATAGCGAATCGCAAACCCATTTTGCGATTCGGTAACTGGTTACCGAATTGCAAAATAGGTTTTGCTGCATCAGAAAGGCATTTTTTTGCGTTCGCAAACGACCGATTCTGCGAATCGGCCGTTTGCGAAGGCAAAAAATGCTTGATGCATATGGCCCTTAATGTCCAGCTGCAATGCAAAATGTGTAACATGCAGATCACAGATTTGTAGTTTATGTAGATAGCTCAGTGGGTAACTACTTTTATCAAAGAGATCCTTTTGTTACCTGGAGTTCATAAATTACAATCCTGTTAATGTAGCACATTGACCTATGAACCTGCATCAAAGCACAGCATGCATATTGCAAGAACAAGTTTGGAAACGTATTGTTTTTCCCAGTGGCGGCTGCTACTTAATGGAGGTGGCGGGCGGAGGGGGGATGGGGAGGTGGGGGGTTTAAATGAAAATAAAATTGCACTTACACTTACCTGCACGCGGCCAGCCGCTTCCTCTCCATTTTCTTCGCCTGTTCGGTGGAGTCCAGGAGCAGGAACCAGGAAGCACCCAGACTCCCAGTCTCTCTGAGCCAATCACAACGCTGCCTTACAGCAGCATTGTCATTGGTCTGAGCGCCGTGGTTCGGCGCTCAGAGAGGAACTGGTGGCTGAGCATGTTCTCCACCTAGGCTGTAATGCAGCCTGGGTGGAGAACATGCAAAGTGCGCATAAATGTTTGGCCAGCCTGAGAAGGCCGGCCAAAGGTAAATGGACATAATATCGAATCATAAATATCGAATTGCAGTTATATCGAAGTTGTAATATCGATTGTATCATAATATCGAAGTAATGAATATCGTAGTAAAAAATATCGTTTTTTTTTCTTAAAAAAATATCGAAGTATAAAATATCGAATAAGTAATATCGTTAGTAGATAATATCGATTTGTTAGTGTTGGAAAAAATATCAAAAAAAAATATAGAAAGTGTAAAATATCATTTTTTTGTAAATATTTAAATATTCTGTATTGTTATAAATTTATTATTAGTTTAATTGTATGAATATTTATTTGAAATTGTATAAAAATAATTTTTGTAAGATATGTTTTTAGGAGCGGGATGTTGGGTTATTAGGGGATAAGGGTGGGGAGTATTTTAAAAATATTAGTATAAATTTACATTTTAAATTAAATTTTTTGAAATTAGAAATTATTTAAAAAAACGAAATTTAAATTTTAAATATAAAATATATGTTTAGTTTTAGGAGCGGGATGTTGGGTTATTAGGGGATAAGGGTGGGGAGTATTTTAAAAATATTAGTATAAATTTACATATTAAATTAATTTTTTTGAAATGAGAAATTATTAAAAAAAAATTTTTTAATTAAAAATATAAAATATATGTTTTGTTCTAGGAGCGGGATGTTGGGTTATTAGGGGATAAGGGTGGGTAGTGTTTTAAAAATATTAGTATAAAATTACATATTAAATTAAAATTTCGAGTTTTGAAAATAATTTAAAATAAGAAATATAAATTTAAAATTCAAAATTATACTTTTGTTTTAGGAGTGGGATATTGTGTTATTGGGGTGAAGGGTGGGCAGTGTTTTAACAATAATTATATGAATTGACATAATTAATTAAAAAAATTAAATTGCAATTTTTAAAAAATTAGAAATTTAAATTTAAAAATGAAATTATATTTTTTTTAGGAGTGTGATGTTGGGTTATTAGGGGATAAGGGTGGGGAGTGTTTTTAAAATATTATTATAAAATTACTTAAATTAAAATTTAGAAAAATTGAAATTAATTTTAATAAATAAAGTTATTTAAAAGTGGAAATTATATGTTTTTTTTCGTACTGGGATGTTGGGTTATTAGGGGAAAATGGTGAGGTTGTTAAAATAGTAAAATATATATATCTAGGGGCCGATTCCGATTCGGGCCGGAAATCTCTCCGATCGAGCCGGACCCGGAGAGATTTCCGACCGAATCGGACCCGTGCAGCCCGACCGAACGAGTACGATGCGCACGTATGCCATAGGACTCAAGTCGGTCGGACTCCCATTGAAGTCAATGGGAGCCTGTCGTACAACGCGTACGCGGGCTCCCATTGACCCAATGGGTGCGAGGCGGACAAGGGCGCCCCCTACAGCGTGTACGCGGCGAAGCGACTCGCGCCGTACACGCACAGGTAGGGGGGACCCGATGGGTCCCCCCTGTGTGCGACTCGCACAGCTACGCGTACAGGGGGGTCCGACACGGACCCCCAAAGTACGGCTCCGACTGCTCTTTGGAGCCGGAGTGCGCGACTCGGTCGGACTGCTCGCGGCGCGCATCGTACTTACCCGGCCGGGGAACGTCTCCATTGCGCGGTGCGAGTCGAGTCCGAGCGAGTCGGTCGGTGCGGTTAGACCCGGGAACGAGTCAGTCGGAGCGGTCAGGACGCCCGGACGAGTCGGTCGGCGATTTCGCATCGTACTCGCTCGCCCGGACGCGCGTACGAATCGGTCGGGCAATAGGGCTCCGAATCGGATCCGGTTAAGCCGAATCCGATTCGGAGCCCTACCGGCCGAGATCGGAATCGGCCCCTTAGTGTACAGAAGCTTCCCTGACTTAATACTGACTGTAGTGGGAATAGTAATTTTATATGTTTAGTGTCCAGCACCTTCTCTGACTTAATACTTACTGGAGTGGGAATAGTAATTTCTATATGTTTAGTGTCCAGCACCTTACCTGAATTAATAGTGACTATAGTGGGAATAGTAATTTTTATATGTTTATTGTCCAGCACTTTCTTTGACTTAATATTGGGTGGAGTTGGAATAGTAAATTATATATGTTTAGTGTCCAGCCCCTTCTATGACTTAATACTTACTGGAGTTGGAATAGTAATTTATATATCTTTAGTGTCCAGCATCTTCTGTAATTTAATACTAACTGAAGTGGGAATAGTAATTTATATATGTTTAATATCCAGCACATTCCCTGATTTAATACTCAGTGGAGTGTGAATAGTAATTTATATAAATGTTTAGTGTCCAGCACTTTCTTGGACTTAATATTTGGTGGAGTTTGAATAGTAAATTATATATATTTAGGGGCCGATTCCGATCTCGGCCGGTAGGGCACCGAATCGGATTTGGCTTAACCGGATCCGATTCGGAGCCCTACCGGCCGAGATCGGAATCGGCCCCTAAGTGTCCAGCACCTTCCCTGATTTAATACTGACTGGAGTGGGAATAGTAATTTATATATGTTTAGTGTCCAGCACCTTCCCTGACTTAATACTGACTGGAGTGGGAATAGTAATTTACATATGTTTAATGTCCAGCACCTTCCCTGACTTAATACTTACTGGAGTAGGAATAGTAATTTATATATGTTTAGTGTCCAGCATCTTGCCTGACTTAATACTGACTGGAGTGGGAATAGTAATTTTATATGTTTAGTGTCCAGCACCTTCTCTGACTTAATACTGACTGGAGTGGGAATAGTAATTTCTATATGTTTAGGGGTCGATTCCGATTCGGGCCGGAAAAAGCACCGACCGACTCGGAGCCGGAATTTATTCCGACCGACACGTACCTGTGGCGCCCGACACGCCAAGTACGATGCAAGGCGTGCAAAATCCGACCGACACGTACTGAACCCAAGCCGAACGACCGAGCCGCACGGAAAACAGCAATCCGGCCGGAAAAACACGCGAATCGAACCGACCGACACGCACCCGGAACAAATCCAACCGAAACGTACACGCGAACTCCAAACCGCTAAGTACGATGGAAGGCGCGAAAACCACGACCGAGTCGAACGGAGGACAAGCCGTACGACCGACACGCATACAAAACTGCGAGCCGAAGTAACACAAAACACCGCGACCGACGCGTACGCAGCATAGAAAACTGCACAAACACAGCGTGAACGAAACGGAGAAGACCGTACGAGACAAATGCAGGGTCCGACTCGGTCACAAGAACGTTTCCAACATGCACAAAAAGTACTAAGGAAAAATACACAAAAAAAGGCCAAACAAGCAATTACAAAGCCAATAAATACTGGGGGGTGGGGACAGAGAACAAAGACACACCCACAACTCCACCCATATAAAGGACACAAATCCCAACCATGATCCTTTGCAAATGCCATTCTACTGCCAGCACTCAACAGACAGCAACCACACACCCACAGCTCATCCCTCACACAAGCCACACACCATCAGCACACCAACAAATAGCTACCTCACATACACCCAGCAAAACACACACTCACACACCCTCACCTGCACACCAACACACACATCACTCACCATCACCACCCATCACCATGCCCCCCAAGAAGAATCACAAGTTCCTAGATTGTGAATTGGAAGTCCTGGTAGACGAGATCCTCAGGGTAGAGCCACAGCTGTTTGGCACACTGGTCCAACAGACCCCCATCTCCCAGAAAACCAAGATGTGGGAGAGGATCATCAACAGGGTGAACGCACAATCACCATGTCTGCGCACAAAGACTGACATCCAGAACAGGTGGTATGACGTGCGCAGGAGGGTACGGGAGCTGCTCAAGAAGGACTACCTCCTGACCCAATACACCGGCAGTGGCCCTCCTGCCAAGCCAGTATACCTCAGGCCCTGGGAGGAGAAGGTGCGGGCCATCCTTCCGCCAGTGAGCGTCTATGGACTAGAGAACATCCCAGCGCCTGGTGAGTACACAACAAATGTACACAATATTCTGCCACAATACACACACACATCACTGTCAAGGGGAGAGTCAAACCATGCACTCATAGCAATTACACAGCAACCAGAACAGAATCATCCCAAAATGTGTATGTCAGTCAGATAAACACAACACATGCCATCTCAAAGTTACATTTAACCGTGTCATCACATGTACAAACACAACTACAACTACAGCTAGGCAGTGGCACAAATAGAACTAACAAACACATCCAGACATGTAGCCACCACTACAACACCAACACACAGTGAAGACCACTGAAAGGAAGGAATTCTGTGTATGCTGGGCAAGTCAGTGTAGCCAATAGCATCATGGGAGTCGTAGTCACACATATTGCTCACCCCCACAACTGTCCCATCAACACCACCATGAACCATGCGCACATCACAGGGAGTGGAAAAGGACTCACAAGATGGCTGACACTGGCTACTGCTGTGGGGAGCACAAGGCCCTGCTGGCAACTGTGCAACAACCAACAGCAGGACACCACTGACTGACATCCTGAGAGACAACTTCCACTCCCTGCAATGGAAGCACGTTCCATGGTGGGATATCTGGCTGGCTGGGTGGGAAGGAGGACTCGCAGCACTGACCATAGTCACAAGCACCTCCCCTCACACCCCCCTCAACACAAACTCCACAGAACCCACCTGGGAGAATGCAATGCCTCACATCCTAACTCAAGATCCCACAAAGAACCTCCACCCTGGGTAATGTTTTGTGAAGCACAGGGACACTCTTTGGACTTTTAGCCAAACAACTGCCAGGACAACACTCCCAGCCATCCTGTCAGCACAGGCAGCCCACCCCACAGGGAAGCAGAGTCAAAAGGAAGGAAGCATGGGCATGCTGGGAAGGGGGTGGAGGCAATAGCATGATGGGAGTAGTAGGCACAGATATCGCTCAGTCTCACAACTGGCCCATCAACACCACCCTGAACCATGCTCACATCACAGGGAGTGGATAAGGACTCACAAGATGACTGACACTGGCTACTGCTGTGGGGAGCACAAGGCCCTGCTGGCAACTGTGCACCAACAAACAGCACAACACCACTGACTGACATCCTGAGGGACAACTTCCACTCCCTGCAATGGAAGCACGTTCCATGGTGGGATATCTGGCTGGGTGGGAAGGAGGACTCGCAGCACTGACCATAGTCACAAGCACCTCCCCTCACACCCCCCCCCTCAACACAAACTCCACAGAACCCACCTGGGAGAATGCAATGCCTCACATCCTAACTCAAGATCCCACAAAGAACCTCCACCCTGGGTAATGTTGTGTGAAGCACAGGGACACTCTTGGGACTTTTAGCCAAACAACTGCCAGGACAACACTCCCAGCCATCCTGTCAGCACAGGCAGCCCACCCCACAGGGAAGCAGAGTCAAAAGGAAGGAAGCTTGGGCATGCTGGGAAGGGGGGTGGAGGCAATAGCATGATGGGAGTAGTAGGCACAGATATCGCTCAGCCTCACAACTGGCCCATCAACACCACCCTGAACCATGCTCACATCACAGGGAGTGGATAAGGACTCACAAGATGGCTGACACTGGCTACTGCTGTGGGGAGCACAAGGCCCTACTGGCAACTGTGCGCCAACAAAAAGCACAACACCACTGACTGACATCCTGAGGGACAACTTCCACTCCCTCCAATGGAAGCACGTTCCATGGTGGGATATCTGGCTGGGTGGGAAGGAGGACTCGCAGCACTGACCATAGTCACAAGCACCTCCCCTCACACCCCCCCCCCCTCAACACAAACTCCACAGAACCCACCTGGGAGAATGCAATGCCTCACATCCTAACTCAAGATCCCACAAAGAACCTCCACCCTGGGTAATGTAGTGTGAAGCACAGGGACACTCTTGGGACTTTTAGCCAAACAACTGCCAGGACAACACTCCCAGCCATCCTGTCAGCACAGGCAGCCCACCCCACAGGGAAGCAGAGTCAAAAGGAAGGAAGCATGGGCATGCTGGGAAGGGGGTGGAGGCAATAGCATGATGGGAGTCGTAGGCACAGCTCTACATCCCCCACCACATGGCCCAGCAAGCTCACACTCACGCATGCACATCCCACAGAGAGTGGAAAGGCCCATCAAAGATGTCTGACACTGTTGCTGTGTCGTGGGGAGCACAAGGGCATGCTGGGAACTGCACACCAACCAACAGCAGGACACCACTGTCAGCCATCTTGCCATTGCTCTCACACCCACACACACTGAACTCCCCACAAAAGCAAGTAAGTATGGGAATGCTGGGAAGTGGGGTGGAGGCAATAGCATGATGGGAGTCATAGTCACAGACATAGCTCACCCCCACAACTGTCCCATCAACACCACCCTGAACCATGCTCACATCACAGGGAGTGGATAAGGACTGACAAGATGGCTGACACTGGCTACTGCTGTGGGGAGCACAAGGCCCTGCTGGCAACTGTGCAACAACCAACAGCAGGACACCACTGACTGACATCCTGAAAGACAACTTTCACTCCCTGCAATGCAAGCACAGTCCATGGTGGGATAACTGACTGGCTGGGTGGGAAGGAGGGCCGGCTGTCAACCAAATACAACCAATGCAGACCATGTTCACACCCCAACAAATACATAGAAATGCCCAAATAATGCAGGACAATGTGCTACACCAATATCAACCCCTGACTGTGACGACTTAGGACAATGCAATGTACAGGCCCGCACCCAGAGGCACAGTCACAACTGTCAGGTGTGTCAACCATTGATGCCTGCAGAAACATAACATACATTGTGTGTGTCTCCCAAAAACAGGTGATGATGGGGACACAGCAGCAGACGCTGAGGAGTCCCAGTCCCAGGCTCAAGAGGATGCGGAGCTCACTGGTGTCGTACAGCCTCTGCCCTCCTCGGACGAAGAAGACCAACCTGGCACATCCGGTGCAAGTCAACATGCAGCACCAGCAGGACCACCAGCTGCAGCACCAGCAGGACCACCAGCTGCACCCCCTGCACCCACCCCTCCAACGACTGTCACCACAAATACCATCCCTGCCGACATGGACAGAACAAGGAGCAACACCAGCACAGGGACCCTGGACCAACGTGGGGCCATGGACACCACCACCACCACCAACCCCCAAGGGGGACCAGGGTCATCTGTGCGTGCCACTGCACGCACTGCACATGTCGGCAGGGGTGGTGGGAGGGGTAGGAGACAGAGGTCGCTGCTTGCAGAGGTTGCTGGTGTGCATGATGACCCACAACTGGTACGCATAGCCGATGCGTACCAGTCCAGCACCGGAGATCTCAGCCAGGTAGTGGGGCTCCTCAGAGACATGAAACAGCAGCAGGCTGCCCATCATGCCCGCTTGGACTCACACATGTCCCACGTGGAGTCCAAGTGGGATGCACTGCAAGAGATGACGGCGGTGCACAGGGACATATTACAATGCCTCCGCCAGATGAACAGCAACCAGTCCACACCTCCCTGTGTGCCAACAACATCTGGTGCTGAACAAACTGCAACTGCCACAGGGAGGGAGGATGACTCTGGCGGAGAGTCCCCTGCACCGCAGCAGCCTGTACTTGAGGGGCCCCCCCCAAAGAAGAGGGGTCGTCCGATGAGGGGCAAGAGAGAGGCCGATGGCCAAGTGCAACTCCCAGGAAGCCTGAACCTGTTCTGGATGTTCACCTTTGTGCACAAACTGTTCACCCTGTTGACGGCAACACAACTCCCACACATTACATGGGGAGTACAAGTTGGACCAATGTCTCAGACAACTGTGGCCCCGATACTGGGGATTTTGTCTACCAGGACTTTCAATTCACCTAGGAACTTCTGATTGCAAGATATATGTACAGCACTAACCATCCTATGCACTATTCACACAAATGTATCACAATAAACACACTAATACACCATACTTGCCTCTGTTGTGATTCCAACGTGGGTGCTGTCATGGGGATGATGAACTGCAAAATTACACTGTGTATGCGAACTGCAACAGCAAGTACAACACAGGCATGTGAGTAAAGGCAACGTGACACATATGAGGGAGACACACCACCAGGGCTACACAACACATACACACCTAGGCCATCTGACTCATTGCCTACACTGATGTTGCCAGGGAAGACAGTGCAATGCACAGACACCACACCTATTCCCAGTTGTAGTCAAGTAGCCCACAGGTGCAGTAAGCAAATGGCAGTCAAATGTGTGACCACAGACAACGCACATCACAAAGTGAAGCACAGGTTTATTACACAGTTGCAACATGTCGTAACCACTACAGATGCAAGGTAATCCCACCTGGCAGCGGGCACACAGTCAACAACTGTAGAAGGAAGGAAGTCCATGGGTGTGGCGCACATCACCTGTAGGGACACAACAGCTACCACCCTGGAAGTACAATCACGTCGTCGGTGGACACAGTTGACCAAACGAATCTGAAAGTACCCTGTGAAGGACAGAAATGACACACAGTCAAAAGCAATGGAGAACAGGACAGAACAGCAAAACTCATGCACAATACATGTTACAAGATACCCACCCAGAACCAAGTTAGCATGTCAACACTGTTGGGGAGTACAGACCACCTGTAAGCACACATCGCTACACACATCCAGTCAACTAGCCCATGGACACACTCCAACAGCATCAGAGCACCACCTACACATATCATGCCAACTCACATCATTGACATGACACCTCAGGATACTCACATTCAGCTAAAGAAGTTGGTGATGAGCTGTGTGCGGACATCACCCTCATCATCATCATCATCACTGGCATCGTGGTCCAGGCCAGGATCCTCCACAGGTGGCGGATGTTGGTCATTGTCATCCTGGATGAGAGGCAACTCCTTCCGCACTGCCAGGTTGTGGAGCATGCAGCAGACGATGATAATCTTGCACACTTTCGCTGGGGCATATGGGAGGGACCCTCCTGTCTTGTCCAGGCAGCGGAAGCGGCTCTTCAGGAGACCAAATGTCCGCTCAATCACTCTCCTGGTCCGACCATGTGCCTCATTGTAGCGCATCTGGGCTGGTGTCACAGAGTTCCTGAGGGGTGTCAGCAACCACGGCATGTTGGGGTATCCCGAGTCACCTACGGACAGACAAGTGCACATTAGCTGACTTGGAAAAGTGGGCGGAATACTACAGATCAGATCACACACAATGGCACAAAGTCAGTACACACCGACAAGCCAGGCACGCTGGTTCTGCATCTGTGCCATCATCCTGGGGATGCGACTACTCCTCATCACAAAGGCATCGTGTGCTGAACCAGGGAAACGGGCACACACGTGTGTGATGGTCATATCTGGCAAGACACACCACCAGTGCATTGACCGAGTGGTAGTGCTTGCGGTTACGGTAGGCCTGCTCCTGGGCCTGTGGTGGTACCAAAGCCACATGTGTCCCATCAATGGAGCCAATGACATGCGGCATCCTCCCCAGGGCATAGAAGTCACTCTTCATGTCAGTGAGTCGTTGCAGTCTAGGGAAATAGATGTACCGGTTCAGGAATAGCAACATTGCCTCCAAAACATCGCGGAGCACACGGCTCAACATGGTCTGTGACATCCCACCAGCAGTCGCCACAGTATGTTGGAAGGTACCAGTGGCAAAGAAGTGTAGGGCTGCCATCACCTTCACCTTGGGGGTCAGCGCTGTAGGATACGGCCGGCCAGGCTGCAAATGTGGGGCCAACTGCACTGCCAAATCCTCAATCAGCTGCCTGGTGAAGCGGTACCGTCGGATGCTGTCCCGTTCCACCATCGTTGCCAGGTCTGGGAATGGTCGATGGACAGCAGGAGCCCTGCAGTGCAGAGGAGAAGAAAGCAAGATTGTCAGTCACCCCACATATGCGGCATTGAACACACTCAATATCACAACATACATCATTATGAGGCACAACTACATGAAGTGTGCAGTTCCGTAAGGACATGTATGGTACATACATGGCCAACATCTGTCATCACGGTTCAACAAGTGGCATCAATAAGTCCCAGGTTGGCCCATTGGATATCATGAGGCCGTGTCACAGTTCCCATCTCCTGCTGCCGTGTCACAATCACCCCCCACAGTGACATGTGAGGACAGATGTGCCCCAGGCATCACAGCTCAACGACAGGTACATTCCCAGGGACCCTGTATTGCCACATGGACACTGGCATTACATGGAGTATCATGTATACACCACAGCAAAACAACCATGACCCCCACAGGTAGTGGTCCCACTTGCCACTGCAGGACAGACATGGACGTCTGTGACACACACACGCACAACATCAAAGTCCATGCACACACAACGTGGATGTGGAGACTGTCTCCCATTGTGCACATGAAATCAGAGACATTGTAAACACTACATGCACACAGACTGTGGAGGACCATCACTATTGTGCCACTGGGACACCCTGGCTCAAACATACCGTCCCACATGGGACTCACGGGGTATGTGACATGACATACACATACACCACCGTGAAATGTGACCATGGCACATGCACAGATATGAACAGTTGCACATCACAGTGGTCATGTACACGTAACACCCAGGATCCTGTCCCCATGAACACGTGCACAGCCTGGGGGTGGCTGCCCCCAGGTGACACCCACAGGACAACATGTACACCAACATACACACAATAGGAAATGCAGCCTTACATGCCTTATGATACAGTTTGGACAGGCTGTCGTGTTGTAGGTGTGCCCCTCACTCCCTGGGAGCTATCTGATGTCTGGCATATGTTCATCTGAGACAGGCATGGTGACATATGCCAGTCACTTGTACAGGGATGCGTTGAACAGCAATGGACCGATCGGTGCCCCCGGCCGGCCCATTGCATTCAATGTGTGCGGGTACGCGTTGTACCCCTGTACGCGTTGTACCGCAATGGACCGATCGGTGCCCCGGCCGGCCCATTGCATTCAATGTGTGCGGGTACGCGTTGTACCCCTGTACGCGTTGATCAGCAATGGACCGATCGGTGCCCCGGCCGGCCCATTGCATTCAATGTGTGCGGGTACGCGTTGTACCCCTGTACGCGTTGATCAGCAATGGACCGATCGGTGCCCCCGGCCGGCCCATTGCATTCAATGTGTGCGGGTACGCGTTGTACCACTGTACGCGTTGTACCGCAATGGACCGATCGGTGCCCCCGGCCGGCCCATTGCATTCAATGTGTGCGGGTACGCGTTGTACCCCTGTACGCGTTGATCAGCAATGGACCGATCGGTGCCCCGGCCGGCCCATTGCATTCAATGTGTGCGGGTACGCGTTGTACCCCTGTACGCGTTGTACTGCAATGGACCGATCGGTGCCCCCGGCCGGCCCATTGCATTCAATGTGTGCGAGTACGCATTGTACCCCTGTACGCGTTGTACCGCAATGGACCGATCGGTGCCCCGGCCGGCCCATTGCATTCAATGTGTGCGGGTACGCGTTGTACCCCTGTACGCGTTGATCAGCAATGGACCGATCGGTGCCCCGGCCGGCCCATTGCATTCAATGTGTGCGGGTACAGCGTTGTACCCCTGTACGCGTTGTACCGCAATGGACCGATCGGTGCCCCGGCTGGCCCATTGCATTCAATGTGTGCGGGTACGCGTTGTACCCCTGTACGCGTTGTACCGCAATGGACCGATCGGTGCCCCGGCCGGCCCATTGCATTCAATGTGTGCGGGTACGCGTTGTACCCCTGTACGCGTTGATCAGCAATGGACCGATCGGTGCCCCCGGCCGGCCCATTGCATTCAATGTGTGCGGGTACGCGTTGTACCCCTGTACGCGTTGTACCGCAATGGACCGATCGGTGCCCCCGGCCGGCCCATTGCATTCAATGTGTGCGGGTATGCGTTGTACCCCTGTACGCGTTGTACCGCAATGGACCGATCGGTGCCCCGGCCGGCCCATTGCATTCAATGTGTCGGGTACGCGTTGTACCCCTGTACGCGTTGAACAGCAATGGACCGATCGGTGCGCACCCATTGACAATGGCCTAGCCTGGCAACGGACGCGTTTTCGAAATTCGAACGAGTCGGTTGCTGGAAATTCAGTTGGTCACCCACAACAATGTTGCAAAATCATGTATGTCATGAAGTTGAAGATTTGAAGGATGCTGTGGGCGTGTATTGGTGCTGCTATTCCATGGATTGGCCAGATTCAGAAGATGCAAACGACTTGGACCTATCACTTTGGACACATGGGACAGTATCTGCCTCTCCAGCACATATATATTGCTGGCTGTTCCCCTGAGAGCTCACTTGCCTGCACTACATGCTCCAGGACGACATCTGCCACTGCACTGCTGCTGTCTCTGCCCCCTCTGGACCCTGCAATGGCACGTACTGTGGAGAGAGCCACAGCCTTCAGCCTTGAGGAGAACCAGGCCCTACTGGACAGCCTCCTTCCACAGTACAGCAAGCTGTATGGGACACCAGGGGAGCAGGTGAGTGTTCTGTGCACTGCCTTTCTGAATGTGCATTTTGTCTGACTAGCAAGGCTGAAAGTCTGCACGCCACTGGCTAGCAGGCTCACTGAGTAGTTGTCACCCCCCATAGTGTGTAGTGACATGCACTGAACAGGTATGGTGCAGTGACAGTGCATTTGAACAAGGTTTTACTTCCCATGCAATGATACCATGTAGTGACTTCTGGCAAACTGTCCATGGGCAGCGTTGCACTGCCTGTGTACATCATGTGCCCCTGTGATTGAGACATGTATATACAACTGTGTCATGCACGGATATGTTGCATGTGTAGTAATGGCCTTTTCACTTTGTCATCCTCACAGGTTAATGCCCATCGGAAGCAGGAGATCTGGAAGGACATCGTCCGGGCTGTCCGGTCCGTGGGAGTCTACAAGCGCCGGATCCGCAACTGCCAGAAGAGGTGGCAGGACCTTCGGGGCTGGACCCGGAGGATTGCATGGGTCCAGCTGAAGCTGTCGCCTCCTCGCAGGAGGGGCGGAACACGGACCCTGACCCCCCACATGCTCCAGATCCTGGCGGTGGTGTTTCCAGACCTGGATGGCAGCTGAAGGCCAGACAGCAGCAAGGAGGGGGTGAGTCAAAGACTGCACTGTGAACTCTGTATTACATGCTATGTGCCCTCCTCTGGCCTGGTTAAACTGCCACAGTACAGCAGTCATGTTGTCCAGGAGCCATGTCCCTCTATTGTGCACTGCCCACTCCTCATCTGATACCCAGGTGTGGCCCTTACATTCAGGGATTTGTGTCACTTGGGACTGTGTCCTTGCAGTTTGCTTCACTAAAGGTGGGGGACAGCATCTGTTTCCCTAACTCTGTTGTGGGCATCATGGGTGGGTCCATTGTTCACACAACGCCTGTGTTCGGACATGTAATCTGCGTGTTGCTTTGATATGCGGTCCACTTGCTGAGCTGAGCCACCACATGTGCCTGGGGTATGTGGCACACGCCCATGCAGCGGGTGAGAACAATGTTTGGGCCCCAGGAGTGTGCAGATTACGTGTGTCACACATACATAGCCAGCTATCCACTGGCCAGGGCTCATCCCTCATTCATGTGGGGCAGGACAGTCATGCCTATTCCAGGCCATGCAATGCACTCTGTACTCCCACTCCCGTGTATCAGCTGACACATTGTGCGCAGTGATTTGACCCCTCAGGTGTCTGCCTCTGTGTCAGTGTGCTGTGGATTTGTTGCCAGGACTGCTGGGGTGTTTCTCGGTAGGGGCTCAGCATGCCACTGGAGATGTGACCATAGGAGACGATACTTGTGTGTCACATAGGTGTTTGATCAGCTGCCCGTGCAGACTGGGGTATGCGAATGTGAAGTTCAGGCAGCTGTTTCCCATTCACAGCAGATTGTGAGGGGCTCAGGTTCAGAGGGTAGTGTCACAGGTCTCCCATATGTCCAATCGGTATGACCTGGACAGATGAGGGTTAAGATGATGTGTTGTGTGGGGGATGTACATGTGCACTTGTGCAGCTCCAGGACTTGCATTCCCCATGACCTACTATTGTGACACAGTGCAGAGTGTTGTTGTCTGGCTGCCAAGTCATACATCACTGAGACAGTGATGTATGACTTAGCAGTCATGCCTCCGCCATGGCATGTGTCTACTTATTGGTGATCCTGCAGGGGAGTGACATGTGCTACATGCACACCATTGTGGCGATGGCTATCAGGACATGGGTGCATCATGGTGTCTGTCGCTGGTATGCATCACATGCATTTCCTATTTGACTCTGGGCATCCCTTTCATCCGGAAACCTGTACTGACTCAGTGGCAAGAGTTGTGATGTGTGCATGTCCACATGCTACACCGTGTCCTCTGCACTGTCCAACTACTGTGTAGGTGGTGCATGTGTCCACACTGGGGTGTTGCTATCCAACAGACACCAGACAGATGGGTGCAAGGCCATGTGGGATGTGAGTGCCATGGTTGGCATCAGACTGACAATTGGCTTCTCCTGTTCAGTTAGGGCACTTTTAGCAATGTTCAACTAATGATGCCAGGGCTTGCTCTGTAATGTGCTGTGCTCACAGTGGTGTGTGCGTTTGGTGCAGGTGACTGATGTCTGTCTGTTTCCCCATTGTTTGCAGATACATCCACGGCCACGGAAGGGGACAGCTCCACGGACCAGGAGGAGCCGGAGAGCCAGACTGGGTCAGCAGCCGAGGAGTGGTCGGAGGGACCCAGTGGCACGGAGGGCGAGGGGAGCCACACCGAGGAGTCCTCAGCACCATCCACCTCAGCTGAGGACCAGAGCAACTCGGAGGATGACTCCCTTATGGAGGCGGGTGTCAGCAGCCACCACACCCCAGCTAGTGTTGCTGTCCCCGCCACCACCAGCACCACCACCGCCCTCCCATCGGCTCCCATTCCCCAGGTCCGTGGAGGCTCCCATGTTCGGGAGCGTGTCTCCTTTGGGCCAGGCACCGCACCCCCTGCCCCTGTGTCCCCTGCTGCCCTGAGTGAGGAGTCTGTGTACCTCCTTCGCCAGCTCCATGTAGGGCAGACAGCCATGCTCTGTTGACTCAGCTGGTGTCGTTCATGGAGGGCATCTCATCGGGCATGTCTGACCTACAGAGGGGCAATAGGTCCATGGACTCCTCCCTGATGGCAGCAGTGTCCCTCCTCAGACAGTCCCTCACCCCTCCTGCCTCTGCTCCATCCACACTCCCCAGCACCTTACCCGTCCCAAGCACACACACACCGGCACAGGCACACACCAGCACACACACGTCCAGCACACAGACACACACGCCACAAACAAAACGCACACGCACGCACAGTCAGGGGACTGAAACCAGACTCACAGGGGATGGGGCCCTGGAACACACACACGCATCCACGAGCACTGCGCAGTCCTCAGTTGCCTCTCCCTCCAAAGCACCCTCCCTTGCCTCACCTGCAACCCCAAAGACCCAGCGGCTCTTCCTCAGTGACCTCGGCCTCTTCCCCTCCGATCCAGCTGATACAGCATTCAGGGGGAAGAGGAAGCCCACCCACACGGAGCAGAGTGCCCCTCGCCCCCGGACACCCTCCCCCAGGCGCAGACAGACTGAGGCCCCCACCCGCAAGTCCCCCGGAGTTGTAAGAGCAAGACCCCGCCGCCGCCCTGCAGCTCAGGCACCAGGTCTCCTTCCTCCATCCCTCAGGCCCCCACTCCACAGGTGCCCCCACCACACCCTGCCCCAGGTTCCCCCACCCACAGATATACCATCCCCAAGAGGATCCGGCCTTCTCCCCTGCCACTTGCTCTCCCGGCACCACACCCCCGCTGCGCTTGTCTGTGCCACTGATGTGGTGAGGGTGTCCTCCCCTCTGTCCAGCCCACCTTGCCTGTTCCCCATTCTCCTCCACTGGTGGTAGGCACTGCAGTGGAGTCCACTACCACCCTGTCTGACTTGGGCACTGCAGTGGCGGACCTGTCCACTCCATCTGCAGGGTCCACTGCAGTCGTGCCGGCACCCACAACATCTGAGTCATGCCCCCCAGTTGTGCCGGCACACACCATGTCAGACACCTCCACTGCAGTTGTCAGTGGCTCTCCAGCACCCACTACCCCTTCCCTGCTTCCTCCCGGTGAGCCCTGATCCTGTCCCTGCGGTGCCTGGCCTGCCCCCCCGGTTGCCCCTCCTAGTGGATTGTCCCTGGTTTTGTGCAGTGCAGGCATGCATAGGGTGACATCTGCCACTGTCACCCTGTTTGGACTTTGACAATGGACTGGCCATTG
Organism: Calotriton arnoldi; assembly: GCA_963921515.1. Classification (NCBI taxonomy): domain Eukaryota; kingdom Metazoa; phylum Chordata; class Amphibia; order Caudata; family Salamandridae; genus Calotriton; species Calotriton arnoldi. Next base: position 3,323,320 of record CAWUFW010000731.1, on the reverse strand, counting down.
GCCTTTGTGTTTTTTCTGGACTTTCAGTTTTCAATACACACATAAGCTGAATAAAGCAACTTTCTGTTCTCTAGTGCTTATGCTTCTGATGTACATGTTGTTGATGATGCTAACCATGCCCTTGCTGCAGTGATGGTGATATTTGGTCTCATGATAATGAAGTGTTACTGTGCAGGAACCCATGTGGTCCAGGTGGAATGTGTCCTATCCTGTGGTGTATCCATGTCATCCATAGCAGCATCTGAGGGTGTCATGTGTTCAGTATTTGGCAATGGGATTTCCTACATACATTAGCAATTTCACATCTGTGGCTTCCACCCATGCACATCTGTTGTGCCTGCCATTGTTCAATTCGTCTACTTCCCTGACCGTGTGGCCATCTCCACTGGACATGCAGGTTTGGGCATCAATGGGGAAGGACTCATCTGTGTTGTCAGTGCAACATTGCTATACAAGTGTGTTGGATCTGTGCTGATGATTTCGTTGGCACTTCCATGACCAGGCTGATGTGACGGGAGCCTTCATTTGGTGCTAATTGTTGATTGTGTGACCAAGTGCTCAGCTGACATGATGGGGCCCTACTGAGGCAACATATGGCACAGCTTTCCTCACACAGGAGTGGAGTCCCCTCATGGCAGTGTGTACTCCTGTGACATTGCCTGCGCCCAAGGTGTGTGTTGTATGAGCATGTCTGTGTGTTCACTTCCGTTTAGCTGTGCATGCTGTGATCCCTAGTGTTGTACCTGTTTGTGATGCTTGCTGAGTTGACCTATGTTCCCCCAAAGTCTTCTCCCTGGGTTCTCTGTGATGTGGGTGCATGGCACATTACTGGTCATCAGGGTGTCACCCATAGGTGTGTTTGCTGTCAGGGCTGAGTTTGTGTGCAGACGCAGATGGGTCACAGTCAGGTTTCCCCTTGGCACTTGTTGTTTGCCCCTGTCATGTGATTTCCAGTTTGTGTTATCTTTCAGTGATTGTGACACGTTGTGTGTGTGACTGCTGGCACTCCTCAGGGTCCGGGCTGCAATGTTGGTTGTTGTCTATGTGTGTTCTTTGTGGGTGACCTTGGCTTCTTCATTGGTGTGTGACTGTGGCTGGGATCCCATTGGTTGGTGTTGTATTGCCGTCATGTCCATGTACAGCGTGGTGTGCAGTGTGTCAGACATTCAGGAGTCTTGTTGAGTGGCCATGTGTGATGTGTTTCTGCACCTTGGTTCCCACCCACCACCCTGGAATAGTCATGGGTGCATGTGCAATGTCACCAGTGCATGTGTGCTTCACTGCTGCACATTGTTGGAGGTCGAGGGGTGTGGTGTTGAGTGTGTGCAGATGAGAGTTGTTGCCTGGCTAGGCCCCTGCCTCCATGTTGGCCTTGGCTTACTGGCCGTGCTGATTGATTTGTGCTTGTGTAGGTGTGATGGTAGTTTGTTGCTCAGGACACATGACTGTGGTTCACAGTGTGAACGACATTTAGCTTTGTCATCACAGTGGGATTGTAATGCAGCCCAGGGTCACCACATTGTGGGGGCCCTAGGGGTAGTGCTGTGGTGTGTCTGTGTCTTGCTGTGTCAGTTGCTGTTCCTACGTGCCTGTGTGACATGTGTGATTTGTGATCCCTCTCATCTGACAATGCCTGCTTGCCCACATAGGGGATTTGGATCCATGAGTTACCTTTGTGTGGCACTGTATGCACATCTATATGATTGGTATTCAGGTCTCCTCATGTGTTGTGTGGTTGCCTGGGGACACTGGCACCCCCCCCTCACCTGTTGTGTATGATGTGCAGTGTGGGTCTGCCTGTTTGTGTTGCACCACTGCATTGGCATATCTTGGGTGTGCCATTGGCTGTATGTAGTTTGGTGGGTTTCCCCTGCTGTCCCTGGGACTCCTAGGTCATCGGTCAGCACAATGATCATGGTTTGTGTGTCCCATTGCTGCCATGGTATGGTATCTGTTCACCTCACATCTACAGTCTCCACAGGGTATCTGCATTTGTGTGCCCATTGGTGCAAATATGTGGGTCTGCATTCTGATGGTCACTTCTGTCATTGTGTCATTGATGAATGTTGACAGTGTCAGCCCCCATGGGTGTTGTTTGTCTGCACATGGCCAAAGGTATGTCTTATTTGCACTGCAGTATTTGCCTCCCCCAATTTATGTTGCAATGGGACACATGCACTACTTTGCCACTGATGTGTTTTATGTTCTGTGACCAGGAATCATCCATGCAGTTTGGCAGTTGCAGCTTTTTCTTTGTCAACACTTACATTTTGGTCACTGTGATGATGGGGGTTTGGACCCCATTGCCACACTGTTCAAAATGTGCTTCAGCTATGGACCCCACACTTACATTTTGGTCACTGTGATGATGGGGGTTTGGACCCCATTGCCACAATGGTCATGGCCTGCTTGCATTGTGGGGGCCACACACATATATGTGTGGCACATGTGATAGGGGGTCACATTGTATGTTCAAAGTCATGTTCAGTGTTGTAGGCATTTGACACAGTCTACACACGCTTGTCATGGTGTTGGGGGGATGTCTTTTTCTTGCATTCCCTAGGTTGTGGTGTGCTGGTTGTGTCATGCATTGTCCATCCTATGAGTGGGGGTGGTGTTGGTGGTAGGCATCCAGCCCCCCATGGGTAGAGGTGGTAGTAGTGACAGGCATCCAGCCCCCTGGGTAAGGGTGGTAGTAGTGGTAGGCATCTGGCACCCCCTGGCTAAGGGTGGTAGTAGTGGTAGGCATCCAGGCCCCCTGGCTAAGGGTGGTAGTAGTGGTAGGCATCTGGCACCCCCATGGCTAAGGGTGGTAGTAGTGGTAGGCATCCAGCCCCCCTGGGTAAGGGTGGTAGTGGTGGTGGGCATCTGGCACCCCCATGGCTAAGGGTGGTAGTAGTGGTAGGCATCCAGCCCCCTGGCTTAGGGTGGTAGTAGTGGTAGGCATCTGGCACCCCCTGGCTAAGGGTGGTAGTGGTGGTGGGCATCTGGCACCCCCTGGCTAAGGGTGGTAGTAGTGGTAGGCATCCAGCCCCCCTGGCTAAGGGTGGTAGTAGTGGTAGGCATCTGGCACCCCCTGGGTAAGGGTGGTAGTGGTGGTGGGCATCTGGAACCCCCATGGCTAAGGGTGGTAGTAGTGGTAGGCATCCAGCCCCCCTGGCTAAGGGTGGTAGTAGTGGTAGGCATCCAGCCCCCCTGGGTAAGGGTGGTAGTGGTGGTGGGCATCTGGCACCCCCATGGCTAAGGGTGGTAGTAGTGGTAGGCATCCAGCCCCCCCTGGGTAAGGGTGGTAGTAGTGGTAGGCATCTGGCACCCCCCTGGCTAAGGGTGGTAGTAGTGGTAGGCATCCAGCCCCCCTGGCTTAGGGTGGTAGTAGTGGTAGGCATCCAGCCCCCCCTGGGTAAGGGTGGTAGTGGTGGTAGGCATCCAGCCCCCCTGGGTAAGAGTGGTGGTAGTGGTAGGCATCTGGCACCCCCCCTGGCTAAGGGTGGTAGTAGTGGTAGGCATCCAGCCCCCCTGGCTTAGGGTGGTAGTAGTGGTAGGCATCTGGCACCCCCATGGCTAAGGGTGGTAGTAGTGGTAGGCATCCAGCCCCCCTGGCTTAGGGTGGTAGTAGTGGTAGGCATCTGGCACCCCCATGGCTAAGGGTGGTAGTAGTGGTAGGCATCCAGCCCCCCCTGGGTAAGGGTGGTAGTAGTGGTAGGCATCCAGCCCCCCTGGGTAAGGGTGGTAGTAGTGGTAGGCATCTGGCACCCCCATGGCTAAGGGTGGTAGTAGTGGTAGGCATCCAGCCCACCTGGGTAAGGGTGGTAGTGGTGGTGGGCATCTGGCACCCCCCTGGCTAAGGGAGGTAGTGGTGGTTGGCATCCGGCCACCCCTGGGTAGGGGTGGTGGTGCGCATTCAGGCCCCTGTGTGCATATGTGGCATTGGTGATGGGCATCCCGCCCCTATGGTGCTGCTGTTGCTGGTGTAAGTAAATTCTGCATCCCTCTGTGTGTGTGTGATGTGTCGTGTACGCGTTGTATGTGTTTTGTGGTTGGTGTCTGACTTACCTTCTGCGCCGTACGCGTCCGTGCCTGTTCCGGTAGTAAATGTAGAATATTGGTATGATCGGGACGAAGGGATTCATGGTTGGTTCGTGTCGTTCGTCTTTCTCGTCGCTTCGTCCTCGTCGCTGGCGTGTTCGCCTCGTAGCCGTGGATCGTGTTGTGGCGCGAATCGGAGCTTATGTGCGCCTCTCCCGGATGCTTTGACGTGCCGTGCGTAGCGACGGGTTCGGCGCGTACGGAAAGCGCATCGTACTTGTTCGGCCGGACGTGGCTGCATTTTCCCTTCCGTGCGACTCGATTCTGCGTTTCCGGATTCGCCTCGGTCGGAGGACAGGACCTGGATTGGGTGAGTACGACTCGGCCGGATTCCGTGCTGTTGTGCGCATCGTACTTACTCGTTCAGTATGCTGTACGGATCGGTCGGGAAACAGGCATTCGCATGGCTTTTTTCCCGACCGAATGGTATTGGGTGCGCCTCCGACCGAGATCGGAATCGGCCCCTTAGTGTCCAGCACCTTCCCTGACTTAATATTCAGTGCAGTGGGAATAGTAATTTTCCAGCATCTTGCCTGACTTAATACTGACTGGAGTGGGAATAGTAATTTTATATGTTTAGTGTCCAGCACCTTCCCTGACTTAATACTCAGTGGAGTGGGAATAGTAATTTTTATATCTTTAATGTCCAGCACCTTCCCTGACTTAGTACTCAGTGGAGTGGGAATAGTCATTTTTATACCTTTAATGTCCAGCACCTTCCCTGACTTAGTACTCAGTGGAGTGGGAATAGTAATTTTTATATCTTTAATGTTTAGCACCTTCTCTGACTTAATAGTTACTGGAGTGGGAATAGTAATTTAGATATGTTTAGGTTCTAGCACCTTCTTTCACTTAATACTGACTGTAGTGGGAATAGTAATTTATATATCTTTAGTGTTTAGCACTTTCCCTGACTTAATACTGACTGGAGTGGGAGTAGTATATTATATATCTTTAGTGTGCAGCACTTTCCCTGACTTAATATTTATTGCAGTGGGAATAGTAATTTATATATCTTTAGTGTCCAGCACCTTCTTTGACTTAATACTGACTGGAGTGGGAATAGTAATTTATATTTGTTTAATGTCCAGCACCTTTCCTTATTTAATACATACTGTAGTGGGAATAGTAAATTATATATTGTTAATGTCCAGCACCTTCTGTGACTTAATCCTAACTGCAGTGGGAAGAGTAAATTATATATTGTTAATGTCTAGCACCTTCCATGACTATTGTTTAACTGTATTGGGAATAGTGAGTGATATATGTTTATGTACAAATATATTTTTAATTTATTTATAATTTATCTAATATTTTTATATTACATATATGTTATTTGCTGTTTATTTATTAATTTTATATAAAGAGTTGTAGGAAAAATACAGTATGTGTTTTTATATGTGAAGAAATATAAGAGGGTTTTATTATGTGCAGTGATAATGTATTTTATTGTGTAATTGATGTATACTATATAATTTCCTAATTAAAAAAACATTATGCTTATTTATAGTAATTTAAAATGGTGCATTTATCAAATTAATATATTTAAGTAAAATATTCAATAATAATATATACATATAAAAAAATCTAGACATTTTTAATTTTCAAACAACCTTTATTTTTGTATAAGTAGGTAGAAAGACCCAAATTTTTTTTTTTTATTTATAGTATGGAATACACATTAATAAAAATACAGAAAATATGTACATTTTTATTTAAGGAACATAAATTTTATTACATACATTTATTAGTTAATGTAATTTTGAAAGGAAAAGAACATTTTATGATATAATCATATTTTATAACACAAGTATTCATATTTTGATATACAAACCATATTTTTTTAGTATTTTACAAGAGTTGTTGGAAAATTATAATATATTTATACAATTAATATAAACATTTTTGGCATATATAAACATAACATAAAGCATTGTATGTTTAATTATTATTTAATATTGTAACATTATAATGCAGTAGTGAATATTCTTTAACATTTTGAAAAAATCATAACTTTATTACATGTAAATAAAATTTTAATTAATATTATTAGTATATAAAATATTAATAATATTAATTATTACATTGTTGTATTGCATGGAAAAAAAAATTTTAAACAGGTAAGTTTCGTTTTACATTTGTATATAATTAATATGTATTTTTAATATTTAATATAATTTAAAAAAATACATATATAATTATAATAATAATAAATATATGTTCATATTAATTATTATTATAACTTTACAAAGTATTATAAAATATATACTAATTTTTAAATATACAGAAAAAATTAAACAACATAAGAAAAATATATGTAACATTTACACTTTACTATAATGTATGTTTTTAACATTATTCCTTTTTTTTACATTTATTTAAGCAGCCATTTTTATTTCACAGGGACTATTTTGTAACCGCGTACTGTTATTTTGGGTCATTCAGGACCGGAGAAGCTCGCGGTTGGAAGCTGCGTCGCGTTGAGCAAGGTAAGGGGAATTTTAATTATTTTATCTAACTTAATACTTATGTTTGAGTCTAGTTAGGATGTATATATTGTATTTATTGTTAGCTAGTCGCGTTTGTGATGTGCTGTAGGTGTTAGTTATATTTTAGTGAGATGTCGTGAGTTAGTGTTTGAGGCCTAGTGTAGACAGACGATAATATGACTAAATATGTGTTGTTTTGTTAATATAAATTAATGTTATTGTATTTTATGAATGTATTTGGGTGTATTTGTGTGGGTGGGTATGTTTTCAACATTTTTTGCAGGTTACTTTTAATCGACTTTCCTTTGGAGAGAAAGACGCGTTTTTACAAAAAGAAGTGTGTATTAGTTTGTTAAACTAACATTATTATCACACTTTCTTTTATTTTTCGGGATTTCCTGGAGCGATTTTTATATTTTTATATCTTTTTCGGGTTTTTGAGGGTTTCCCTTACTTGGATTTGGCCAGGATGGATATATTGGACCTGTTGGATTTTTTGCATTTTTGGGGGGCTTTTTTAAACATCAACATGGATTAACAGACAGATGTAAGGATTATTACTTGTTGGAATACATCTTCTACAGCCACATAAACCGTAAGTCTATTTTTTTGTATTAATTTGGGTGGGAAATGTTGTTATAATTAATTGTGATACATAGTATATTTTGATAAATATTATTTATTTGTAAATATATTTTTTTTATTTAAAGAACATATATGACAATTAATTAATATTTGTGAAAATATAATATTAATATATGTGTGTAAAGTGTTTGTTTTGTGAACGAAAAAATGTATAATAGCTGTGGAAATGTAGTTTATAATATGCTTTTGGCTATTAGGGATAGGTAATCAAGGCCTCTTGTTGATGGGTATAGGGTAACCTGACTTTGCAGTAGCTCAAATTTTTTTTTAGTTTGTTTAGTTAATTTGGGACATATTTGAGTTACAGATTGTTGCATCCGTAATTCTTGGTAGCTTTGTTCTTTCTGTATAGATTGTAGTAGTTTTTGTAGGGTAGGTTTACCTCTGCTTGTTGTTGCTTGAAAGGCATTATGCCATCCTTCAACACTATTATTTGTTTTGGCTTCTTTGTTTAAGGTACTTAGGTACACATTCCACCAAGGAATGTGGAACTTAGGTTGCCTTCTATGCCCTGATCTATGCAGTCTTCCCACCCAGGTGTCCTCAAGTAGTAGTGGGCTTATTTTGTCTTCGTTCCTTTTGTAATAGGGGCTGTCTATTAGAATATTGTAGTGCTCTGCTACATCAGTTACAGGTACATATGCTAGTGCTATTAGCTTTTTAATTTGGTAGGCGAAAGTACTGTCTGTAGCATATTGTACACTTAGGGGCCGATTCCGATCTCGGCCGGAAGCGCACCTAACAGTATTTGTCTGGAAAAAAACCAAGCCGAACGCGTGTTTCCCGACCGATTTGAACAGCCGTCCGAACGAACAAGTACAATGCGCATAACAGCCCAGATTCCGAGCGAGCAGTACTCACCCATTACAGCTCCTGTTCCCTGCCCGAGCCGGATCCGTAAACGTCCAATCGAGTCGCACGGAAGCAAATACACAGCACCTTCCGGCCGGACTAGTACGATGCGCCTTCCGTACGCGCCGAACCCGTCGCTAAGTCCAGCACGTCAGAGCATCCGGGTGAGCTGCACATAAGCTCCGATTCGCGCCACAAGACGATCCACGGCTACGAGACGAACAAGCCAGCGACGAGTACGAGTCGAAGCCACGAGAAACCCGAACGAGACGAACAAACCATGAATCCCATCGCGCAGGTCCTACCAATACTCTACATCTATTACCAGGACCGGTACGGACGCGTACGGCGAAGACGGTAAGTCAAACACCCACTACACAAACAAACCACACGTACCCAACATATGTCACACACACATAGGGATGCAGAAATGACGTACACCAGCAACAGCAGAACCATAGGGGCGGGATGGCTACCACCAATGCCATACACACCCATAGGGGATTGATGCCTACCACTACCACCACCCCTACTCAGGGGGCCTGGATGCCTACCACTAACACCACCCCTACTCAGGGGGCCTGGATGCCTACCACTAAAACCACCCCTACTCAGGGGGGCTGGATGCCTACCACTACCACCACCCCTACTCAGGGGGGGCTGGATGCCTACCACTAACACCACCCCTACTCAGGGGGGCCTGGATGCCTACCACTACCACCACCCCTACTCAGGGGGGCCTGGATGCATGTCACTACTACCATCCCCACTCATAGGGGGCTGGATGCCTGTCACTACTACCATCCCCACTCATAGGGGGCTGGATGCCTGTCACTACCACCATCCCCACTCATAGGGGGATGGATGCCTACCACTACCACCACCCCTACTCAGGGGGCCTGGATGCCTGTCACTACTACCATCCCCACTCATAGGGGGATGGATGCCTACCACTAATACCACCCCTACTCATGGGGGGCTAGATGCCTGCCACTACCACCACCCCTACTCAGGGGGCCTGGATGCCTACCACTACCACCACCCCTACTCAGGGGGGCTGGATGCCTACCACTACCACCACCCCTACTCAGGGGGCTGGATGCCTACCACTAACACCACCCCTACTCAGGGGGCCTGGATGCCTACCACTACCACCACCCCTACTCAGGGGCCTGGATGCCTGTCACTACTACCATCCCCACTCATAGGGGGCTGGATGCCTGTCACTACTACCATCCCCACTCATAGGGGGCTGGATGCCTGTCACTACCACCATCCCCACTCATAGGGGAGATGGATGCCTACCACTACCACCACCCCTACTCAGGGGGGCCTGGATGCCTGTCACTACTACCATCCCCACTCATAGGGGGATGGATGCCTACCACTAATACCACCCCTACTCATGGGGGGCTAGATGCCTGCCACTACCACCACCCCTACTCAGGGGGGCCTGGATGCCTACCACTACCACCACCCCTACTCAGGGGGGCCTGGATGCCTACCACTACCACCACCCCTACTCAGGGGGGGCTGGATGCCTACCACTACCACCACCCCTACTCAGGGGGGGCTGGATGCCTACCACTAACACCACCCCTACTCAGGGGGGCCTGGATGCCTACCACTACCACCACCCCTACTCAGGGGGGCTTGGATGCCTGTCACTACTACCATCCCCACTCATAGGGGGCTGGATGCCTGTCACTACTACCATCCCCACTCATAGGGGGCTGGATGCCTGTCACTACTACCATCCCCACTCATAGGGGGCTGGATGCCTACCACTACCACCACCCCTACTCAGGGGGGGCTGGATGCCTGTCACTACTACCATCCCCACTCATAGGGGGATGGATGCCTACCACTAATACCACCCCTACTCATGGGGGGCTAGATGCCTGCCACTACCACCACCCCTACTCATGGGGGGCTAGATGCCTACCACTACCACCACCCCTACTCAGGGGGGCCTGGATGCCTACCACTACCACCACCCCTACTCAGGGGTGCCCTGGATGCCTGTCACTACTACCATCCCCACTCATAGGGGGATGGATGTCTACCACTAATACCACCCCTACTCATGGGGGGCTAGATGCCTACCACTACCACCACCCCTACTCAGGGGGGCCTGGATGCCTGTCACTACTACCATCCCCACTCATAGGGGGCTGGATGCCTGTCACTACTACCATCCCCACTCATAGGGGGCTGGATGCCTGTCACTACTACCATCCGCCACTCATAGGGGGCTGGATGTTTGTCACTACTACCATCCCCACTCATAGGGGGCTGGATGCCTACCACTACCACCACCCCTACTCAGGGGGGCTGGATGCCAGTCACTACTAGCATCCCGACTCATAGGGGGATGGATGCCTACCACTAATAATGCCCCTACTCATGGAGGGCTAGATGCCTGCCACTACCACCACCCCTACTCATGGGGGCTAGATGCCTACCACTACCATCACCCCTACTCAGGGGGCCTGGATGCCTACCACTACCACCACCCCTACTCAGGGGTGCCTGGATGCCTGTCACTACTACCATCCCCACTCATAGGGGGATGGATGCCTACCACTAATACCACCCCTACTCATGGGGGGCTAGATGCCTGCCACTACCACCACCCCTACTCATGGGGGCCTGGATGCCTGCCACCACCACCACCACCCCTACTAATGGGGGCCTGGATGCCTCCCACTACCACCACCCCTACTCAGGGGGGCCTGGATGCCTACCACTACCACCACCCCTACTCAGGGATGCCTGGATGCCTGTCACTACTACCATCCCCACTCATAGGGGGATGGATGCCTACCACCCACACAACCCCCACTCATAGGACGGGTAATGCATGACACAACCAGCATACTCCAACATAAGGAATGCCTGAAAATTACACCCCCCAACACCATGACAAGAGTGTGTAGTCTGTGTCAAATGCCTACAACACTGAACATGACATTGAACATACAATGTGACGCCCTATCACATGTGTGTAATAATGAAAACGATGATTATGCTGTTCCTTAGTGATAAAAAGTCAAAGTCAAGGGGAACAATAACCAACTTGACCCGGAGTGGTTCAAAGTTGGAAATCCATATATTGGATTTTAATGCCCTCACACACCCTTGCGGGTGTCATGCTTCATCATCTGGGCTGCTCCTCGTCGAGTCGGCGGTGCAATACTCAACGGGCTCCCTATAATAGGGGCACTTTATCGGAGATCTTTTATCCAAAAGCCGTATGGTGAAGTGGGGGTGTGGGGCCAGAAGTGTGTAGATGTGAGAGTTTTTGGAAAGTGATTTAAAATAGGGCTGGGAGTACCAGAACAGCCAAACTTTATTCTCGGGGTCTCCTACCCTAAGTAAAAACAGCCAATGAGGTGCTCTCCTAAGTGAAATGTCTTGGGGTTGAGCGTACCTATTGATAATTGAAGGTCAACATGTTTCTCGCTTGAAGTAAACTCTACCTGCGATTCTTCAGGACCAAAATAGTAAAACTATCTACACTTAAAAGAGTAGTGACATGGAATCAAATTCACATCAACCAACTATCTATCTTATAGTGTACCTGTTTGACCTGGAACTACCTGTGTGGAAAAACAAAACATTACGTCATTCAATTCAGTATGGTACACTTAAATGTGCAATCTATATTCCCTTGTGACTCTGACTTCTTATCTATAGTGGTGAACCAAAAACGCAATTGCATTGAGGACTCTTGCAAACAATAAAATCAATTAAAACAATTGAGCAGTGGCAGATAGTGAGTGCCCACAGTGAGCTAGTGTGAACTATAGCCCTTGTGGCACATTAGTGCAGCAACAGTGGTGTATCCATCTGGACTCACCCATTTCTGTAGACTAACCAGGCTTCAACAGTACCCGGTAGGTCACGCGTAAGGCATTGCTTATATGTGAAGCTAAGTCAACAGGGGAACAAAAAATAATAATAAGGTAACAATTTCATTCAATATGCAATGATCCCTTTGTATCATGATGAATAAACCCATTGTCATGGTCTCATCATTACCACCAATAACCGTTACTCATATAAAGTTCAGTAATGTAACTCATGTATTGGATAATGGTCTGTGTGGAGGCCATCATTCAAGGATTTAAGTTTAGTGCTGGCCGTATGCAAACGTGGTATCACTCTGTTCCCACCCCAAAATTAGTTCTTACTGACAAATTGGATGGTACCTGCTAAGGCGCTGCTTAGTACTCATTTACTCCCAAATATGACATTTAGCTTACAGTGGGGGCGCTCCTTAGGTTAATCGGTAGCTATCACCCATGTAGTCCTGTAATCTCATGTGGTGCTACTGCTGGGGCGTGTTAACGCACCTCTTATCCTAGCGGTGGCTATCATCTGTCTCATACAGTAATATGATATGTTATGGTGCTCTTGCTAAAGCACGGGACGGTCAAAGGGTCACCCATGCTGTCCTGTAATCTCATGTAATACTACTGCTGACGGACGAGCGCACCCCTTAAACTATCGGTGACTGTCATCCGTCTCATATTATCGTCTAATCTGGTGCTCTTACTAATGCACGGGGCGGTCAGAGGAGGCTGGTGAAAGCGGAGCTGAAACTGAGGCACCCGGACCCGCAAGGTGGCCCGTATGTGAAAGGGCACTGATTCACACCCCTTCAGTGATATACAAAATCGCCCCAACTACTATAAAGGTCAAAAAAGGACAAAAAGGAACGCGCATCAAGGGTTGAGTAACTCACGTTTTCTGCGAATTCCGCGTTTTCCTTGACCTACCCACTCCTACCGGGTCCGGGAGGTAAGGCGGTCAGCGGCTTCCCTGCTAATAAAGACCTTCGTCTCGTGTCAGGGGCGGACCCTCATGAGTCAATTTACAATCAATGGTTAGAGTGCGTAATGCGAGGCGGCCATTTTGGAATGGTGTATAATCCCAGTGTATTGGGATTATCTTCTCCTTATTGTGAGTTTCGTTAATGAAATGGTGGCAAAAATGATCGATATTCTTTAGATGCTGATCTGGATTTAAATGCCTAATATAATTACTTAGTTGAGGGTTTAAATGCATCTAGGGTGCCATAAATATGCCGTTTCTGTCGGCCATTTTAAACAAAGATGTGAGACATGATCTAAGTAAAATAAATCAAGGGCATCCAAAAGACTGGTTGCATTCTAAGTATTAACACCATGATGTATAAAAATATTCATCTCGATGGCAAGGCTGTACATGGTTCATATGGAGTATAAATGGGCCATGTACATGGGGTATGTTAATGCAGGGGATGTATCTCATAGCCCTATCTCAATAACCCTGCATACCTGTTAGGCTGTGACGCCTAATAGTTGTCTTGTGTTCAGACCCTAAGTGAGCTCCATGGTATGGCTTCGTTCAACCCAGTGTCATGTGTGGATAACCTGTGTACCCACCTCTGTTCTTTTATAAAGAGTGCTCTCTTAGTTATTTTGGGAAATGCTTCCAAAATTACCCATTTCAGTGATTCTGGTGTGTGGTTTTTTTCAAGGTAATGGGTGCACATTTTCGTGTTATTCTTGTGACAGCGAAAATTGCTCCGATGTTCTGATATACGTAGTTTGATTGGGCGGGTGGTCATCCCTATATAATGTAAGTCACAGGGGCACGTAATCAGGTATATGCAATTGGATGTGTTGCAATTAGTGTGTGACCTCATCTCCCACGTGAACGAGTTGTTTAGAGAGATTGTTTTCTGTACTGTTGTAAATGCGCATGCTGTGCATGTGCCACACGGGTAATGGCCTTTCACCGGTGGCAATTGCCATAGTGTTCTCTGATGGTTCCCTGCGGTCCCTCTGGGTCTAGTATGGATCAGCATATCTTTGATGTTTCTCGAACGTTTGAATGCGAACCGTGGAAGCTCCAAGTTCATTGAGCCTGTATTAAGAATGTTCCAATGTTTTTTTATTGCTTTCGTTAGTAGATTGGAAGCTGGTGTGAAGGTGGTTACACAGGTAAGAGTCTCAGTGGGGGCACTCTCTCTGTGTTCTAACAACCCTTCGCGGTTATTGTTTCTAGCTCTTTTCCTGGAGAATGCTATGCTCCGTGGGGGGTAATCACGTGCGGCCAGATTTTTAGCAAGGATTTCTGACTCTAACCTATATTCAGCCAGTGTATTGCAATTCCTCCTCACCCTCAGAAATTGTCCAAAGGGGAGGTTTTCCTTCAAGGCTCTAGGGTGGTGGCTGCTAAATAGCAAAAGGCTATTCCGATCGGTGCTTTTCCTATACATGGTGGTCATAAGGCGCCCTCCTTCAAGTTTTATTGTTAAATCAAGGAACGCTATCTGATTAGGAGAGACAGTACTGGTAAATTTTAAGTACGGGTTCTGATCATTGATCCACCTGAAAAAATTGGAGTAAGATTCAGAATCCCCTGTCCAGAGAATCAGGATGTCATCTATAAACCTCTTCCACATCCGTATGTTGGTATGATAAGGGTTAGAATCATGGAGAATGTGTTGCCCCTCGAAGGCAGCCATATAAAGGCAGGCTACACTAGGGGCAAAGGTACTTCCCATGGAAGTACCCTGTGTCTGGTGATACAGCTGACCCCTAAACTCAAAGTAATTTTCCATGAGAGCCAGAGTAGCACATTCCATGATGAAACTGGGTGGTGTTAGTGATTCCCATGTGGCTGAATAAAGTTCCTCCTCTATCACTTCTAGGGTGGCTCTCTGAGGGATATTAGTATAGAGAGCTTCCACGTCTAGTGTGATAAGGAAGTCGATTTCAGCGATCGGTTGGAACTCCCTAATAGGCGAAGTACATCGGTGGTATCTTGTATATATGATGGAATTAATTTCACCAATGGTTGCAAAAAATGATCACTGAATTGTGACAGAGGTTCCAGAATGGAATTAATTCCCGATACAATCGGGCGGCCTGGTACTGGGGTAGTCCCCTTATGAATTTTCGGTAGTATATAGAAATAGGGGTCATAGGTTCTTTTTTAATGAGGAAGGAAGCCTCCTTCTTACTCAGCCACCCTTGGTTCTCTGCAGAGGAGACCAGAGCTGTAATGATCTTCGTTAGGCGTTCCAGTGGGCTACTGGAAATAGGGGTGTAGTACTTCCTGTTGCTCAACTGTCTCAAGCACTCAGTGTCATAGTCAACGGTGGCCATGATGACAGTGGCACCACCCTTATCAGCTTGTTTTACCGTGATGGAGGGGTCGTTCGCCAGAGCATCTATGGCCATCAACTCTCTTCTGGAAGTATTACAGAAGTGTCTGGGATCAGAGGCTGCTTTGACCTCTTTCAAGACCGCTTGTTCATAGGTTATTACTTCATTAGGTATCATCCCGTTGTTGGGGGTGAAAGTGGAGGGGTTGTGTAGTCCCGAGTCATCTTCTTGTTGGGTGGGCTTCCCATAACAGAATGCCTTCAAGCGTAGCTTGCGGAAGAATTGTTGTAATTCGCAAATTTGTTGGAAGTGGTCCACCTTGGGTGTTGGCACAAAGCCCAATCCCTTCTGTAGGACTTCTTCTTCTAATTTGGTTAGAGGTCTGGGAGTTAGGTTGACGACTAGGGTCTCTTTTTGGAGTAGCTCCTGGTTTCCATCACCCATTGTTGTGGTTCTTCCCATTGTACCCTCTTTTCTTGTTGGTTTCCTCTTCTTCGCCCGCGCCCTCTGCCCCAGCCTCTGCCTAAAAAAGGTTGGCTCATGCCAGGGGGACCAAATTGGGGCGGGGCCTGAGGAAACATGGGGTATTGCCAGAATGCTGGTCCCTGGTAGTATGGTTGCTGATAAGCAGTGTATCCCTGCCTGCCACCCCTCCTAGTCTGATTGGTGTTATAATTCTCCTCACTACCGTCACTATTACTGGAGGACCCCCTTCTGCTGGAATTGGAGCTGGTATCTGAGAGGTTACCCGTTCCTGATGGTATGTAGTCTTGTTTAAGGTATGGATACACCTTTTCTTTGTCAAAGCTCACAGCTACACACTTCTGGCCCCACACCCCCACTTCACCATACGGCTTTTGGATAAAAGATCTCCGATAAAGTGCCCCTATTATAGGGAGCCCGTTGAGTATTGCACCGCCGACTCGACGAGGAGCAGCCCAGATGATGAAGCATGACACCCGCAAGGGTGTGTGAGGGCATTAAAATCCAATATATGGATTTCCAACTTTGAACCACTCCGGGTCAAGTTGGTTATTGTTCCCCTTGACTTTGACTTTTTATCACTAAGGAACAGCATAATCATCGTTTTCATTATTGCCTTTGGGGCACTTATGCTGGACCTCCTCTCTTGTCAGAGAGGAAAAAGCCCCCCTGTCCCTTCTTTGTATGCAGGTTCGAGCACGGCTAAACCCCGTGGGACTTCGCTGGGTGGGTAAGAGTTCTTCTCTTGTTTTCCCCCCTACTACGACTTGACACCACTATATTTGAGTGGGTGTCTCCTAGTTGTTTCTTTTTATTGTTTCCTTTTACTGATTTCCCTATACTTTACCTTGAGACCTACACCATGGAAGGCCAGGGTTTAAGTTATGGAGAGGACCTAGCAGCAGAGATACTGAGGGCCCCGTCAATTCTGGGGTCAGAGAGCGGTGGCGCCACGGGAAGCCAGTCGGAAGATTGGCAATCCCTGTCGGCCATGAAGCGTGAATGGGTTAAGATCACCCTACACGGCGCTTTGATGACCGAATATCTGAGGGCCAATATATCACCTAATGGCCTCATTGTGAAGAATTTCCCTAGAATTTTCTGGGAGGATGGTCTATTTAAGACGGAATGGTCACAGATCTCGTGGAAATGCACGAGGGACCTCTTGATATTGATCATCAATACAGCTAAAAGACTAGCCGACGAACTATTGGCTCGTATTCAAATAGCTGAGAGCACATTGAAGAGCGCTGTATCAGGCCCGAGCTTTAAATCAAAACTAACAGAATTAAATAACGAGATTGCGGAACATAAGGAGTACCTTATGAAACAAAAAGTGGTTAAACTCCAAAAAGATATTAAACGCTTTGACAAAGAAAAGGTGTATCCATACCTTAAACAAGACTACATACCATCAGGAACGGGTAACCTCTCAGATACCAGCTCCAATTCCAGCAGAAGGGGGTCCTCCAGTAATAGTGACGGTAGTGAGGAGAATTATAACACCAATCAGACTAGGAGGGGTGGCAGGCAGGGATACACTGTTTATCAGCAACCATACTACCAGGGACCAGCATTCTGGCAATACCCCATGTTTCCTCAGGCCCCGCCCCAATTTGGTCCCCCTGGCATGAGCCAACCTTTTTAGGCAGAGGCTGGGGCAGAGGGCGCGGGCGAAGAAGAGGAAACCAACAAGAAAAGAGGGTACAATGGGAAGAACCACAACAACGGGTGATGGAAACCAGGAGCTACTCCAAAAAGAGACCCTAGTCGTCAACCTATCTCCCAGACCTCTAACCAAATTAGAAGAAGAAGTCCTACAGAAGGGATTGGGCTTTGTGCCAACACCCAAGGTGGACCACTTCCAACAAATTTGCGAATTACAACAATTCTTCCGCAAGCTACGCCTGAAGGCATTCTTTTATGGGAAGCCCACCCAACAAGAAGATGACTCGGGACTACACAACCCCTCCACTTTCACCCCCAACAACGGGATGATACCTAATGAAGTAATAACCTATGAACAAGCGGTCTTGAAAGAGGTCAAAGCAGCCTCTGATCCCAGACACTTCTGTAATACTTCCAGAAGAGAGTTGATGGCCATAGATGCTCTGGCGAACGACCCCTCCATCACGGTAAAACAAGCTGATAAGGGTGGTGCCACTGTCATCATGGCCACCGTTGACTATGACACTGAGTGCTTGAGACAGTTGAGCAACAGGAAGTACTACACCCCTATTTCCAGTAGCCCACTGGAACGCCTAACGAAGATCATTACAGCTCTGGTCTCCTCTGCAGAGAACCAAGGGTGGCTGAGTAAGAAGGAGGCTTCCTGCCTCATTAAAAAGAACCTATGACCCCTATTTCTATATACTACCGAAAATTCATAAGGGGACCACCCCAGTACCAGGCCGACCGATTGTATCGGGAATTAATTCCATTCTGGAACCTCTGTCACAATTCAGTGATCATTTTTTGCAACCATTGGTGAAATTAATTCCATCATATATACAAGATACCACCGATGTACTTCGCCTATTAGGGAGTTCCAACCGATCGCTGAAATCGACTTCCTTATCACACTAGACGTGGAAGCTCTCTATACTAATATCCCTCAGAGAGCCACCCTAGAAGTGATAGAGGAGGAACTTTATTCAGCCACATGGGAATCACTAACACCACCCAGTTTCATCATGGAATGTGCTACTCTGGCTCTCATGGAAAATTACTTTGAGTTTAGGGGTCAGCTGTATCACCAGACACAGGGTACTTCCATGGGAAGTACCTTTGCCCCTAGTGTAGCCTGCCTTTATATGGCTGCCTTCGAGGGACAACACATTCTCCATGATTCTAACCCTTATCATACCAACATACGGATGTGGAAGAGGTTTATAGATGACATCCTGATTCTCTGGACAGGGGATTCTGAATCTTACTCCAATTTTTTCAGGTGGATCAATGATCAGAACCCGTACTTAAAATTTACCAGTACTGTCTCTCCTAATCAGATAGCGTTCCTTGATTTAACAATAAAACTTGAAGGAGGGCGCCTTATGACCACCATGTATAGGAAAAGCACCGATCGGAATAGCCTTTTGCTATTTAGCAGCCACCACCCTAGAGCCTTGAAGGAAAACCTCCCCTTTGGACAATTTCTGAGGGTGAGGAGGAATTGCAATACACTGGCTAAATATAGGTTAGAGTCAGAAATCCTTGCTAAAAATCTGGCCGCACGTGATTACCCCCCACGGAGCATAGCATTCTCCAGGAAAAGAGCTAGAAACAATAACCGCGAAGGGTTGTTAGAACACAGAGAGAGTGCCCCCACTGAGACTCTTACCTGTGTATTTACCTTCACACCAGCTTCCAATCTACTAACGAAAGCAATAAAAAACATTGGAACATTCTTAATACAGGCTCAATGAACTTGGAGCTTCCACGGTTCGCATTCAAACGTTCGAGAAACATCAAAGATATGCTGATCCATACTAGACCCAGAGGGACCGCAGGGAACCATCAGAGAACACTATGGCAATTGCCACCGGTGAAAGGCCATTATCCGTGTGGCACATGCACAGCATGCGCATTTACAACAGTACAGAAAACAATCTCTCTAAACAACTCGTTCACGTGGGAGATGAGGTCACACACTAATTGCAACACATCCAATTGCATATACCTGATTACGTGCCCCTGTGACTTACATTATATAGGGATGACCACCCGCCCAATCAAACTACGTATATCAGAACATCGGAGCAATTTTCGCTGTCACAAGAATAACACGAAAATGTGCACCCATTACCTTGAAAAAAACCACACACCAGAATCACTGAAATGGGTAATTTTGGAAGCATTTCCAAAAATAACTAAGAGAGCACTCTTTATAAAAGAACAGAGGTGGGTACACAGGTTATCCACACATGACACTGGGTTGAACGAAGCCATACCATGGAGCTCACTTAGGGTCTGAACACAAGACAACTATTAGGCGTCACAGCCTAACAGGTATGCAGGGTTATTGAGATAGGGCTATGAGATACATCCCCTGCATTAACATACCCCATGTACATGGCCCATTTATACTCCATATGAACCATGTACAGCCTTGCCATCGAGATGAATATTTTTATACATCATGGTGTTAATACTTAGAATGCAACCAGTCTTTTGGATGCCCTTGATTTATTTTACTTAGATCATGTCTCACATCTTTGTTTAAAATGGCCGACAGAAACGGCATATTTATGGCACCCTAGATGCATTTAAACCCTCAACTAAGTAATTATATTAGGCATTTAAATCCAGATCAGCATCTAAAGAATATCGATCATTTTTGCCACCATTTCATTAACGAAACTCACAATAAGGAGAAGATAATCCCAATACACTGGGATTATACACCATTCCAAAATGGCCGCCTCGCATTACGCACTCTAACCATTGATTGTAAATTGACTCATGAGGGTCCGCCCCTGACACGAGACGAAGGTCTTTATTAGCAGGGAAGCCGCTGACCGCCTTACCTCCCGGACCCGGTAGGAGTGGGTAGGTCAAGGAAAACGCGGAATTCGCAGAAAACGTGAGTTACTCAACCCTTGATGCGCGTTCCTTTTTGTCCTTCTTTGACCTTTATAGTAGTTGGGGTGATTTTGTATATCACTGAAGGGGTGTGAATCAGTGCCCTTTCACATACGGGCCACCTTGCGGGTCCGGGTGCCTCAGTTTCAGCTCCGCTTTCACCAGCCTCCTCTGACCGCCCGTGCATTAGTAAGAGCACCAGATTAGACGATAATATGAGACGGATGACAGTCACCGATAGTTTAAGGGGTGCGCTCGTCCGTCAGCAGTAGTATTACATGAGATTACAGGACAGCATGGGTGACCCTTTGACCGTCCCGTGCTTTAGCAAGAGCACCATAACATATCATATTACTGTATGAGACAGATGATAGCCACCGCTAGGATAAGGGGTGCGTCAACACGCCCCAGCAGTAGCACCACATGAGATTACAGGACTACATGGGTGATAGCTACCGATTAACCTAAGGAGCGCCCCCACTGTAAGCTAAATGTCATATTTGGGAGTAAATGAGTACTAAGCAGCGCCTTAGCAGGTACCATCCAATTTGTCAGTAAGAACTAATTTTGGGGTGGGAACAGAGTGATACCACGTTTGCATACGGCCAGCACTAAACTTAAATCCTTGAATGATGGCCTCCACACAGACCATTATCCAATACATGAGTTACATTACTGAACTTTGATATGAGTAACGGTTATTGGTGGTAATGATGAGACCATGACAATGGGTTTATTCATCATGATACTAAAGGGATCATTGCATATTGAATGAAATTGTTACCTATTATTATTTTTTGTTCCCCTGTTGACTTAGCTTCACATATAAGCAATGCCTTACGCGTGACCTACCGGGTACTGTTGAAGCCTGATTAGTCTACAGAAATGGGTGAGTCCAGATGGATACACCACTGTTGCTGCACTAATGTGCCACAAGGGCTATAGTTCACACTAGCTCACTGTCAGCACTCACTATCTGCCACTGCTCTATTGTTTTAATTGATTTTATTGTTTGCAAGAGTCCTCAATGCAATTGCGTTTTTGGTTCACCACTATAGATAAGAAGTCAGAGTCACAAGGGAATATAGATTGCACATTTAAGTGTACCATACTGAATTGAATGACGTAATGTTTTGTTTTTCCACACAGGTAGTTCCAGGTCAAACAGGTACACTATAAGATAGATAGTTGGTTGATGTGAATTTGATTCCATGTCACTACTCTTTTAAGTGTAGATAGTTTTACTATTTTGGTCCTGAAGAATCGCAGGTAGAGTTTACTTCAAGCGAGAAACATGTTGACCTTCAATTATCAATAGGTACGCTCAACCCCAAGACATTTCACTTAGGAGAGCACCTCATTGGTTGTTTTTACTTAGGGTAGGAGACCCCGAGAATAAAGTTTGGCTGTTCTGGTACTCCCAGCCCTATTTTAAATCACTTTCCAAAAACTCTCACATCTACACACTTCTGGCCCCACACCCCCACTTCACCATACGGCTATTGGATAAAAGATCTCCGATAAAGTGCCCCTATTATAGGGAGCCCGTTGAGTATTGCACCGCCGACTCGACGAGGAGCAGCCCAGATGATGAAGCATGACACCCGCAAGGGTGTGTGAGGGCATTAAAATCCAATATATGGATTTCCAACTTTGAACCACTCCGGGTCAAGTTGGTTATTGTTCCCCTTGACTTTGACTTTTTATCACTAAGGAACAGCATAATCATCGTTTTCATTATTGCCTTTGGGGCACTTATGCTGGACCTCCCTCTCTTGTCAGAGAGGAAAAAGCCCCCCCTGTCCCTTCTTTGTATGCAGCCCTATCACATGTGTCACACATAAATGTGTGTGGCCTCCACAATGCAAGCCGACCATGACCACTGTGGCAATGGGGTCGAACACCCCATCATCACAGTGACCAAAAGGTAAGTGTGGGTTCCATAGCTGAAGCACATTTTGAACATTGTGGCAATGGGGTCGAACACCCCATCATCACAGTGACCAAAAGGTAAGTGTGGGTTCCATAGCTGAAGCACATTTTGAACATTGTGGCAATGGGGTCGAACACCCCATCATCACAGTGACCAAAAGGTAAGTGTGGTGTCCATATCTGAAGCACATTTTGAACATTGTGGCAATGGGGTCTAAAGCCCCATCATCACAGTGACCAAAAGGGAAGTGTGGGGTCCATAGCTGAAGGCCATTTTGAACATTGTGGCAATGGGGCCTAAACCCCCATCATCACAGTGACCAAAAGGGAAGTGTGGGGTCCATAGCTGAAGGCCATTTTGAACATTGTGGCAATGGGGCCTAAACCCCCATCATCACAGTGACCAAAATGTAAGTGTAGTCATGGTAAAAGCTGCAAATGCCAAACTGCATGGATCATTCCTGGTCACACAACAACAAACACATCAGTGGCATAGCAGTGCTTGTGTCCCATAGCAACAGAGATTGGGTGAGGCAAACAGTGCAGTGCAAATGAAACATCGCTTTGGCCATGTGCAGACAAACATCACCCATGGGGTCTCACATTGTCAACATTCACAAATAACACAATGACAGAAGTGACCATCACAATGCAGATCCACATATCTGCACCAATGGACACACAAATTTCGATATCCTGTGGAGACTGTAGATGTCAGGTGAACAAATACCATACCATGGCAGCAATGGGACATACAAACCATGATCATTGTGCTGACTGATGACCTAGGAGTCCCAGGGACAGCAGGGGTAAGCCACCAAACAACATACAGCCAAGGGCACACTAAAGATATGCCAATGCAGTGGTGCAAATGCACAAACACAAACAGGCAGACTCACACTGCATATCAAACACCACAGGTGAGGGGGGTGGTGTGCCAGTGTCCCCAGGCAAACACACAACACACGAGGAGGCCTGAATCCCCATTACACAGATGTCAACACAGTGCCACACAAAAGTAACTCATTGATCGGATTCCCCTATGTGGGCAATCAGGCATCGTTAGATGAGAGGGAGCCCAAATCACAAATGTCACACAAGCTTGTAGGAACAGCAACTAACACAGCAAGAGACAGACCCACCACAGCACTACCCCCAGGGAGCCCACATTGTGGTGACACTGGCCTGCATGATTGATAATCCCACTGTGATGACAAAGGTAGATGTCGTACACACTGTGAACCACAGTCATGTGTCCTGAGCAACTAACTACCATCACACCTACACAAGCACAAATAAAACAGCATGGCCTGTCAGCCAAGGCCAACATGGAGGTAGGGGTCCAGCCGTGCAACAACTCTCATTTGCACACACTCAACACCACACACCTTGATCTCCAACAATGTGCAGCAGTGAAGCTCATATGGACTGGTGACATTGCACATGCACCCATGACAATCCCAGGGGTGGTGGGGGGAACTAAGGCGGAGATACCCATCACACATGGCCAGTCAACAAGACTTGTGAATGTCTCACACACTGCACAGTACGCTGTACATGTGCATGACGTCAAATCCACACCAACCAATGGGATCCCGGACACTATCACACACCAATGAAGATGGCAAGCTCACCCACAAACAACACACATAGACAACTTCCAACATTGCAGCTCTGACCCTGAGGAGTGGCAGCAGTCACACACACAACGTGTCACAATCACTGGAAGCTAACGCAAATTGTAAATTACATGACTTGTGTAACCAACAAGTGCCAAGGGGAATCCTGACTGTGTCTCATCTGCGTTTGCCCACAAACTCAGCCCTGACAGCAAACACACCTATGGATGACACCCTGATCACCAGTAATGTGCCAGGCACCCACATCACAGAGCACCCAGGGAGAAGATCTGGGGGGAACATTGCTCAACTCAGCAAGCATCATAAACAGGAACATCACTAGGGCCCCCAGCCTGCGTAGCAAAATGGAAGTGAACACACACAGACATGCTCACACAACACACACCTTGGGCTCAGGCAATGTCACGGAATTACACACTGCCATGAGGGGACTCCACTCCAGTGTAAGAAAAGCTGTGCCATACGTTGTCTCTGCAGGGCGCTATCATGTCAGCAGAACACTTGGTCACTCAGTCAACAATTAGCACAAAATGAAGGCTCCCGTCACATCAGCCTGGTCATGGCATAGTCACCCAAATCATCAGCACCGATCAAATACACATGTATAGCAAGTTGCACTGATACCACAGATGAGTCCTTCCCCATTGATGCCCAAACATGCATGTCCAGTGGAGATGGTCACACGGTCAGGGAAATAGACCAATTGAACAATGGCAAGCACATTTGATGTGCAGGGGTGTAAGCCACAGATGTGATATTGAAAAAACAGGTAGGGAATCCCATTTGCAAATATGGAACACATGACACCCTCATATTGATACAAAGGATGACATGGCTACACACCAGGATAGGACACATTCCCCCTGGACCACATGGGGTCCTGCACAGTAACACTTCATTTACCTGACATCAAAAATCAACATCACTGCAGCAAGGGCATGGTTAGCATCATCAACATCATGTACATCTGAAGCAAAACCACTAGAGAACTGAAAGTAGCTTTAATCAGCATACGTTAAATAGAAAATTTAAGTCAAGAAAAAACACAAAGGCCAATGTCCAGTCCATGAATCAAGTCCAAACAGGGTGACAGTGGCAGATGTCACCCTCTGCTTGCCTGCACTGATATGGAGCAGGGACATTCCCCTCGGAGGGGTATACTGGGGGGCAGGCCAGGCACCGCAGGGACAGGATCAGGGCTCACCAGAAGGAGGCAGGGAAGGGGTGGCTGGTGCTGGAGAGTCACTGTCAACTGCAGTGGAGGTGTCTGACATGTTGTGTGCCGGCACAACTGGGGGGCATGAGCCGGATGGTGTGGGTGCCGGCTCAACTCCAGTGGGCTGGCCAGATGGAGAGGACAGGTTTCCCACTGCAGTGCCCAAGTCAGACGGGGTGTTACTGGACTCCACTGCAGTGCCCATCTCCAGGGGAGTAGAATGGGGTACAGGTAAGGTGGGCAGGACAGAGGGGGAGGACACGGTCTCCACACCAGTGGCACTAACATGTGCAGCGGGGGTGTGGTGCTGGAAGAGCAAGTGGGAGGTGGAGAAGGACGGATCATTTTGGGGATGGTGTATCTGTGGGTGGGGGAACCTGGGGCAGGGTGTGGTGGGGGAACCTGTGTTGTGGGGCCTGAGGGATGGAGGAAGGAGACTGTGTGCTTGACTTGCAGGGCGGTAGAGGGGTCTTGCTCTTCCGGGACCTGGGGGACTTGCGGGTGGGGGCCCCAGTCTGTCTGCGCCTGGGGGAGGGTGTCCGAGGGCGAGGGGCACTCCCCTCTGTGTGGGTGGACTTCCTCTTCCCCCTGTATGCTGGATCAGCGGGATCGGAGGGGAAGAGGCCGAGGTCACAGAGGAAGATTTTCTGTGTAGGTGGGGTTGCAGGTGAGGCAAGGGAAGGGGTCTTGGAGGGAGAGGATTTGGAGGACTGCAGAGTGACTGTGGATGCCTGTGTGTGTGTCTCTTCCCCATCCCCTGTGGGTGTGGTATCAGTCCCCTGAGGATGCTTGTGTGCACGTCTTGCCTTTGTTGTGGGTGTTTCTGTGCTGCTCGTGTCTGTGTGTTTGGGTGACTGTGCAGGTGTGCATGTGCTTGGGACAGGTAGGGTGCCAGGAAGTGTGGATGGGGCAGAGGTAGGAGGGGTGAGGGACTGTTGGAGGAGGGACACTGCTGCCGTCAGGGAGGAGTCCATGGACTTATTGCTCCTCTGTAGGGCAGATATACCCGTTGAGATGCCCTCCATGAACGACACCAGCTGTGTCAACAGAGTGGTGTGTGCATGGAGGACACTCAGCATTGCTGTCTACCCTACATGGAGCTGCCGAAGTAGGTACACAGACTCCTCACTCAGGGCAGCAGGGGACACAGGGGTAGGGGGTGCGGTGCCTGGCACAAAGGAGACACGCTCCCGAACACGGGAGCCTCCACGGACCTCTGGAATGGGAGCCAATGGGAGGGCGGTGGTGGTGGTGGTGGCGGGGCCAGACAGACTAGCTGGGGTGTGGTGGCTGCTGACACCCGCCTCCACAAGGGAGTCATCCTCCGAGCTGCTGTGGTCCTCAGCTGAGGTGGATGGTGCTGAGGACTCCTTGGTGTGGCTCCCCTCGCCCTCCGTGCCACTGGGTCCCTCCGACCACTCGTCGGCTGTTGACCCAGTCTGGCTCTGCAGCTCCTCCTGGTCCGTGGAGCTGTCCCCTCCTGTGGCCGTGGAAGTATCTGCAAACAATTAGGGAAACAGACAAACATCAGTCACCTGCACTGACCGCACACACCACAGTAAGTACAGCACATTACAGAGCAAGCCCTGGCATCCTTAGTTGAGCATTGCCAATAGTCCTCACACAGATTAGGAGAAGCCAATTGTCAGTCTGATGGTCAACCATGGAACTCACACCCCTCTGCCCTTGCACCCATCGGTCTGGTGCCTGTCTGATGGTAATACCCCAGTGTGGACACATGCACCACCTACACAGTTGTTGGACATTGCAGAGAACACGGTGAAGTATGTGAACATGCACACATCACATCTCTTGCCACTGAGTCAGTACAGGTGTCCGGATAAAGGGATGGCCAGAGTCTAATTAGAAATGCATGTGATGCATACCAGCACCAGACACCATGATGCACCCATGTCCGGATAGTCAATGCCACAATGGGGTGCATGTTGCACATGTCACTCCCCTGCAGGATCACTCTTAGGAAGTTCAATGCCATGGCACAGGCATGCCTGCAAAGTCATACATCACTGTCTCCAGTCACATGGGCATGGCAGCCAGCCAACAACAGTCTGCACTGTGTCACAATCCTAGGACATGGTGAATGCAAGTTATGGATCTGACAAGTGCACATGTCCATACCCCACAAACCACATCATCTGAACTCTTATCTGTCCACGTCATACCAATTGGACATATGGGAGACATGAAACACAACTCTCAGAACCTGAGCACCTCACAGTCTGCTGTGAATGAAAAACAGCTGCCTGAAATTCACAGTCGCATACACCTGTGTGCACAGTCAAGTGATCAAACACCTATAAGTCACAGAAGTATCGTCTCTCATGGTAACATCTCAGATGGCATGCTGAGCCCTAACCGATTAACATCCCAGTAGTCCTGACAACGAAGCCACAGCACAATGACACAGAGGCAGACACCTGAGGGAACATTTCACTGATCACAACATGTCAGCTGATACACGGGAGTGGGAGTACAGAGTGTATTGTATGCCCTGGAGTAGGCATGACTGTCCTGCTCCACTTGAAGGAGGGATGAGCCCTGGACAGTAGGCAGGTGGCTAAGCATGTGGGACACACTTGATAAACATACTCCTGAGGCCCAAACATTGTTCCCACCCGCAGCATGGGGGTGTGCCAAATACCCCAGGGACATGTGGTGATTCAGATCAGCAAGTGGACCACATATCAAAGTTACACCCAGATTACATGTCAGGACTAAGGCATTGTGTGAGCAATTGACCCACCCATGAAGCACACCACAAAGTCACGGGAAGAAATGCAGTCCCCCAACTTGAGCGAAGCAAAATGCAAGGACACAGTACCCAAGTGACACAATTTCCTGATTGTAAGGACCACACCTGCGTATCAGATGAGTAGTGGGCATGTCACAATTGAGGGACATGTGTCCTGGACCACAAGACTGATGTACTGTGGAAGTTTAACAGGGCCAGAGGAGGGCACATAGCATGTCAGACAAAGTTCACAGTGCAGTCATGGACTCACCCCCACCTTGCTGCTGTCTGTCCTTCAGCTGCCCATCCAGGTCAGGGAAGACCACCGCCAGGATCCGGAGCATGTGGGGGTCAGGGTCCGGTGTCCGCCCCTCCTGCGAGGAGGCGACAGCTTCAGCTGGACCCTTGCGATCCTCCGGGTCCAGCCCCGAAGGTCCTGCCACCTCTTCTGGCAGTTGCGGATCCGGCGCTTGTAGACCCCCACGGATCTTACTGCCCGGGCGATGGTCAGCCAGATTTCCTGCTTCTGGTGGGCATCAACCTGTGAGGATGACAAAGTGAAAAGGCCATTACTACACATGCAACATATCCGTGCATCACACAGTTGGATATACATGTCTCAATCACAGGGGCATATGATGTTCACAGGCAGTGCAACGATGGATAAGAACAGTTTGCCAGCAGTTACTACATGGTATCATTGATTGGGAAGTAAACCTTGTTGGAATGCACTGTTACTGCACTGTACCTGTTCAGTGCATGTGACTACACACTTTGGGGGGGGGAGAACTACTCAGTGAGCATGCTAGCCAGTGGTGTGCACACTGTAAGTCTTGCTAGTCAGACAACATGCACAATTAGTAAGGCAGTGGACAGCACAATCACCTGCTCCCCTGGTTTCCCATACAGCTTGCTGTACTGTGGAAGGAGGCTGTCCAGCAGGGCCTGGTTCTCCTCAAGGCTGAAGGCTGGGGCTCTCTCCACAGTACGTGCCATTGCAGGATCCAGAGGATGCAGAGACAGCAGCAGTGTTGGTGGCAGATGTTGTCCTGGAGCATGTAGTGCAGGCAAGTGAGCCCTCAGGGGAACAGCCAGCATTATATGTGTGCTGCAGAGGCAGATACTGTCCCATGTGTCCAAAGTGATAGGTCCAAGTCGTTTGCATCTTCTGAATCTGGCCAATCCATGGAATTGCACCACTTACACACGCCCACAGCATCCTTCGAAAGTTCAACTTCATGACACCCATGAATTTGCAACATTGTTGTGGGTGGCCAACTGAATTCACAGCATCAGACTCGTTAAACATTTGAAAATGCGTCCGTTGCCATGCCAGGCCATAGCCAATACGTGCGCACCGATCGGTCCATTGCTGTACAACGCGTATTCTGGGTACAACGCGTACCCGCACATGACAAATACAATGGCCAGTGCGTGCACACCGATCGGTCCATTGCTGTACAACGCGTACCCGCACATGACAGATTCAATGGCCAGTGCGTGCGCACCGATCGGTCCATTGCTGTACAACGCGTTTTCCGGGTACAACGCGTACCCGCACATGACAGATTCAATGGCCAGTGCAAGCACACCGATCGGTCCATTGCTGTACAACGCGTACCCGCACATGACAGATTCAATGGCCAGTGCGTGCGCACCGATCGGTCCATTGCTGTACAACGCGTATTCCGAGTACAACGCGTACCCACACATGACAAATACAATGGCCAGTGCGTGCACACCGATCGGTCCATTGCTGTACAACCCGTACCCGCACATGACAGATTCAATGGCCAGTGCGTGCGCACCGATCGGTCCATTGCTGTACAACGCGTATTCCGGGTACAACGCGTACCCGCACATGACAGATTCAATGGCCAGTGCGTGCACACCGATCGGTCCATTGCTGTACAACGCGTACCCGCACATGACAGATTCAATGGCCAGTGCGTGCGCACCGATCGGTCCATTGCTGTACAACGCGTATTCCGGGTACAACGCGTACCCGCACATGACAGATTCAATGGCCAGTGCGTGCACACCGATCGGTCCATTGCTGTACAACGCGTATTCCGGGTACAACGCGTACCCGCACATGACAAATACAATGGCCAGTGCGTGCACACCGATCGGTCCATTGCTGTACAACGCGTATTCCGGGTACAACGCGTACCCGCACATGACAGATTCAATGGCCAGTGCGTGCACACCGATCGGTCGATTGCTGTACAACGCATTCCCGCACATGACAGATTCCATGGCCAGTGCGTGCACACCGATCGGTCCATTGCTGTACAACGCGTATTCCGGGTACAACGCGTACCCGCACATGACAAATACAATGGCCAGTGCGTGCGCACCGATCGGTCCATTGCTGTACGACGCTTCCCTGTACAGGTCTCTCGCATATGTCACCATGCTTGTCACTGGTGAATGTATGCCAGTAACATATATTTGCCAGGGACTCAGGGGCACACCTACAACACCACAGCCTGTCCACACAGTATCCTAAGGCATGTAAGGCTGCATTACCTTTTCTGTGTATGGGGGTCAACATGTGGTTTTTGGGGTGGCACTTGGGGGCAGCCACTCCCAGGCTGTGCACGTGTTCATGGGGACAGGTTCCTTTGTGTGTTGTGCACATGACCACTGTGATGTGCAACTGTTCATTTCAGAGCATGTGGCATGGTCACATTTCACGGTTGTGTATGTGTATGTCATGTCACATACCCCCTGAGTCCCATGTGGGACGGTATGTACGTCACAGGGTGACCCATTGCCACAATGGTGATGGCCCTCCACAGTCTGTGTGCATGTTGTGCATACAATGACTCTGATTCCATGTGCACAATGGGAGACAGTCTCCACATCCACGTTGTTTGTGCATGGCCTTTGATGTTGTGCGTGTGTGTGTCACAGACGTCCATGTCTATCCTGCTGAGGCAACAGGGAGCACTACCTGTGGGGGTCATGGTTGTTTTGCTGTGGTGTATTCATGATGCACCATGTCATGCCAGTGTCCATGTGGCAATACAGGGTCCCTGGGAATCTACCTGTCAATGAGCTGTGATGCCTGGGGCACATCTGTCCTCACATGTCACTGTGGTGTGTGTTTGGAACGTGACAGCAGTACATGGGTACTGTGACACAGCCTAATGATATCCCATAGCACAACCTGGGACTTGTTGAGGACACATGTTGAACTGTGATGTTAGATGTTGTCCATTTCAGTGCCATACATGTCCTTACGGAACGGCACACACATCATGTACTTGTGTCTCGTAATGTTGAATCATGTGATATTGAGTCTGGTCTATGCCACATATGTGGGGTGACTGACAATCTTCCTTTCCTCACCTATGCACTGCAGGGCACCAGCTGTCCATAGACCATTCCCTGACCTTGCAACGATGGTGGAACGTGACTGCATCCGACGGTACCGCTTCACCAGACAGCTGATTGAGGATTTGGCAGTGCGCCTGGCACCACATTTGCAACCTGGCCGGCCGTACCCTACAGCGCTGACCCCCAAGGTGAAGGTGATGGCAGCCCTACACTTCTTTGCCACCGGTACCTTTCAACACACTGTGGCGACTGCTGGTGGGATGTCACAGACTATATTCAGCCGTGTGCTACGCGATATTTTGGAGGCAATGTTGAGATGTCTGAACCAGTACATCTATTTCCCTAAACGTCACCAACTCACTGACGTCAAGAGTGACTTCTATGCCCTGGGGAGGATGCCACATGTCATTGGCTCCATTGATGGGACACATGTGGCTTTGGTACCACCACAGGCACATGAGCAGGCATACAGGAACCGCAAACATTATCACTCGATCAATGCTCTGGTGGTATGTCTTGCAGATATGACCATCTCACATGTGTGTGCCCGTTTCCCTGGTTCGGCATACAATGCCTTCGTGATGAGGAGTAGTCGCATCACGAGGATGATGTCACAGATGCGGAACCAGCGTGCCTGGCTTGTCTGTGTGTACTGACTTTGTACCATTGTGTGTGTTCTGCTATGTTGTGTTCCGCACTCTTTTCCAACTCAGCTAATGTGCAATTGTCTGTCTGTAGGTGACTCCGGATACCCCAACATGCCGTGGTTGCTGACAGCCCTCAGGAACCCTGTGACACCAGCCCAGATGCGCTACAATGAGGCACATGGTCGGACCAGGAGAGTGATCGAGCGGACATTTGGTCTCCTGAAGAGCCGCTTCCGCTGCCTGGACAAGACAGGAGGGGCCCTCCCATATGCCCCAGCAAAGGTGTGCAAGATTGTCATCGTCTGCTGCATGCTACACAACCTGGCAGTGCGGAAGGAATTGCCTTTCATCCTGGATGACGATGACCAACATCCGCCACCTGTGGAGGATCCTGGCCTGGGCCACGATGCCAGTGATGATGATGATGATGGTGATGTCCGCACACAGCTCATCACCAGCTTCTTCAGCTGAATGTGAGTATCCAGAGATGTCATGTCAATGATTTGAGTTTGCATGATATGTGTTGGTGGTGCTCTGTTGCTGTTTGAGTGTGGCCATGTGCTACTTGACTGGATGCGTGCAGCGATGTGTCCTTACAGGTAGTCTGTACTCCCCAACAGTGTTGACATGCTAACTTGTTTTTGTGTAGGTATCTTGTGACATGTATTGTGCATGGGTATTGCAGTTCTGTCCTGTTCTTCAGTGCTTTTGACTGTGTGTCATGTCTGTCCTTCACAGGGCGCTCTCAGAGTTGTTTGGTCAACTCGGATCCCCCGACACCATGATTCAACTTCCAGGGTGGAAGCAGTCGTTTCCCTACAGGTGATGTGCCCCACACCCCTGGACTTTCTTTCTTCTACACTTGTTGGCTGTGTGACCACTGCCACGTGGGATTACCTTGCATCTGTGGTGGAAACAACATGTTGCAAATGTGTAATAAACCTGTGCTTCACTTTGGGATGTGCGTTGTCTGTGGTCACACTTCTGACTGACATTTGCTTACTGCACCTGTGGGCTAGTTAACACAGACTCTGAATAGGTGTGGTGTCTGTGCATTCCACAATATTTCCTGGCAACATCAGTGTAGGCGATGAGTCCGATGGCCCTGGTGTCTATGTGTTGTGTAGCCCTAGTGGTGTGTCTCCCTCATATGTGTCACGTCACCATGAGTCACATGACGGTGTTGAACTTGCTGTGGCAGTTAGCATGCACGGTGTCATTTAGCAGATCATCATCTCCGTGACGATAACAACGTTGGAATCACAACAGAGGCAAGTATGGTGTATTGGTGAGTTTATTACATACATGTGTGAGGTTAGTGCACAGGATGGTGGGTGCTGTACATTGGTATTGTGATCCAAAGTTCCCAGGTGAGTTGGAAGTCTTGGTAGCAGAAATGTCCAGGGTAAAGTCAACAGTGATCTGATACATTGGTCCAACTTGAACTCCCCATGTCATGTGGGTGAGTTGTGTTGCATTCGACAGGGTGAACTGTTTGCACACAAAGGAGAATTTCCAGAACAGGTGTTGGCTTCCTGGGGGATGTACATGTCCATCGACCTCTCAGTTTTCCTTCCTCGGACGACCCCTCTTCTTTGGGGGGGGACCCTCACGTGCAGGCTGCTGCGGTGCAGGGGACTCTCCGCCAGAGTCCTCCTCCCTCCCTGTGGCAGTTGCAGGTGTTGCAGCACCAGATGTTGTGGGCACACAGGGAGGTGTGGTCATGTTGGTGCTAATCTGGCGGAGGCATGTCAATATGTCCCTATGCACCGCTGTCAGTTCTTGCAATGTGTCCCACTTGGACTCCATGCCAGACATGTGTGTCTCCACACGGGACATGTGTGTCTCCACACGGGACATGTGTGAGTCCAAGCGGGCATGATGTGCAGCCTGCTGCTGTTGAATGTCCTTGAGGATCCCCACTACCTGGGTGACCTCTCCGTTGCTATTCTGGTACGCATCAGCAATGCGTACCAGTTGTGGGTCATCATGCAGTCCAGACCCCTCTGCAAACAGCGACCTATGTCTACCACCCCTTCCACCACCCCTGGCGACACGTGCGGGACCTGCGGTGGCACGCACAGGTGTCCCTGGGCCCCCTTGTGGGTTGTTACTGGGGTCGTTGTCCGTAGCTCGACGTTGGGCCAGGGTCCCTGTGCTGCTGTCATTGGTGGTCCTTGGTCTGTCCGTGTCGGTGGGGGTGGTCTGTGTGTTGGCAGTTGTTGGAGGAGTGGGTGCAGGGGGTGCAGATGTTGGTCCTGCTGGTGCTGCATGACGACTCACACCGGAGGTGCCAGGTAGGTCTTCGCCATCCGAGGAGGGCAGAGGCTGTTCCACACCAGTGAGCTCAGTGTCCCCCGGAGCCTTGGACTGGGACTCCTCATCGTCTGCTGCTGTGTCCCCATCATCACCTGTTTTTGGAAGAGACACACAATGTATGTTATGTTTCTACAGGCATCAATGGTTCACACACCTGACAGTTGTGACTGTACCTCTGGATGCGGCCCTGTACATTGCATTGACCTAAGTTGTCACAGTAAGAGGTTGATATTGGTGTAGCACATTGTCCTGCAAACCTGAGGCATTTAAATGTGAATGTTGAGGTGTGTGCATGGCCAGCATTGGTTGTATTTGGTGGACATCCGGCCCTCCTTCTCCACCCAGCCAAGTTATCCCACCATGAAGCATGCCACCCTTGCAGTGGGTTCAGGTTGACTCTCAGGATGTCGGTCAGTGGTGTCCTGCTGTTGGTTGGTGCCCAGGTCCCAGCAGGGCCTGGTACTCCCCACAACAGAGCACCATTATCAGCCATCTTGTCAGTTGGTTTCCACTCCCTGTGATGTGAGATTTGTTCAGAGTGGTGTTGATGGGCCAATTGTGAGGGTGAGCAATATCTGTGACTACAACTCCCATCATGCTATTGCCTACACCCCCATTCCCAGCATGCCCATACTTCCTTCCTTTTGAGTGGAGTTCACTGTGTGTGAGTGTGACAGCAATGGCAAGATGGCTGACAGTGTGGTCCTGTTGTTTGTTGGTGCCCAGTTCCCAGCAGGGCCTTGTGCTCCCTACAACAGTACACAGTTTCAGCCATCTTGTCAGTAGTTTTCCACTCCCTGTGATGTGAGCATGGTTCAGAGTGGTGTTGATGGGCCAATTGTGAGGGTGACCAATGTCTGTGACTACAACTCCCATCATACTATTGCCTACACCCCCTTCCCAGCATGCCCATACTTCCTTCCTTTTGAGTGGAGTTCACTGTGTGTGAGTGTGACAGCAATGGCAAGATGGCTGACAGTGTGGTCCTGTTGTTCGTTGGTGCCCAGTTCCCAGCAGGGCCTTGTGCTCCCTACATCAGTACACAGTTTCAGCCATCTTGTCAGTAGTTTTCCACTCCCTGTGATGTGAGCATGGTTCAGAGTGGTGTTGATGGGCCAATTGTGAGGGTGACCAATGTCTGTGACTACAACTCCCATCATACTATTGCCTACACCCCCTTCCCAGCATGCCCATACTTCCTTCCTTTTGAGTGGAGTTCACTGTGTGTGAGTGTGACAGCAATGGCAAGATGGCTGACAGTGTGGTCCTGTTGTTTGTTGGTGCCCAGTTCCCAGCAGGGCCTTGTACTCCCTACAACAGTACACAGTTTCAGCCATCTTGTCAGTAGTTTTCCACTCCCTGTGATGTGAGCATGGTTCAGAGTGGTGTTGATGGGCCAATTGTGAGGGTGACCAATGTCTGTGACTACAACTCCCATCATACTATTGCCTACACCCCCCTTCCCAGCATGCCCATTCTTCCTTCCTTTTGAGTGGACTTCACTGTGTGTGTGTGTGTGTGACAGCAATGGCAAGATGGCTGACAGTATGGTCCTGTTTGTTGGTGCACAGTTCCCAGCATGGCCTTGGGCTCCCCACAGCTGAGGCCAGTGTCAGACATCTTTGAAGTGGCTTTTCACTCCCTGTGAAGTGTGCATGCTTCAGTGCTGGCTTGCTGGGCCATGTGGGTGGGGGATGTTGAGCTGTGACTACCACTCCCATCATGCTATTGCCTACACCCCCCTTCCCAGCATGCCCATACTTCCTTCCTTTTGACTCTGCTTCCCTGTGGGGTAGTGTGCCTGTGCTGGCAGGATGGCTGACAGTGTTGTCCTGGCGTTTGTTTGGCTACAAGTCACAAAAGTGTCCCTGTGCTTCACACAGCATAACCCAGTGTGGTGGTTCTTTGTGGGATGTTAAATTACAGTGTGAGGCATTGCATTCTCCCAGGTGAGTTGTGTGGAGTTTGTGTTAAGGGGGTATGTGGGATGAGCTGGTTGTAACTATGGTCAGAGCTGTCAGTCATCCTTCCCACCCAGCCAGATATCCCACCATGGAAAGTGCTTCTATTGCAGGGGGTGCAATTTGGCTTTCAGGATGTCAGTCAGTGGTGTCCTGCTGTTGGTTGGTGCACAGTTCCCAGCAGGGTCTTGTGCTCCCCACAGCAGTTCCCAGTGTCTGCCATCTTGTCAGTCCTTTCCCACTCCCTGTGATGTGAGCATGGTTCAGAGTGGTGTTGATGGGCCAATTGTGAGGCTGAGCAATATCTGTGACTGCAACTCCCATCATGCTATTGCCTACACCCCCTTCCCAGCATGCCCATACTTCGTTCCTTTTGAGTGGACTTCACTGTGTGTGAGTGTGACAGCAATGGCAAGATGACTGACAGTGTGTTCCTGTTGTTTGTTGGTGGCCAGTTCCCAGCAGGGCCTTGTGCTCCCCACATCAGTATCCAGTGTCAGCCATCTTGTCAGTCCTTTTCTACTCCCTGTGATGTGTGCATGGTTGAGAGTGGTGTTGATGGGCCAATTATGAGGCTGACCAATATCTGTGACTACAACTCCCACCATGCTATTGCCTACACTGACTTCGCCAGCATACCCAGGATTCCTTCCTTTCAGTGAGCTTCCCTGTGAGGTGGTGTTCTGGTGGTGGCAACATATGTGACTGTTTGTTTGTTATATATGTGCCACTGGCTTGCTCTATTTATTGTTATGTTTGTACCTGTCATGACACTGTTACATATCACTATGAGATGGCAGGTATTGTGTTTCTCTGACTAACATAGTCATCTTGGTATGATTATCTTCTGGTTGCTGTGGATTTGCTAAGGGTGCATGGTTTGACTATCCCCTTGACAGTGATGTGTGTGTGTTGCCACACAATATTGTGTATATTAGTTGTGTACTCACCAGGCTCTGGGATGTTTTTAGTCCATATACCCACACTGGTGGTAGGATGGCCCGTACCTTCTCCTCCCAGGGCCTGAGGTATAGTGGTTTGGCAGGAGGGCCACTGCCGGTGCGCTGGCTCACGATGTAATCCTTCTTTAGTAGGTCCCTGACCCTCCTGCGCACATCATACCACCTGTTCTGGATGTCTTCCTTTGTGCGCAAACATGGTGATTGTGCGTTGACCCTGTCGACGATCCTCTCCCAC
The DNA here is from genome assembly GCA_963921515.1 of Calotriton arnoldi. Taxonomy (NCBI): domain Eukaryota; kingdom Metazoa; phylum Chordata; class Amphibia; order Caudata; family Salamandridae; genus Calotriton; species Calotriton arnoldi. The sequence continues at coordinate 3,286,012 of CAWUFW010000731.1, read as the reverse complement.
ATCTTGGTTTTCTGCGACATGGGGGTCTGTTGGACCAATGTGCCAAACAAGTGTGGCTCTACCCTGAGGATCTCATCTACCAGGACTTCCAATTCACTGTCTAGGAACTTATGGTTCTTCTTTGGGGGCATGGTGATGGGTGGTGGTGGTTATTGATGTGTGTGTGTGTGCAAGTGAGGGTGTGTGTGTGTAGGTTTTGCTGGGTGTATGTGAGGGTGCTATTTGTTGAGGTGCTAATGGTGTGTGGCTTGTGTGATGGATGAGCTGTGAGTGTGTCTGTGGTTGCTGTGTGATGGTGTTCTGTGCTGGCAGGTCAGTAAAATTTGCAAAGGATCATGGTAGGGATTTGTGGCCTTTATATAGGTGGAGTTGGGGGTGTGTCCTTGTTCCCTGTTTTTTCCCCCCTGTATTTATTGACTTTGTCATTGCTTGTTTGGCCCTTTTTTTTGTATTTTTCCATTTGTTTTTTTTGTGCATGTAGGAGACGTTCTTCTGACCGAGTAGGACGCTGCAGTTGTCTCGTGCCAGCTTCTCCGAGTCATGCACGCTGTGTTTCTGCTATGTTTATTGTGCGGCGTACGCGTCGGTCGCGGTGTATTGGGTTGCTTCGACTGGGTTTTGTATGCGTGTCGGTCGTGCGGCTTGGTCTCCGTGCGACTCGGTCTGGTTTTCCACGCATTGCATCGTACTACGCGGCTCGGAGTTCACGTGTACGTTTCGCTCGGGTTCCTTCCTGGTGCGTGTCGGTCGGTTCGATTCGCGTGGTTTTCCGGCCGGATAGCTTGTTTCCGTCCTGTTCGGTCGTTCGGCTTGTGTTCCGTACGAGTCGGTCGTGTTTCACATGCATTTCATCGTACTACCCAGGTCGGGCAGCGCCGGTACGTGTCGGTCGGACTTTATTCCCGGACCGAGTCGGTCGGTACGTTTTCCGGCCCGATTCGGAATCGGCCCCTTAGGGTTGATTTTTGTAGATGTCTCCAGAGACTCTGGTTAAAATGATAATAGCAACCCTGTATTGCTGTGTGTGGATAATTTTTTAGTATAGCATTTATCATGGCTAATTCAAAATCAATAATTATTTTTGAAGGAAAATAATTGAAAATTATATACTTACTTTTTAATTGTATTTAGTTGGTTAGTCTTCACAAAATGATTTTGGATGCTTTTGCAGTTGGCTGTAGAGGAGATAGATAAAAAATAAAATATATATTAGTGAATTACGTTTGAAAAATATTTTTAGGTAGCTTGGAAAAAATATAATATACTTACATTTATTGTTCTTTTATTGGTGAGGATGTTGAAAATATTTTGCTGGCTTTGTAAGATATCTGTATAGGAGATATAAATGTAAGCAATGAAATATTAGTAAATTATGTCTCAGAAATAATTAGTGTTGAAGGCTAGTAGTATGGTTATATTTTAAATACAGTTTTACTTACTTAGTGCAGTTTTAAAGATTTTTCAGTAATGAAAATTTTCTTTCAGGAAACAGTCGGGCAGAGTTTCACCTTCTTCTTTTTTGTAGGTTAGAAGTGTAAAAGAGATGCAAACATTTTATGCTTATATAGTGTTTATTTAATTGGTTGCTTTATGTTATTGGTGTATTTTAAAATGTGAGTATTTGATTCGTTCAAGTTAATTGTTTTTATTGTTTTGGTTGTTGTTTCCATATAAGGGAAACGCTAATTAAGAACTTGTTAGTAGAAAGTGATTATTTTTTCGTTTTTCTGTTTTAAAATATATTAAACATTGTTTTGAATGTGGCATGATGCAAGCATTATATATTTTAAAGCTTTTATTTTATTACTGTAATTGTTCGTTTAGAAAAAAGTTTAAGTTTTATATATTGATGTGTTTGCAAATTATTATTTTATGTTTTTTAAGTGTTTTATATTGTTTTATAATGTGAATTTATATTTGGTGTTAAACATATATTTAATTGATCTGTTTTTGAATAGTCGATATTGTTAAAAAGTCGATAATATTGATGTCTATATTTTGGTATTCAATATTTTTGATATTTTGTATGTGTTTTAAAATTAAACGATATTTTATTTAACGATATTTTATATTTCGATATTGTGCTGTACGATATTTTTTATATACGATATTGTGTACTCGATATTTTTGTATTTTTTTAAATAAGTATTGGTAGTCGATATTATTGTAGTCGATATTATGACGACGATATTTTGTCAATACGATATTTTTGTTGTCGATATTATGTCAGTGATCCCCGGCCAAACAATCATGTGCACTTAAGAGAGTGCCACCACTGTTCTGGTGATGTGCAGCCCGCCCTGCCCAGTAGCAGCAGGTGTTTGCTACGAGTGTGTTTGCTACGAGTGGCGGGGCAGGTGTGGGGAGTGCGGGGGCATATGGGTCGCATAGAAAGGGGGAAATAAAAAAAATAATAATAATAAAATAAATAAACATACCTTCAGCCGGCCGCGTCCAGCGTCCCGCTTTGCGCTCCTTTGCTCCTTCCTCTTCTTCAGGCACAGGCTCCCAGCCTTCCCTGCCACCAATCTTTAAGCTGCTCTCGCATGAGAGCAGCTTCAGGATTGGCCTGAACGCTCTCGATTAGCGATCTTGGACAGACGGTTTTTTCGGCCTAAGATGGCCGGCCAAACCATCATGTGCAGTGAAGGGAGTGCACACACCACTCCCCTCAATGTTGTCACCCCCCAGGCCCCGCCCCCAAGATGATAGGAAAGGAGAAATAAAATGAGTGTTGTTTTATTTTTCCTTTCCTGACTTTTTTGGGGAGGGGGGGTGATGCTTCTCTGCCATAGCGGAGGAGCCGCCATTGGCCCCGCCCCTAACCAGGTGAGACACAGATCGAAAAATAAAATGATAATAACGTTCATTATTATTATTTTATGTTTCCTTTTGTCAACTACTCACAGAGCAGTGGGGCGACGTACCTCCACCGTAACGGAGGAGCGGCCCCTGGTTTTTCCCTCAATCTGTCATTATTTTAAGATTGGTAGAAAGAGTTCCTTTGGGTAGTAATACAATTTTATTAGTATGACACCTCCAATCATTATGCTACATTTCAAATTTTGGGTTTATGGTGCAGATTTGCTAACGTTTTTTGCCTGGTTTGCATCACAAAAGTGATGCAAACCTGGTGCAAAGTGTTGTTTTGGGGTTTACTTTCCAGCACAACCCCTGAATTGTGTTGGAAAGTAGCTCGAAAGTAACACAAAGTAGCACTGTGTGCAGCTAGGAGGTGTACCATGGGTGGTACATGGATGTTCTCAAGCACCTATCCATGCATTTTGACGCTAATGCCTATTTAGAGATGTGCATCCCAAAATTATTTCTCTTTGAGGTAGGCGTAAAGTTGAAGAAAAGATTTATTCTCTCCAAACCTTTCCAACTGCACCAAGCACCACATACACAAAGTGGTACAATGTTAAACTTTTCTCATTTGCCTACTCTTTATTCATGTCCCAGTTTGCCAGTCTTGTGTTTGCCCCTCCCAAGGAGCATTACCTCTTCAGAATCTATTTGACTGGCTGGCAGATGTGCTTCTACTGCATGCTTTTCAAACACTACTTTTTTCTTTTGTGTGAAGCACTCCATTAGAGTGCATGTGTTTTCAAGCCATCTTCCTCTTGTAAGTCTCTCCCTCTGCACTCTGTCACTCTCTGTTGCCCGAATACTTCTCTGTGCCCTACTCCTTCTTACCTTAAAACTTGTGCTTTTTCTCATTGCTTTACCCCACCCACACCCTCCGTGTTACTTTTCCCCAACCCATATGTTGCTTTCACTAATTGCCATCCCACCCATTGCTTTTGCATTCCCTACTGTGTTGGCTAGGATTTCCCTTCCCACCTTCCTTTGTGTTGGTTTGCCATTCAGTCTCTTCCTCCCCGTGCTGCTTAGCTGTTGCCACACACTTTCCTGTGTTGCTTCCCTGCCCCTTGCTCACCTGCTATTAAAAAAATGCTTTTGCATGTTTCATTTTCTTTATAATTACTGATCCAACTCGGATGGGTAACTGAAAAGGAATAAAAGTGCCTGCATCAAGGAATGATGGATTTAACCCAGATCTCTTGACTGGGGGTGAATGTTTTGATTTGTTCTGCATTCCGTCAATTATGTGTCTTTTGCGTCATTTTGTAGGCACTCGTATGTGTGCTGCACGTGCCTTAAAAAAATGACACAGGCAGCTGCATGAAAGTTATTTTTTTACTTTAGCCATGCTACACAGCATCGCGGATGATGTGAAGCATGGCTAAAAACCGTTGGTAAATCCAATAGGTCACAAAGGCGAGACTTATTGGCTTTGAAAAAACGCGTTTTAATGTTTTTCCCATTGATTTTGAAGCTTCACTTCCAGGAAATCTATATTTCATTTCTGAATTTTTGTTTTTTTGTTTGAAGCTGTGGATGCATGAAAACTTAATCTCGTCCTTCCAGCTCAGTGGCATAGCGAGGGCGCCACAGGGCCTAATACAAGCAAGGAAATTGTTCGTGCATCCCTTGTTTGATTGCAAAAACCATACAATAATTGGGACAAATTTGGCCCCTCAGACCCCTGGTTCCTGGTGTCAATGCACCTGCTGCACTAATCATAGCTACTCCCCTGTTTCCGCTGCATTCAGCAGATTCTCACGGTACAGAAAAAGTAATACTCACAGTTAGTCGTCACCCCTATATTCCATCACCTATAAATGTTTGATTCACCACATGAAACACTAAGGGGCATATTATCAAGGGGCTGCGAGAAGATTATCGCCGCTTTAGCGTCCGTTTTCGGGCGAAAAGCGGCGATAATATTATCGCTTTATTGACAAGGACACGCTAGCGCGTGTTTCCTTGCCTTAGCGCCCGTTGTCAGCACGCCTCGCATTGCATTGCTAATGAGATGCAAGGGGGGCGTGCCTGACCAGACCCCATGTGAAAATATCGCTAACCCAGCTTCGCGATATTATCAACGAGGGGTAGCGATATTTGAAATTGCGTTAACTGTGCCTTAACGCTGGAATTTAACGTATGTTAAATTCCAGACTAAGGCATATCTAACATGGGGGGTGGATTGTGTGGCTAAGACCACAGGCACTATCATCAAGGATATCGCTGTTTTCCATGGAACATCGCTGGAAAACCAGCGATGTTCCATGGAAAACACCGCTATCGCTGGAATAATTATCGCCATTGCGCTAAGCGTTGTTAATACAGCGCTAGCATAACGATAATTTCCAGCGATAGCCGGCGATAACAAATCTCACCCTAAGCGCGGCCAGCGATAATTTTCGCTGCCGCTTGATAATATGCCCCAAGATTGAAGAGTCCAAGAATTTGCAAAGTGTGACCAATGTCCACCTTCCCTTCAGCCTGATGACAGTTGGATAACCAACTGGTAGATTAACATGTGACTGACTCACTCCCAGCCCTACATGCCTTGTACAAAATCTCAGCACTTCCACATCAGTGTCAGGCCAGGATGATGATGCTAAGATGAACGTTACCTTGAAATGTTCACTAAATCTTGGTCTCAGTTTTTTATACTGTCTTCTTTTCTAAAAATGTAGCTTAACAGAAGCCACAAACACAAGTCTTGACCCGATTTAATATACCAAACCGTAGAATCGCCATACTGCCTCCTTCCTTTAGTACTCGTGAAATGTAAACGTCCACCCTCTTAAGGGTTAGAGGATGTAAAGTTATCACCCTGAGATATATAACAAATCAGTGCAGCGACCAGACCAAGACAACGAGATGAGGCATACAGGTCTTTCTCTCTCCATCCTGAGGAAAATTGCCCAAACTACCTTTGCCACATATTACAATCCAGTAATGATCTGTATTCAATTACCTCTAAGTCAATGGCGTAATGCAAAATGATGGGCCCTCCTGCAGATTGTGAAGAGAGGCCCCTGATTCTCTCATATCTCACAGGTACTCATTGAAGTTTGGTTGAATGGGGCCCCTCTGAATGGCTATGGGGCTCCTGAACAGCTGAGGGTACCTGTGCAGCGTGACCTGTGCTGTTCCAAGTGCCTTCATCAGACATAGCGAGGCTCTCTGATTCTGCAGCCAGGAAGGAAGCACATCTTGCATGTTTTATGGTAATTTAGGTGCTACCAGCTAAGAACAGGGTGCCAGATGTACTAAGCATTTCAACAGTCGCAAATGCTCCAATTCAGCATTTAGACCATGAAAATGCCTTTTTTTTTTAAATTTGCTAATGCCTTTTTAGGAGTGGGAAAAGTGTTTTGGACTCCATTATTGGTATTTTGAGTGGATACTGATTCGGCTTCCAAATACCAAATCAGTGTCTAATCTATCAATGTTTTGTGACTGAAATCCCGTTGCAAAACATGAATATGTTTCTGAAACCTCAAAGGAGGAGGCAATGCATTCGCAATATGGAAGAGTCTTTCAGCTTTCTTCCTCTCTGTGAATGTAAACTAACAAGCTTTTTGAAGAGTAGGCAGTGCTCCCAGTAGGCAGTGGTCCACGGGACCACTGTCAACTCTTAAACAAACAAAAAGAAAGTAAACCTTTCTTTTTAAGCTCAGTCTGGTTTCCTTTAAGGAAAATAGACAGCATTTAAAAAAGGGTTTCTCTGTTGAAAGGAAATCACAGACTTGGTGTAGAATCAGATGCATTGAATGCATGAGAAGCTCCATCTAGTCCTCCCAGCTCAGTGGCGTAGCAAGAGTGCCACAGTGCCTAATACAACTTAGGAAACTGGACCTGCATCCCATAGTTGGATAGCAAGAACCATACAATAATCGGATCAACGTGGGCCCCTCACACCCCTTGACCAGGGTTCCACTGCACCTGCTGCACTACTCATAGCTATCCCATCATCCCTTTAATGCCCTCTAGTTATAGTAAATTGAAATCTGTTACCTAGCTCAGTATTATTCACGTGGTAGGTCGGATTGCATTTCAGATTTTTAGGAACCGACCTATTAGCACATACATAGGTCGGTTCTTAAAAATCTTTACTGGTCGCAAACCAGATATTTGTACATCTGTCCCAGGATTTCTTAGAAATTCCGGCCTCTGGCACTGAGATCAGAGCATGGAAATACTCCACAGCACTTGAAGTGCAACAGAAAATGTTACAATCCTCCTAGGAACCTACATTCAGGAAATGCCGACTCTCGGTTCTCAGAGGGTTATTGGCTCTGATAATTGTTTTGCAAGACTCTGAACAAGCTTCCAGCAATCATCCATAATTTCAGATTCTACTGGACTTTCAGAAGGTGGTAAATACCTTGCTGTTTCAGCTTTCCTTTTGATCTGCGTGATGCGCCGTGTGCATGCATGCCTCGATGTGTTTACGAGCCATTTAAATCCAAGAAAACAAAAACGTAGGAGCATATTTACCAATATCTCACACAGCGCAACGCAGCAAGTCACATTGCTGCACTGCGTTACAGGAAAAGGGCAGGAATGCGCCGTATTTAATATAGTATCGCACATTCCTGCCTTTTGCCAGAGCTGGCGCACAATGTGCTGCCTAGCGCCAACACAGGCACGATTGCACCATGGTGCAAAGGTGCCTGTGTTGTAAGCAGGATTGTTTTTGTGCAGGAAGGCCACTTCCTGCACAAAAACCATCCTGCGCCACACATAGAAAGAGGAATAAAGAAGGAGAAATAAACATATTTCTTTTTGTTATGCCTCACCTAGGGAGGTGTAGCAGTTTGGGTGCATTTCCAGGTCTACCACTTATGGTAAATCTTGGAATGCACCAAAATCCATGGATTTTTGTGTGGGAACACCCAAGCACCACCTATGGAATGCCTCCCAGGCGCAGAGTAATGCAACACAGTGATTTGCGTTGAGTTGCATTATTCTGAATTTATCAAGCCACTCATGGCCACGCGAAGTGGCTTTGCATGGCTTGATAAATTGCATTTAAGGGCTGCGTCACACGTGCACCTTGTTGCGTGGTGCAAAAGCAACACAACCCTTTCATAAATATGACCCTCAATCTGTCAACCATGCCATCTTCAATTAAGACAGTGAACAAATAACTGTGTCATGCCTGGTACCTTTCCATCTTCTAATCAAATCTGGACTCAGATATTGTATTGCCTTCCTGTAAACATGGAGCTTTCAATTGTCAAATACTGCAAAAATTACCCTAAAAAGAGCTCTGTGTAGCATTCTTCTCATTAATCTTATTACCGTCATTATCTCACTAATTAATTGGTTCAGTCGTTAGAGCTTGAACTAATTAGAAGTGGTACAACAGGTCAGTGAATTAATGCGTCCATTGCAGAGACTCAATTCTAGATCGTTATAACCCAACCGATCATGGGCCCACATCTCTATGCATGCTCTTTCGATGGATCCTGTGAAAAAGGACACCGTTTAGACCGACAGAGCAAACATGGGATATAGAGGGAGAAGGGGACAAACTGAGAGGGCTTCGGGCACATGGAAAGAAGGGGACAATGGGCCGAGCAAAAGTGGACAGTAGACAATGGGACAAGGCAAATAGCAGAATTATATGGAGGAACAGTAGAGACGGAGTGAACAGGATACTGTGTGTAGTGGTACCTACCACAACATACTGCTGCACTCTTACAAATGGCAGGCTATGCCGCATTTGAGGGTGTATAATGATCAACAACTTGTCCTCCATGGAGGTGAGGTGAAGATGTGCTATGGATTCACCACCAGGTAATGTGGGTGATCTGTTAAGCCCAGTGATTTTCTACTTCTTAGGCTTCTTCTTGTCGTCTCTTTTTCTTATCTCCACTCACACAATGGTCCACTGCTCCACACTCATGGCAATCACAGTATTCAAGAGATGCAGCCACATCGTTTTTTTCTAGAGAAGAGAGGTTCTGTGGAGACAGAATAGCTGGACATGATTTCTGCAACTTATCTTTCCACAAAATGGAGCATATTTACAAAAAAAGCGCTGTATTCACAATGATGCGGTGCACCCCTGTGTTTGCCCAAGCTTGCACATAGAAAGCTGCCTAGCGCCAGCGCACGTACCCTGCTGCCATGTTGCAAGGGCGTCTGCGGTGCGATTGTTTATGTGCAGTAAGGGACACCTTCCTGCACATAAACAATCAATAATGGTGATTTGCACTTTCTATGTGTGGTGCTGACATAGAAAGAGCAAAAAACTGAGAGAAATTAATAATTACTCCTTGTATTGCCATTCTAAGACCAGGTATTCCCTGGCATTCGTTTTTGGTGCTGCCTCAGCCTTGTAAATCTGGGACAGCGTCAAAAAGCAATGGGTGTTGCATCTAAAAGCAATGGGTGTTGCCCACTGCAACACCCATTGCATGCCTATTTCAATCAATCAATAAAAATATCTTTATTCGAATATGAAATATCCATAAAAGCACAATAAAAAAAATTCATACATAGCAACGTATTCAAAGCAAAAGGTACAGTACATTTATAACAGTGACTAAAATGGACCATAGTTAGCGGGATATGTCATCTATTAACATTCGATAGGGTGGTTTTAATAACATTACAATAATATACAGTTCTAACGACCTTCATTGGGCACACATAGTTCTACGTGACCGTACGGCTGACTTCAGGAATGATCCAACGCGGAGAATTAATTCATCTTCCGCCAGTTTAAGCACTTCCGTGTAGGCTATCCTGAAGTCGAAAATTGCACGTTTTTTAAAAAAAGGTATCAAAAATCCTTTTGTGAATTTAGAATAAAAACTACAAGAGAATAAAAAGTGCAACATTGTTTGGTTACTGTGTGCGTTGCAAGGGCAGGGCAATGCGTCAAGATCGGAATTATAGCCCAAAGGGAAGCATAATAAATATTTCATAGTACCTGCCCGTAAGCGAAATAGCAACCCTCCTTCCCAGTGTCCTATAGGTTTTAAAAGGTATCTGGCAGGTAAATGAGAGCAGTCCTCTATGGACATATACCTTAAAACTGAGGTTTTCTTGATCTCTCTCCAGTACCTTTCATCGCTATACTTTTTATACAATGCCTCTTGTATCACTTTTTTGTTAGTTAACTCAGATTGAATTGGATTTAAAAAGATGCGCAGGTGGTTTACGCTCTTTAGGCTCTCTTTTACAGCGGCAAGCCATGGTATATCCCTCACATCTAAGGCAGTCAGTTATTATGTCTCTGGTGAGAGTTGCCGCAGTGTTATTCCAAATTGCAACCCAGAACAGTGCCGGACGGGCCCTAATGTAATCTTCAATGTAGGGCAGTTTCAGTTCTCTGTGGCACACATATACAGAGGAAGAAATAGGTGCTCCCAAGAGTTTCTTGCATAGTCTGTTTTCTTCACATTGAATACTACTGCATTTGGTGAAGCCCCAGATTTCTGCTCCATAGGTTGCGGTAGGAGCACACTGTAGTTTAAAAATTTTCTTAAGAGCTAAAACTACTTCAGACTTTTTGGGTTGGGGTAATCCCAGAAGTGTATTAATGCTTCGTGACAGCTTACTTCTGCTATGTGCCACGTGATCAGACCAAGAGCCATTTGTGGCGTAAACTAACCCAAGGTAAGAAAAAGTGCAAGTGCTTTGTAAACTTTCTGAGTTAACAGTAATTTTATTAATAGGGCGCTTTTTCGGACCACAAGCCATTAAAAACGATTTTTTAAAATTAGTCCTTAAATCTAAAACAGCTATAAAATCTACAAAACCTCGTACTAAAATGCGTAGGGCGTTTGGGGTGCGTGCCATTAAAACCGCATCATCAGCATACAATAAGGCGGGGAGTGTATTACCATTTATTCTTGGGACATCGTGGGTAAGTTTTACTAGTGAATCATGCAAATCATTAATATATAGGATAAAAAGAAGAGGTGCCAGAACGCACCCCTGTCTGACACCTCTATCAATTTTAATGTCACTTGATACATCCCCATCCTGGCTAATCCTCACCCGGGCGTGCAGATCTCTGTGCAAATATGCTAAAAAGTGAACTAAAACTTCATCCAGGCCTTGTTTTAAAAGAATGGACCATAGAGCGTGACCTATTGACAAGGTCAAACGCAGAGGTGAGGTCCATGAAGGCGAGATATATAGGAGATTTATTTGCAACAGTGTACTTGCCAATAATCAGATTTAGATTCAGGCACTGTTCCACTGTGCCTACTTTACTTCTAAACCCCAGTTGACACGGCCTTAAAATATTATCACCCTCAGCCCATGACCTTATCTTGTTATAGAGAATCCTTCCCAGGATTTTCAGGGTGTTGTCAATGAGGGAGATAGGTCTATAGCAACTGGGGTTAGAACGATCGCCCTTTTAAAAATCGGTACAATGATGCTCATGGACCACGTACTCGGAATTATATCATAGGTTAAATTATTAAAAACATTTAATAAGAGGGGTGCCCAAAAATCTGGTTTATTTTTAATAAGATCGATGTGCAACCCATCAGGGCCCGGCGCTTTATTACCCAAACTTTGTTGGATTGCATCCTCCACTTCTAGCAAAGTTATATCTATTGGGGTAGGCGCATGATATTCATATGAGTCCTCTATTCCAATTGGGGCCGAATAGATTTTGGAGAAATGAGCCACCCATAAGTCGCTAGTTATATTACAGCTGATAGCAGTCAGGGGATGTCCTAATGTAATAATGTTTTTAACTGCCGCCCAAAAGCCGTTTCCCTTTTTTGAAGATGCACTACACGCTAAACTATCCCAATGATTTTTTAGGATTTCATCTTTCCTTCGTGTGGTTACTGTCTTGTAATGGTGCCTCAGGGATTTAACGAGTGCCCGATCTCTGGGGGTCGTTGACAGTGCCTTGCGGAGCTTTCTATTGGCTAGTGAACAATCTCTATTAAACCATCTCGGTCCCGTTCGAAGTTTCGTAATAGGCCTTGACAACAACCGTTTAGTACCCTCGCACAATTGGGTGAAAGCACCAATTACATCGGGATTATGATCTTTAAATGACAAGCAGGTATCGACAAGTGGTGAGAGAGCAGTTAACATATTGACAAATAACTTGTTATTATCAATTCCTCGCCAAACTAATCTCAGGTTATCTGTGGAGGATGACAAATTCCTAGCGCCACACTCCTTGTTGTTTGCAGGCTTAGGGGCAATTTTCAATAATATTTTAATAGGATTGTGATCGCCATGGTGGGTCGGTATAACCTCTGCACTTAACAAACTATCTTCTAAAATGGAGGAAATAAAAACATAATCAATAGTGGAGGCACAACCCCTGCCTCTATATGTCGGTTCGATACGATTATCTTTATCGGGGATGGCAGCGATATCCATAGTATTAATTAGGTTATGGTTGCATAGATGGTCTAATAATTCTATACCCCTAGTGCACCGAGACAAACTAGTAGTCGGGAATATTGGTAAGTTATTACTCATTGGAATCCTAGCATTAAAATCTCCCCCACACAAATGCCGACGACGTTAGTAAAAGCCTTGAGGTTTTGTAGAGTTAAAATAAAATTGAACAAATTATTAAAATTGATATTTGGCACGGAATAAAAATCATTATTATAAAAGTTAATTAAACATATAGAAATGCCCCTCGTATAGATCAAAGCCTGTATATTATCATTTCTTGTATCTAAAACATTTACAGTACCACCTGTTAAAGTTTTCACCCAAATCGAAAGCCCGCCAGATGGTCGCCCTGCCTTGGGAACCGGCACAACAATATTAAAACATTGAAACACTTCTAAATAAAAATCCTGAGTGGCCCAGGTTTCCTGCATCATTATAATGTCCTGATTTTCGACTATTTCAATCCAGTCTGGTAAATTCATTTTAGATGCCAGACCGGCAACGTTCCAACTAAGTATACTCAGTTTACGGTTGATGCCGGTCCTAGTTGGATTTGGACGTCCTACCAGTGGGCATACATCAGGTAGACTATTAACTTCATTTAGTGACTGGGCGGGTGCAAGTCAATCTTGAGTGTCTAAAGAGGACAAAGGCAGGAACCTGTTATGCCTCAATAGAGATGCACCATCATTCATTTGTGAGCTAAAAATTGGTTTGTAGAAATATCCCAATGGCAGCAGAAAAATATTACTGGGCCCGTATATGTATCTTCCTGTACCTTTAGTAGGGATTTCACCATTGCAGGGTTTCGAAAGTTAACAACGATACAGTTCCCCTCGATATTTTTAACAGAGGACCCGACCCAGCTTATCCTTCGAACCATAATAATATTATTTGCGTCAGCCACCTTGTATCCTTTATGTTTGGATAACCAATCAACGCATTTATTGCGGAGTTGGTACCATGTCTCAGTTTGATTTTTCTTAAGAGCGGGTACGCCTGCAAGTACACAGACAAATGGGCAGGATGCAGGTGGGAGGTTCAGTATATCTTTTCTGGCTTGGGTATCTATAGTGTTTGCTTGGGTTGGAGCCCCCCCACATGTATTGAGATCCCTTGGGTTAGGTCTCTCTGTGTTAGCACGCGTCGTGCTGCTAAAATCTAACCATGTGTATAAAGTTGTAACTGGCAAAGTATTTAACCCTACAGTATTAGGTATATTCCCTGGAGTGGCAATAGCCTTTGCTATGAGGCATTCTTTTACCTTCTCACAAGTAGAACATGTCCCAAGTGGTGGTAACAGTGGGACTGGTGGGGCGGGAACATGTGGTTGAGGGGCAATGTCAACTAATGTCAGACTTGATTCCACCCCTCTACTGATGCAGGTTTAACATTCTTAAGTTGGGAGCATAATTTATTTGACAAAGTGTCCAGCCTATCAAGCCGTTTCCACAAAGCACAGAAATTAGAGTCAATCAGGTCTTTAATACGCCCAAAGATACTATTGACGATGGTGTCAATAAAGGTCTCACCCAAGCTGTTATACGGAAGAGAGGGCAGTATGGTGCCCGTCTGAGTGCTAACAGAGTTCCTTAGTTCTCCATGGTGTGAAGAGTCAACAAATTCAGGATTCTGGGCCTGAGTCTGTAAAGGCGTGTTTAACCAAGTACTCATAACAGAACGAGTAGAGCCAGTACGAGGCGGTTGTTTTCTCTTCAAAGGGGCGGGCTTTACTGTTTTCCTTTTCCTCTTTGCACCCGCACACACTATAGCACTAGCCATGGGGGGATCCTGGTCAATTGCAATGCTAATGGCCTTCGGGCTCTGAGTCAAAATAGCTTCATGTCCAGGCATAGAACCTGGGCTGGGAGTCGATAAGTTCGTCGGATGAGCATTCCGAGCGCTATAAAGCAGAAGAGAGCCAGCTGTATCAACCAATTCGGTCCCTAACATAGGACCATCATGCAATGCCTCAATACCAAGGGACAGTCTCCTCTCCGTTAAATCAATTTCATTAGAGACTATATTCACCGCCGTTTCCAGCATACTATCTATACTTGTAATGACTGGGTGGGGCGGTATTATATCTGTTCTCTTCCCCATGGTAGAGGTTTGTTGAGCAGCTGGGATACAAATGTTCAAAGGGCAATGCTCACCTGGTTCAATGCCACCGGCGAAAGAGGGATGGCCCAGCCCGGCCTCTGTCGGACACTGCGGGAGGCCGGGTCGCAACTTATCGCACCTCCTGGCGCCGCAATAACGATGTCAGCAGGCGTCTACCTGCGCCTGCTGGGAAGTGTAGTCCCTTGTGTCCGGTGCCGTTCCCCTCACGGCAGGACCTTAGCGCCAATGAGCCGTTCCCCTCACGGCTGGTAAGAGGAGAAGGAGGACTGAAGGAAAGCCGTTCCCCTCACGGCAGTATCTGCTGACAGGTAAGCGCGTCCCGAGCTATATAAAACTGCTTACAGCGGCGATTTCGTAGTTCCTGGAAGCCTGCAGCACCACAATAGCAGCACAGTACAGCTGTGGTGGCCGCGGCAGCGACGGCGGTGGTGGTTTTGGCATGCCTATTTGCAGCAGAGGACTGCGGCGGGAAAGGGCAAATTTATAAGGTGGCATTAAGCCACAGTAAGTGGCTTAGTGCCAACGTGTAAATATGGGAAATGGCGCTAGGCCACCGGAGCATCAAAAAAGTGACGCTCCGGTGGCGATAGGGCCTTGTACATATGCCCCAATGTGCCTTGATGGTGATTGAGTCCAGGAACTCAGCAGCAGAAGACAAAAGAGCCCATGGGCTAACCACACCTGTTATTTGTATCTTTTGATTGTTTATTTATGCTAATTGTGGAAAATGTGGACTCTAGTGAGTGGTAATGTCATTTCAAACTATTGAGAATTACCGCTGTTGATTTTTCACCATGATGTAATTTCAACTCAAAGTGTATGTGTGAGCATATTCATGCACTCTAGCAAAACTCAATGCTGCATGAACATATACAATTACTCACACTTGTCTGCACTTACATGTACTGATGCAAACATTTACATGCATAAATGCTACCACAATATTTCCAACATGGAATTTTTACGTACAAATAATGGGGGAAACATCATATGTTTAAGCACCTCAAACTTACAGATGGATTCTTTGCAAGTCCTGTGCATTTGTAAATGTACTCAAGTGTAGATTGCAAGTCTATGCATGTATATATTTTCCTTTTTAAGGTATAGTTTGACAACATAGCTGTCTGCAAGACGAATTGTTACAAACTATTTAAAATGTACATAGAGTGGGTTTTGGCTCCAGTCCAGATAAGCAATGGTCTATCACCTTGTGTTATTGGCTGTTTGCTGTATCATTCCATCTTCCAGGAGTTGATTCTATTGGAATATATGAGGGACTATTTTACATCTTCAAAGTACACTCAATTATCACGCTGTTTGTCGCATTTAATTTTATCTCTCATATGCATGCTTAACAGAAATCAATCCTTATTTGCTACTGTTTCCTCATCATTGGCAAAGCCAATAGGACAAACTGCTATTTTAGAAACAGCCTTTATGCATGCAAGACAAATAAACAGCATTCGTGAAAAGCTGTGTTTACATGTACTGCCACACTGAAGCCAAACCTTTTGGCTTTTGCCACTAGTTTTTTTCTAAAGATGAGGTCTTTCAAGTTGGAATGGCAGAATCTTTTGTGTCATTCTAAATGTACAAATGGAACTAGTGAGAGGCAAATACAGGCATACATCGGAGCTACATCAAATCTATTATCTCTGGGATACGGTTGTTCAATTAGGCAACTCTGTATGACACCTCCAAAATGAAGATATCCTGGGTAATCATGCTGCTTCTCCTCATACTGGACAAATAATGTGAAATTGCCAAGGGGAAGAGTAGGTGGAGCACTGGAATATATATGGAGTTTTACACTTAGCAGGAAACGAGAGGTTTTGTTTTTACTGTACACAACGAAGAGTGGACCTCATCCCGTATATGTGCCCAGTATTGGAGAGCACTTCTTACACAAAAGATTATCCTGTCTTAAGTAGCACCAATTATGTAAATGTGGAACGTGCAGGGCACAAGGCTCCATCGGCAGTAATACTATGCAGACATAGGTCTCTGTTGGGTTTCCTCCCACCTAGGTAGACCTCATTTGCATGGGAGCATGTGCCAAGCAAATTGCAACACTGTGGTGTGATCCCCTTTTCAATGACCATGTCGTTGGTTGAAGAAGAAAGAACCCTCATACTAAGATCAGAATCCTGGCAGTGGCGTAACATTAGTCCCCACAGCCCCTGCAGTGGGGGGGCCCGAGTTCCAGGGGGACCCCTCAGCACAGTACACTGGGTCTGGAACAGGGGCGGCTCCTCCATTAGGGTGGAGGAGCGTCACCCTACTGCTTTCTAGCAGTGCGAGCAGCAGAAACATAAAATGGTATAACTACCATTTTATGTTTCTGCTTCTCGCACTGTGAAGAAGCAGAAGGGTTTGGTTGGGGGCGGGTCTGCTCGAAAGCAGGGGAGGAGTGGCTTGCCCAATGCTGTGGGCCCTGACTGTTTAGTCGGCCCTCTGGAGCCGACCAAACCAGTCATGCGCACTCTCCCTTTTCTCTATGGAGGCTGCATGCAGCCTACATGGAGAAAATGACCTCCCCATAGGCGCCCGGCTGGACGCCGTCCCCACCGATCACACAGCTCCCATTGCAGCATTGTGATTGGCTTAGGGGAGGGAGGCTGCCTGTGGCTGCTACCTGTTCATGAGAGCAGCAGGAAAACGCGGGCCCCGGCCAGGAGCTGAGGCGGTGCGGGACCCGGGAAGGTAAGTTTTTAAAAATTTTAATTAAACCCATCCCGCCTCCCCCCCGCTAACCCGCGCGACCCCCCCCCCGCGAGTTATGCCAGCCATGACTGGTCTGGGACCAAAGTGGTAGGTGGTGGGCCGGGGAAGGGCTTCATGTACTTTGCAAGGGGGCCCCCCTCGAGTAGTTCTATCAGAGAGCCCTACATTATTAGGTGGACCTAAGTGGAGGAGATTCTGAAAGTCCTCATACCCAAAGAGGGTAGAGCACAGGATCTACCTGCACCCGGCTGAGCTAATTCTGCCTCGTAGTCTGCTGTACTGCTGGCTCACTTTTGTCGGGTAGACAGTAAAGCTGTTATTCAAGTGTTAAGAGATTTCTACAGGAAATTGGTCCCTGCTGTGGAATTGTTACTCAGTGGGTGGTTAGGGTTCTGCAAGATCAGTCTGTAGGCAATCCAGAAAGGAGTAACTTATCAACCAGTCCCTTGGCGAGAGCTCACACATCTTGTCAGTTATTTGTGACTTTCTAAAACGTCACGTACACCTGAGGCAATCTGGCACTATAAAGATAATCATAGATACAATTTTAATAAATGACAGCAACCATAACAGGCATGGCAAGTTTTACAAGGCTAACCTAAACTTTAATAAACTTGTGTGTTGCCGAATAATAAACCGAAGTGAATTCCAATGCACTGTAGATGCCACGGAGAATGCCTTGCCACCTACAGTTGCTTGTGTAATTTTAGGGCATGTTTAGGGATTGATGTGCTGATTTTAAGGAGTGCTCTGGACGATGCCAATGAAAATGACAGAGAAGGTGCCTCTGCTTATTGATGGTTTAATACCAAACACTTTGAAGAACTGGCAACCAGCCCAGTGATGCTAATACTGTTGTAATATGAGCCTGTGTGGATAAGCCCAGAATCAATCATGTATCTATGTGCCCACCTGGCAGATGTCAAGAGAGGATACATACTCCCAAACGTAATAAACCCAGCACAAGATGGGTAAGATGTAGGCGGTTAAGGAGTAGTACTAGAGATCATTGAAGGCAGAAGCCAGTAAATGAATTGCCCACTCAAGGATTGATCACGAGTCAGGCAGATGGCTTTCACTGGGAGAGATATCACTCCTACCAATGTAGAGTCCCTTTGTTTCAAGGTAAACACAGGTGGGGTGAAACCTGCCAAAAGCAGATGGAACTATCAGATAGAAAATGTCCTGTTAGCAGGGGAAAACATGGCTAAACAGTCACAGTAAGTCAGTGGCTGAATGTTGCTTCCTGTTACCGGGTCATCATCTTATAATTAGGGGTGGGCACAACTCGCAGAATTCGATTCAGCAGAATTATGCAGAGTTACATAAAATTTCTGTGAGATTCCAGGGAGTTTAGCCAACAGGCCGGAACAGGCATGTTCGCCTACTCGCGCTGTGTTTTAGCACTAGTTGCACGTTCTGCGCTGCAAAATCAGCACAAACAGCAGCATGAGGTGTGCCTGAAGGCGCAGCAACCCAAATTGATTTTGCTGCCACTCAAGTAGATTATCTACTCGAGTGGAAGTCTTCTGACTGCGAATGGTCACAACCACCCACGTTAGAAAGATCTTACCAGATGTCCTCCTAGCGACCAGAAATCGCGCTAGGGGATGCCAAATCTCACTTGCGCTTGCCAACTTACTGTTCTGGAGCCACACACGGGAAAATATTCTGCCACATGGAGATTTGCGCAATTTGGCCAGAACTTGTACCGCGGAGATGCCAAAATTCCGCTATTTCCATGAGCGGCATGGAATATTCCACCAACACCTACACATAATGGCACAGAAATGATGGCGGGATACTGCACGGTCCAGTAATTGTGGGTGCAGTATTAGCTCCACACAATTACTGTGCCACTCATGATGGGCCTTTTAGTGGTGGTGCAGAAAACTGTCAATGAATTCAAAAGGTCATAGTTCAAACACATGTCAGTAATGGTGAGGAGTGCTGAGGGGTGTAAGAGACCATGCTGTATGTGCGATCAGGTAAATGGGTAGTCTACTCTTCTGACCTCAGACAACAGCATGACCATTTCAAGTTAAGAAGTTGAAAACAATCTGTTTTGTCAGGCCTTTCTGAGGTCAAGTCCTTAATCAACGAGTATCCGAATATAATTGTAAATCAGTGAATCCTGAGGCTGTATGTCAAGCTGATCTATGCCTGTTGGAACTACCTTGTAATAATTACATGAAGCAAGTAGTCGCTGTCTTATTTTGCATGTTTCAGATGTAAAAGCTGTTACACAGACGGAGGAGTAGTGAATTGTGATCCAAAGGTGGCACGAGCTCAGTGAAAAAATACTGCCCTCACTCACAAAATTGTGACATGCTTCATCATTGGGCTTGCTTCAATACACCCTCGTGCAGACCAACGCCTGGGGTGGAGCAAAGGAAGGGTAAGACAATACAAACATGAGAGAAATAATATGTACAAATATATGTTGGGATCACCGAAAGAAAAGTGCAGTGAAGGTTAAAACTAGCTCTGTGGTGTCTCTGCTCAACAATTTATTCCTGGACCCACCGGCTAGGTCTAAAAACGCGAAGGATGGTGGTGACAGGAAAGAATTAAGAGTTCCTTCACCCCTCCTTACTGCCAAAGTGTCGACATGTTTCTTCCGTATTTGAAGTGCCCACAGTGTTGGGTCACACCGGCATTCCTTTTTTGTGAATCGCAATTAGGTAATTGCTAATCAGAATGTACGTTGTACCAGAAAAAATAGCGACTCGCAAACGAGTCACATCTTTATTTTAGAAATTGCAATTTCCAAAATTGTGAACGCAGTCGCAAATAGCCAGTGCGGTCGCAAACATGGAAACCTGCTTCCTGGTTCAGGGTGATGACCCCAGGTGCCTGTATTGCCTCAGCCCCTGGTGCAGTCAGCCGAATTGCTATGGCCCATTTTGTGAACTCTCGGCCTGGAATTAAATTAATTATTTAGGTGCCTTTTCAGATGGAGTTCTGGTCCTGGGGAGACCCATCAAAATGAATGTGTGGGTCAAAACATCAACATTATTGTGGGGATCAATTGCAATAATTGCGGTGTCTGGTACAGCATTTATGCTGGACTGATATGTTTGAATCATGTATCCCCACACTTTATATATGTATTATATTGAAATTGTTGGACCACTGCCCTTTTGAGCACTGTGCCGTCTGCACTTTATGAAAACATTATTTTGGAACTTTTTTCAAGAAAAAATAAATTTGTGATTTTTGTATGTGATCAAAATATTGGCATATACTTTTACCTCATGGGGCGACTGGAGTGAGTCCCATTGAGCCATATGTCCTTTGTTTGAATATACTCAGGTTCCAGTAATAGGGCAGACTGGGGTTTGGTCCTGTGTTTCTTCTTTGCAAGTTCAGGGTCTGCAGCAAAAACAAATGAAAATCATAAACAAAAACTTACAGAACATGCAGCAAACCGTTTCTGTGGGATTGGATTAATTGCCAAATAAACAATCTAGGATGGACACTAAAATGGACAATTTAAAATGTTCCCTAGAGAAATTAGGCCAACAGATGGCAGAGAACAATGCCTATCAAAGGTGAAGAGAGGAGCAATGCAGCATGTGTGGATGACTTAACAAGGCCTATTGGAAGGTTAGCATATTCTCGACTTTATCAAGACAGACTGTAACTCTACAGGTGGAAATGGACCGCTTCTGTGGGGATGTATCAAGTGGCTTAGGGCAGATTACCACTGCTGTGGAAGCTGTACAACCTGCCAAAATTGCAAGTGGAGTAGGTGCAGAACCTCCTGATAGTGTGGATATGTCCAGGGTCAGCAGCATCTCTGCCAAAGATGCACTGTGCTGTAAAGCAGTAGCAGCCATGCTCCTGCACCTCAACATGGTGGCACATTTCATTCTGGATGCAGTCACAAAACCAATGAAGGGCACAGAACAGGGAATACATACACTGGTGTACTTTTCTCATGTCGGTGCTGTAACCAATTTTCTTATTGACATTATGTTACATTTGTACGTGACAGTTACAGATTATTTCTAAACAGCTGCAAAATGTCTGACAATAAAGCTATCTTTACTGTGGATCATCAAACAATTGTCGTACAATTTTTTTAATCCTGTACATTCACAAATGACATTGAGAAGTAATGTGTGGCAATATGGTCCCTGCACCTCCTCCCCTCCACTGCTCAACTTTCATCTGTAGGCTGCTGAACAGATGGCCCAGGTTCTTCATGCTCTGATTCCAACTCTGAAAAAGTGATTTGTAAGCCTCTCATGGTGGCAATATTGTGTAGGACGGCACACATTGCTACTATCTAACATGCAATTTCAAGTACATATTGTAAGGCACACCTACTCTTATGTAGGTACCGGAAACGAAATCAGTAGGCCACATGTCTGCTCGGTCACAGTCCTGGTGTGACGATGTCCATTGTTGTATTGCTGTTCATTTTGGGAGGTGGGGGAAAGGTATGGTGTCACAATACAGGGACTTAGGGCAAACGCACTATCACCTGAAACATACATTAGTGTGGGTCTACATATATATTGAATTGGATAACCAAGAACATTTCTTTGTTTACATTTCATTTAATTACCTATAAAATATCCTTCATCAAACTCTCTTCTTTCCATCCATCTGTGCATTCCACTGTGCCCAAACATGCAGGAGTCATGGGTGCTTCCTGGACATTGTGACACAATATCAGTTATTATATGGTGTGCGTCGCATACCACTTGAATATCGAGGGATTGTGCATTTTTCCTATTCCTAAAAAGATATTCAAGATGGGATGGAGGACAATTAGCAACACATGTCCCATCTATACACCCTATGACCTGGGGAAATTTGGCAACCCTGTAAAGTTTTAATTTAGTACTTTGCATTTCCTGAGCATTCCTGGGTAGGTAAAAGCAGTGGTGGATTTAGAGAAGCATGGCATCTAAGAATGCATGGAAAAAATGTGAAAGCACACTTTGAGACACCCCTTCTGCAACAGCAATCACCACCCGGTAACTCCCAGAGGCCAATAGGTGTAACGAGCACAACACATGAACATGAGTGGGGATTGAATTTCGGCACAGAGTACTGCTTTCTAGACGTGGCTTTAAAAGGGCAATAATCTCTAATATGATATTGCTACATAGCCATTATTTGTCAAATATTTCTTCCGGTGTTAGTTGAGAAATGGTCAGCCTGACTGAAAATCCTCTCTTGCCTCTGCCTCCTCCTCTGCTGAGCAGCCAGTATTTGCATCCTCTTTGCAATCACACACAAAGCAGCCATTGTGGAAACCCCTGATGCATTCATGTAGTTTGCACACAGTTTCTGCCTGGTTTGAATTGGTGGTACATTGCATGTGCAAACTGGCCTTTTTCCAACCGTTTGTGAGTCGCATTTAGGGATTCTATAATTGCGATTTGCTATTTTGGTTCCCAAAAATTACTGAATCGCAAAAATGTTGCATCGCTAAATTTAAATTCTGAATGGCTTTCATACATCACATAACAACACTTTTTCAGTCGCAAACCGTTTTGCGACCGATTTGCAACTTGCAATTTCTTCGTACATCAAGCCCCAAATTAATAATCTAAATAAAGGCCTCAATTATTGCCTCATAGAAATAACATTTTTACTTCGAGTTATTGACAATTAAGGGACGCACAATTGATCAGTAGAGCTAGTTGCTTGCTTTGAAGGTCAAGGAGGAGGTGCCACAGACAAGTGTTGCTCAGCAGACCTTTGCTGCAGACACTGCCCCCTCAGCCTCATCCATAGAAGTCTGTAGAGAGCTGTATACCCTAAGTCTTCAAGATGACTGGACGTGACCCAGGCGCGCAACGCCCATTGGGCTCAAAGGGCTTCAGCCCCTCCCGTCGTGTGTGTCAGCCCGGGCTGAGACAGCTTCCCGGGCACACTCACAGCCGCACCCGAGTACTTCACAGGTCTTTAAAAGACCATTTACTTTTTAACGAGGCTTTATTGTTCTTTCACCCCTTCTTAGAGCCTCTGCATATTCACTCTGCCGATTGCTGGAAGAATTAGCCCCCCCCCCCTAAATTTTTATTAGCTCCCCCCGAAATTTCACTCTAGTTGCGCCTCTGACGTGACCCACTGAGTGGATCGCACCGACTTGGCGTCCTGCAGCGAAATACTGCCTTTACATCACTACCTACCTTGTTTTCTTGACACTGAGGGGCATATTCTCAAGCCCCCATCGCCACCACAAAGTCACTTTCAGTGACGTTGTGGCGATAGGGGCTTAGCCCTATTCACAAGGCAGCGTTAAGCCACGTTAAGTGGCTTAACGCGGCTTAACGCTGCCTTGTGAATAGGACCCCCTTCACGCTGTTTTTAGCGTGAAGGGGGCGTGCAGTGGGTGTTGCGGTGGGCGTTCCACCGCAACAACCATTGAGTTTGACGCTACCTCCTATTCACAAGGGCAGCGTAAATAGGAGGTAGCGCCAAACCTAAGACCAGGACAAATCTGGTCTTAAGGTGGTGAAACGAGGAGAAATGCTTTATTTCTCCTCGTTTCTGCTTTTTCCATGTGTGCTGCCTTGTGCAGCCCGCATGGAAAAAGCAAAATGCCATGGATGGTTCATGTACAGGAAGGTGTCCCTTCCTGTACATAAACAAACCTTTTCTTAAAATGCCGTTTTGTAACTTACATGTGTGCTGCATGAAGCAGCACACATGTAAGTTACAAACTGGCATTTAAGGTTTGTTTATGTGCAGGAAGGGACACCTTCCTGTACATAAAAAACCTCCCTGCTTGCAGACACTCTTGCACTCTGGTGCAAGGGTGCCTGCGTTGGCGCTAAGTTGTGAAACTTAGCGCCATCGCAGGGGGAAACGCCAGGCTGCACGATATCCTTGAGAATAGGGTGCAGCCTGGCGTTTCCGAAGTGGCGGAGAGAGGCGTTAAGCCAAGAAGGCTAACGCCTCTCTCCGCCACTTCCTTGAGAATATGGCCCTGAGTATGGTGTCTCCAGATTCGGCAGTGGAGTAAAGGCACCAGGTAACCATTGGAATGATTGATGAGATTTTGATATCGGCTCCGGCTCCCGTTTAATAACCCTTCTACATGGACATCACTACTGTCTGATCCATATACATGTGCAAGTATCTGTACGTTACAGTTTAGTGAAAAAATTAAATGAATAACGACATTTAGGTGCAATAACGCACCTTCCTGTTGTGATAACTTAATTACTGAATCAGGGTATTTCCCCTGGATATGGCGCAGCCCTCTAAATAAGGGTCAGATTGAGGTCGGTGGTCCTCTATTCTCAGATTTTGTGTCATATAATCAAGTGACCAACTGGCTGTATGTGATTTATCATCCAATATAAATCAATGGTGACATTTATTGTGGAATCGTGAAACACTCTAGTAAGTAATCATGTTTTAACATGAAAGCTCGTTTAATTAAACTATGTATTGAACAGCTGTCTTTTGAGCGTAAAAATATTACTATAAAAAGCTGCTTCCAGGATAAAAATCACTGCATTTATAAATTATTATAATTCTATTGTCCTAAAGGAGCCTTTCCTCCGCACTGTCAGGAACATTTTTATTTTATTGAAAAGTGCCGAAGACGAGTCTAACTTACAAACGATAATAAAGCTATAACATACACTGATTAACAATGCTATATATCAATAAACGGAAAATCTGGGGCTGCTACCATGGGAACCGGAGATGTCAGTAAAAGCGATTGAATAGTGCGGAAAATGCATGCAAATTAATTTGAAAGGATAGACATTCAGTAAAAATTTAAACAATATGCAATAACAAGGTAAAGGTAGAAACCTCTATAGCATCTGGCGTACCTTGTAAAAGTCTATCACGGCAAAGGTAAAGGAGATCTATGGATCTTCCACTGAAGAGCACTGTCCCTGGCCATTGTACATCCATAATTAACCCTTAGGTGATTTACCTTCACGTGGAACTAGTTATTTATGTGAATAGAGAAGGCAGCTTTATGAACTAACAGAGTAACTCTGAGCCTTTCAGCTTGTAAGGTCATTGGAGACCCTGGCCTACATCCCCCTGCTGTAGGGCTGCCTTCCATACCAAGAGATCCCAGTCTGACTGGCCTGGCAGGGACCTCAATGCCTAAAGTACATCGGCCAGTACAGAACGAAATAAACATGTACCTGTGGTGCAGGGATATTTCTCCCTGTGCCTCAAGAACATTTTGCTATTTTTCTGCCTGGAACCACCATGGGACGTCATAAATTTGCAAACACATATCAGGGGAGTGGTTTACAGACACTTGAAGATGTAAGGTATCTACAGGTATAAGAACCTCGAACCAAAGGCCATATGTACAACAAGCAGGAATTGCGATTCTTACTGAATTGCAAGTAGGAATTCGCAATTCCTAATGTAAGAAAACGTATATCTTGTAAGTAGCAATTCCCAGTGTGCCACAAATTGACCTACCTCATGAATATTTTAATGAGGCTGGTCACAGTTTGTGACCAGCAGTGGCTCCTCTGCCGTTGCCCTACTGTTTTTCAGCAGTGCAAAAAAGGAAAAATAAAATGATAATAGCATGTTGTTATTGTCCTTTTGTTCTTCCGTGTTGAAGCCTGTTTTAGGGTGGGGCGGGGCTTGGCTGTCGTCACAGCCAGCAGGGGGAGGAGGAAATATGTGCATGTCCCCCCTTTCATCATGACTTGTGCAGAGCGGACCCACCACTGCATCAGCACCGTCACTTTAGTCCACTGCAGAATCACATTGCTAGACGGACATCACTCTGCAACCCAGGAGCCCTAAAATATAACGCTGTGCTGCGTGCAGCAAGCATGGTATCCTCCATGAAGTAGGGGAAACAAAAATTAGTGGGAAGAAGGAATGGGCAGAATGCAGATTCAAAAAACATCAGACAAGTATGCCAAAGTTTGGGATAAAATGTGTACCAGGTAGGGAATCATACGTGTATTTGTGAAATACGAGTTTATACAAGGGTTTGTTGGTGCTATATACCAAATGCTTATTACCCAACTCAATGGTACACATACTCTGGTCACTTTATTTATTTTCCTTAGGGTTCTTATTTTTAACTACAGCTTGGATTTACTTATGCTCCCATTCAGCTATCCTGGTCTTGCTAACGTCTTTCAAGTATTTGTTTTATGTGATTTGTTTTCACGAAGTGCTTGTAGTAACTGCTGCAGCATTCTTGCCAGTTTCAGGCAGGAACTTTAATTATTAAGAGCAATTTTGTGAAATCGCATATGTGTGTAAAAGATCAGGAGAGCAGCTTTCAAATATTTGCATGGATGAGCATTTAAAATCTTAACATTTTTCACACGTTTGTTCATTCAGTTTACCTAAGAATGTAAGCAGGATAATGTCCCTTCTCAGTGCTTAATTTGTAAAAAAAAAAAAAGAAGTGCCAGGGCCCTGGTCAGGAGGAGGCTCCTGGAGCTTGCACCACACATTGCCCCTGCCAGTGCTGCTAATGGCCATCATCACACTCTTAAAAGTGTGACAAATCAGCCTACTCTAGGCCCCAAAGCTATAAGAAAGGCTTGGGCGGCAGTTAACAGTCATTTTTAACAGCGCCACCATGTGGCAGACCAGTACAAGCCCCAGTGTTGACAATTAAGTGCCGGTGCTGAGCACCGGAAACCACTGGCTCAAATTAAGCACTGTCCCTCCTAGATGTGGAGAACAGCATGTCTGAGATGCAGATTGTTGTATGGCAGTTATTTTAAACCGGGCTCTTTTTTTCAGCTCCACATTTCTCTGTCTCCCCAATTAAATCAGGTTGAACATAACACTATTTTCTTGGAACAGCCGTGGCATTTGCTAAATACAAGTATGTGAATAAAAAACAGATTGTGCTTTTGGTATGCACTTATTATAAAAATTGTACTACCCGCACAAACATGTACCTTATTTTTACACTTGCAAGTGTGTAAATCTTGTGGACTGCTATTGCAGTTTCAAAAATAGTGAGTTACTTTGTTTTCTTCTAATCCAATCCAGAGTCATGAAGAAAAATATCACCCTTCACTCTATGTTCATTAACAGTCCATCGGGAGCTCTTCTACTGTCAGTGGAAGATTTCTTTGCTTTGAACACGACTTAAGGCTCCCTGCGCAGTGAAAATGGCACTGTGCGCCGCCACCCATGCATGCAGCTTAGAGGGAACACAGGCTACAAGGAACTGATGCACCTTTAATATTGTTGATAGTAACCATACTGGCTAAAGTGCAACTGACATTAGCTTTTGAGCAATACTTCACTTAACTCTGGTTTCCTTAAGACACCTCATACATGATCCCGAAAATGCTGTTAAGACATCTTGAGTTGCAGGTGATATTGGCAGCATCAAGGACATTCTGACTTGGCAAAGTCCCATCTGCACAATTCAGCGCTCTACTCCTAGCAGGATTCGTACCGCCAGGAATAGAGGTAGATCCTTTTCTCATTTGGCTCCTGCTTTCTGGAATGAAATGCTTTCTGCTTCTGATTGCCTCCTGTTAGAAATGGGATTTCTGGTTGGCTAAGGCTTGCGCCAAAGCCAAGCAGAAACCACCACTCTAGTCAGGGCAAGGGAGTTACACACCCAAGATAACCCCTGCTCACCCCCTTGGTAGCTTGGCACGAGCAGTCAGGCTTATCCCAGTGGCAATGTGTAAGCGTTTGCGCAACACCCACCCAGCAACAACATACTATGCACACCACAAAAGGAACTCCACACAAGGGTATATCAAAAATAGCCTTTGTATTCTCATAATACATTAGAATAGTATTCACATAATACACATGGTGCCAACTGGCACTGGGCAATATCTACAAGGGATTATTTACACATGACAGGGCCACGTGGGCCACTGTCAGAACCATCACTTACTGAACATATCATAAATGTAGGGCATATCATAAACGTACAACCAGTAATCACTGGTAACCACTATACTCAGCATCAGCCTGTA
The DNA here is from genome assembly GCA_963921515.1 of Calotriton arnoldi. NCBI lineage: Eukaryota > Metazoa > Chordata > Amphibia > Caudata > Salamandridae > Calotriton > Calotriton arnoldi. The sequence goes on along the minus strand of CAWUFW010000731.1, from coordinate 3,257,969 downwards.
ACATAAACCACATTATGCCCAGTATCACATTAGGCGCAAAATACATTATACGCCAACCTCACCAGCATAAATACATTATGCAATCATCTCATAAGTCTAAACCTATTAGACACTAACATCCTAAGCATAAATCACTTTAGGCATAACCCACAGTAGAGAATAACTCACAACCTAAACGCATTAGGAAATAATAACCTCACAAGCATAAACACATTATGCAAAACCTCATAATCATAGAAATACATTTAGAGGTATGAAACAGGGTGTGTAAACCATAGTAAATGCATCAAATTTCCTAGCACCACATTTTAGGACAGAAATCACATTAGCACCTACCCTCACGGTAGAAACCATAGCAGAGGCATAAATCACATTAGGGCCTGGCGCCCTACAATCCTAACAGTCCCCTTGGTCAACTGGCCATCTCAAGAAGGGGGCTCAAATGCCCTATGTCCAAAGAGTCAGGGCGCGCTGCCAAAGCAGCGACAGTCAAGGGTGCGCAATCTGCGAAGACCTAAACGTAGCAGCTGGCACTAAGTGCTGCGCAGCTGTGAAGAAGGGGGCAAAAGGAGTGCATCTCATTCCTAACTTCAAAAGACATGCCCCCAAAGAAAGAATGGCCTAAACGTAGCAGCTGCCCACTACTTGCTGGGCAGCTGTGAATATCAAATGGGGGGGGGGGGTGCACGGGCACCGACTGTGCCCTTCAAACCAATGTGCCCCAGAACGTTGCACTACACACATGCCCCCTCGTTGGGGCGGCCCGCTCCCTGGCGGGACCGCCCAGGCACCGACAATGGGCCTCGATCTGCCCCTGAGACTCTGGGGCCCTCTGACATCAAATCTGCCCCCTCGTTGGAGCGGCCCTCTGTCATGCGGGGCCGCTCAGAAAACGGGCATAGACACTGTGCCTGGATCGGCACTACCCACACAGAGCCTTTACTCACCGGCTCCTTGTGGGACTCTGCACTGCTCCCTCGCTCGGCATGCGGCCATCAGGAGAGCCCCCGCTCCTCAGGGACTCTCTCTCCTCTGCAGGCAGCACTTCTCTCGTAGCGCGGGGCTGGGGCGGACACAGCGCTTCTCCCTCCTCTCCCGGTCGCGCTGTGGCTGCCCGCGGGACTCCCTTTTCTCGACAGGCGGGACCGGCAGCACTTCTCTTGTGGCGCGGGGCTTCCCTTCACTCCTGGGAGCCCCACGCTGCCGTCGGCGGCCTCGGCCGCCTTTTCTCTTCACCCGGGCCCCTTCCTCGGACCCGGGACTTTGCCGCGGTGCTCGGGGAGGCGGGGTAGGCTCCCGTTCTCCCTCGCTCTGCACACCGGGGCTCCCATCGGCTCACGGGAGCCCCGCACCGGCACAGCCATAACTTCCGGTCCTGCCGCCGGCCCCGTCCACGTCGCAGGCAAGGTTGCCTGACTTCCGGTTTTGCCGCGGCTCGGGCCGCAGTGGTGATTCTGGTCTCGGCGGCAATGAGGGGTAGGCTCCCTCGAAATAAAAATCAGAAGCGCGGGGTGGGCACCCGCATAAAAATAAAAATAACGCGGCCATGTGGGGTGGGCACCCATAATTCAAATAGACAGCCTGGGAGCGGGGTGGGCACCCGCTCTCCGGCAATAAAAGCATTCAGGTGGGGTGGGCACCCGCTCGGAACGGTACCACGGGGGAATCCCTACGCTGGGGATCCCCTCCCACAGGGGCTGCAGCTTCAGCGCTGCGCAGCCCACGCTTCTCCTCCTTGGGGAAATAGAAATAAAGCGCTCACAAGGCGCTAGATGCAGCCAAAAGTCCTGGAGGCTGAAAAAGAAGCAAAATGGTCCCAAAGGTCCTTTCAAGCATCAAGAGGCAATGCAGGGCCCAGGGAGGCAAGCCCTCATGGCAGCCCCCCCTGGGCCCCAGCAGCAGCACGCCCGCAGGGACAGCACCAGAACTGAACATCTTCATGGGGTCACAGCCCCTTCTTTTATACACATATTTCCCTTTGTGTCACAGCACAGGGCTTGGGGATACCAGTCAGAACTGGTATAGGGGGGATCTGGAGCACTCTGTTTACGATGCGGCATCCTGCCTTTGAGGAAGAGGGGGTCTGCTACCAGACGCACCGTGGGAGGTGAGCCATCACTCACTTTGCCAGGCACAGCCCTGCTCAGATCAAAGGGTCCCCTCCCCATACTCCAACTGCAGATCTCTCTATTCAACCCACGTCTGGCTCCCTGCCCTGTCCCTCCAAAACCAGACATGCAATCCACATCAGGCAGGCACATAGCACACAGAAATGCCAACTTCTAAAAGTGGCATTTCTCACATAGTCATAATAAATCTGCGCACACCATTGTGCAGCATTTATTCTCACAATTTCATACATACCAGACTTGACCATGCTGCTACTCTTATAACAGGAATTACCACTGACACACTCATCCTCAATGCATTCCTATGGGAGGGCAGGCCAGTTTCACCACACATGCACACAGCGCGCACGCACTTTACACTGGACCACAGTGCTAAAGTGCCCAGAGACTTAAAACTACTAACACCAAGTTACATATAAGGCAAAAAGTTCAGGGGTGAACCTGCCAAAAGGGCCAAGTCCGACACCTCCCTTTTCAGTTCAGTTGGCGCTAGCCTTCACTGGAGTTTTCGCTTGCGCTCTGAGACCCTCGGGTGATATGTGTGCTTAATAAATCTCTTTGACTTGACTTGACTCGCTGAAAAGAGACAATTATGCCAATAGTCCATTCTCTCAAGACACACCCAGCAGATGCACTCAGATAAAGCACGTGCCCTAACCACCTGACCAGGCCCAGTTGCATATAATTTGGTAAATTTCACAGGATTATTCAACTAGTGCAAATGCAGTACAATTATTCCAAAAATGATATTCTAATAATGCATGTTTGTAAAAGTGATCCTACACACCCAGGACAGCATTAGTTAATAGAGGGTGTGGCATTACTGCCAGAGCAGTTGACTTTGGGAACTGAGGATCCAGGATCGAGTCCAAGCATCAGCCCAACATCATTTGATTCAAGGCAAATCACTTATGATTAGATATCACTCTGCCACACCATTGAAAATATATCCAGGGCTCCTTATTTTAGATTAGGTTGCATTTCAGGGGAATCTTAAAGGTATTCAAGGAACCCACAGCTCTTATTGTCGAGGTAGAGAATGTTCTTGTGAGGGAACAGTGGCCTGGTGGCTTTGGTTCTCGGTAAGTAGGCAGCACAAGGCAGTTGCAATGGGGTGTATATCAGATTATCATTGATAAAATATATTGTCAATATAAAAATCGTGCTCTAAATATTTACAAATTCTTGTCCCAATGGTTGTAGATTTCTCAACGCAGCAATTATTTTGTAAACAATATTTAGGACACAATATTTTTTTCATTCGATATTTAGTCCACGATATTCTGGTACATACCGTGTTTAATGTAAATGATCTTGACTAGGCATCTGTGACACCGTGTGGGTGTGACTGATGTTTGTAGAACGATGTGAAGGTGGATTTAATGAGGATTAGCAGGGTGTGCTTGGCAAAATGTAGCACTTATTGTGGACACAGATGACAAAGTGGAGAAAGACAGAGAGAGAGAGAGAGAGTGAAAGTGAGAGGCTTTTATATAATATATGATCTATTTTTTGTTACTCACCAGCTGTCCATATCGCTCATGCTATATCACTCAGACATACACACACAAACGCCCATATATGATCCTCAATGTTAAACTAAGTAGAAATCCTACAATTTCATTATCTCTGCTTCATTACAAATCTGGCTTGACTTGTGCTGACACTAGCTGAATAAATTAATTATTGAAGCTAGATCCTGTAGCGCTCGCCAACCTCTAATGATATGCCAGGACATGGGAAATTTGCACACCTGGCTGTGGGATGGTAGGAAAGGGCCAGGTTTTTAAAGCCTTAAAAATACACAGGGGCAGATTTACAAGCCCCTTGTGCTGCCAGTATGTCACTTTTTGTGACTCACTGGCAGCGCATTTCTCTGCCCCATATTTACAAGGACAGGTAAAGCCACCCTGCGTGGCTTTTCCTGTCCTTGTAAATACGGCCCCTTTACACGCAGCACTTTGCGTGAAAGGGGAGTTCCATGGGTGTTGCTGTGGGTGTTCCCATGCAACACCCATGGAACCAGACACATTTCCAGATTTACGAGGAATTGTAAACCTGGAAATGCGTCAGTACGCTACGCCACCCTAAGGGTGGCGTAGCGAGGCACAACGAGGAGAAATGTTTTCATTTCTCCTCGTTTTTTTCCTCTTTCAATGCTTCTACAGCATGCATTGAAAGAGGGAAATGCCTGTAGTGATTGTTTTCATGCAGGAAGGTGCCCCTTCCTGCACAAAAACAATCTCCTAATGATGCAGGCATCCTTGCACCGTGGTGCAAGGGTGCCTGCACCGGTGCATGGCAGCTGTTTGTGCGCCAGCGCAGGGGAGAGCACAGGAATGCGACATACCATTGTAAATATGTTGCATTCCTGTGCTCTGAAAGTGCTGCAGCGTGGCGCAGCCAAAGGGCTTGCGGTGCCGCGCTGCGGCACTTTCTTGTAAATCTGCCCCACAATGTTTATGGATGTCAGGGAGCTAGAGAGACAGAGTTCCAAGTTGACACAAGGACAGCAAAAAAAAATTTTATTTAAAAAAATCACAGCACGGATAAACCGATGTACTTCACTTTAGGTGACCCTTGATGCTGGTTAAATGACGTCTGTATTCCAAAAAACAAAACTGGATGGCTCCAATGTGCATTGTTATTTTAGATCCCCATTTTGAAATCTCACATCAAAATGCTATTTTAATTGTGGTCGTTCCCATGCTCTCTTGTGGATGAAGAACTAAGTTAATTGTGTTTTGTGCTATCTAATGAGATGACTCGCCAGGTTATAGAGTAGGTAACACAATTTTTTGTGACCTTGGGGCCATAAACTGAAATCCTGGTAGACTAGGCTTTGTCTTTTATCCTGCTAAAGTCAACAAAATGATGATCGTCGTGCGTAACCACTTCATTTTATAGAAACCAGCTCACATTTTATAGAAACCAACACGTCACCGTTACTCTATAACATTTTTAATGTGATCTCATAACCATAAGCCCATCCATGCTCAAATCATTGATACCTTTCTCATTAAAAAAAAGAATTGATACTCTAAAACTCTGATAAAGTGAAAAAATATAGATTTTCTTAAAACGTTGCTTCTTGATCCACGTAAAGAGGGCACCTTGGGCCAGATGTCCGAAAAGATTTTGCATTACCAACTGGTACGAATCACTATTTCAGTATACTTGCAAATGCAAAACACCCTTTCCTTATGTACGAAAGGCAATTTTGTATGTCCAATTGGCGATTTCTTCAGTTTGGAAATCACCATTTTTGCGATTCCAAATAAGAAAGCACAAATAGGGATTACCAAATTGCGAATTGCAAATAGCATGTATGAAGCATTTCTTATTTGCGACTTGGCTCAAAATGCAGTATAGGAAATGCAATTACCACCAATTCAAATCAAGTGTTAGTCATGTGCAATCTATATGAACTGGCCCAAAATGCATCAGGCCCCTTCACAATGTCGGCTTTGTATGTTCAGACGAGGAGGATCAGAATTGTGGCTGGTATGCAAAGAAGGCAGCAGGAGAGGATTTTGAGGGCCAGGGAAACCCTTTTTGATCAAACTGAGGAGGAGATTTTTTTAAAGTACAGGCTTAGCAGTCAGGTCATTTCGGATTTGCCTCCTCCTCTTGTTAGCCTATGGAAGTTACCAGGGAGTAATAGCAGTAGCAGAAGGAGTACCCCGAAGTGTGTTTTCATGTTTTTTTCCCATAGGTTTCTTGATATTATGTTTTTCAGAATTAAGGATTACATTTATTTTCCTGCATCTCAGCAGGACTTACAACATACCAAACTATGATTTTATCGCCTGCCACGTTTTCCAAATGTCATAGGATATGTTGATAGTACGCATATTGCCATCTGTCCACCATCTGCAAATGAATGTATTTTTCAAAATGTCAAAAATAGTCACTCCCTCATTGTACAGACTGTGTGTGAAGCCTCCTGTATAAGAACAGACCTTGTAGCCCGATTTCCAGGCAGCACACGAGTGTACATGATTCCTATATATTCTGCCACAGTGTGATATACAATTGTCTGTCTCAATGTGATTTTGCGGTGGTTGTCTACTTGGTAACCTGGTGTAAATCATGTTACATCCTCGTTAGCATCCAAAGTTATAACAAATGCTAATGTAATGTTCCTTAACTTTTTAGGAAACCATGCATATGCATTACCGCTTGGATCTTAACACCATATTTAAATAGTGGTGGAGCCCTCCGAAAACATGCTGTACAATCTTAGCTACATGTGCAATATTGCATAATGTTTCTAAGCGGAGGGGTTTTCATAATGTGAAGACATGATTCAGAATCTGATGCCGAGGATGGAATACCACTAACTCAACACAAACAAGATGCCTCATGTGCTGCTGAGGGTAAAACAGTTGTGCAGAGATCACTGCTAATTATTTTTAAGGTAAGTGAAAAGCTAATATGCAAAATGAAAACAGGAGTACATGTTTGAGGATGCTTTTAAATCAAAATATTCCGTTTATTAACGAATCATAAGCATTTTGTGTTGCAATGACAAAAAATATTCATCAAGAACAATAATTTTCAATATTGTTTAGTTGCTTTTTTTTAAACAAACATAATAAGAAGTCAAATGCTTAAGAAAAGGCAACAAAATTAGTGCTTGCGCTCCTTTTTTCAGCAATACGTGCCTGTGCAGTTGCACCAACATCTGTACTAGATGTATGTCCGCGTTTTTGCATAAGGTTCGATACATCAGGCACTGAGAGGCTACTTAGCCTTGATGCCTCTCCACTATCACCTACCCCTAAATCTGCAGGCCCTGATATAGCACTGGTTTGCAGATTTTCTAAGGCAGATGTAACCTGCATCAAGCCACGTACTACATCACTACAGCAGTGACCCTTCAAAGTTTGTATATTTACAGTGCGCCTGGATAAATGGATACTAGCCTGTGCCAGATGGTTAATGGATCTGCTTAATATATCAAACCTCACCATGTGTTTGTGATGCCTACACCTTTCGGTTGTGTGGTCTTGTTGCATTGTTGTAACAAGTTTAATAATAGATTCAGTGAGTCTAGTAAAGTTTTCATTCACCATAATTTGACCATCCTCAAAAGTTTTCTAAAACTTTCTTGGCCACCAAGTATTTTTAACAGCCTGCGATCCATACACATTAGTTGGCAATTTACAGTTTTTATATTTTTTGCTTTGTAGGTGCTGTACAGACAGCATTGAGGCCTCTAACCCCCCAAACAATTGAGATGTCTTTGAAGCATTATCGGCAGCAGGAGACCAGTATTATGAGACGCTGTGGCTTTAAGATGATGCTGCAAAACCCTGCAATGAATCTGACTGCCTCTCAAAGCTGTTGGGGTTGTTTCCCTGGCCATGATTGGTTCATCTGCTACATGTGGTAAATCAGGTAGTGGTGAAAGTGTAACTCTTCTTCTGGATGTCACTTGATCTGTCTGTGTGCAGGTTTGTCTGTGGATTGTTCCTTATCACAAGGACTTTCATTAGTGGCATCTAGCTCACTGTCATGCTCTATCTGTTGTGATACATCTGTAAGAAATATATAGATGTAATCAACTATATTGATTTTCTTTGACATGAAAATTAAAAATCTGTTGAAACTCTAAATGAACTTCTCTCATTACTGACTACTTTAAATGATAATGTTTTTCAAGCAAAACTAATGTACATGTTTCTCAACATTTAAGAAAGAAATAATGTTGTCACTACAACTCCCATACTCCAATTGAAATTTAAAACAAGCATTAAAATAGTGTTTTTTTTAAATACCCAAATTTTTACATTATATATCTTATAATCTCATAAATTTATGAAATTTGTATGAAATCTTACTTTTAGGTATCTATGGTGGAAACACAAACAACACACAGACTAAATTATTGCTTCAATCAGAGTTTCCATGGGTGTTGGCTGCTAAGTTGTTCTCCGCCTGTCCCACGTGCCTCTGCCAAGCGACTTGTTACCTTCTCTTTAGTATGTGATCTAAAATCATACCACCTTTCCCTAACTTCTGGGATGATACACAGCGTAACACCAAGTGAATTTATTTTCTCCATGATGTAAGTGCAGATTCTGTGTTTTTTTAGTTCTGGCACAGTGAAAGAGCTCCTACCAACAAGCTCTTCATTATGGGCAACACACTCCTCAGGAAGCACCTACAGCTCCTTCTCTGATAACTTCTCTTGCACTTTCTAACAGCAAGATCTTTATCAGCCTCTTCCCTGGAGATAAAATTTTGTTTGCAGCTAAAAATTCCAATAAGAATCTACAGATTCACTCCTACTACAGCACTCACTGCCTCTGTGTTACAGAACACTAGAAGTTGCATGAATTTGTTACCAAAAAGTGACTTTTCCAATTTGCAATTTCCTAATACAGATTCGCAATTTGTTGCGATTCCTTCTTAGGAAATCGCAAAATTGCGAATGTGAATCTAACCGATTCCTAAAGTGTGAAAACTGTTCTTTTGTACATTAATATTAGTGATTTCCTAATAGCGAATCAGAAGGAATCACTAAACGAAGCAAATATACATCTGGCTCCTTGTTATGTATGTAGAAATAGTAGGGGACAGGTTTAGGAAAGAAGGAATACATTATTTATATGGGGGCATACGTAATGAGTGCTCTGATTCACATGGGATATATATATATATATATATCCATCAGAAAGGTGCTCCAAAATTTGAGGCGCCACACACAGCGTACTTTTTCTCCTTTTATTGGCAAGTTTTAAAGGGTTCCAGCTCTGCCCTCCAAGCATAAAATCAGCATTGTCCATCAAATACTTCCAAACGCGTTTCGGGCTTTCATTAGCCCTTGTTCACTGGCACTGGACATAGGCGACAGCAAAAGTTTAACATTGCACCTGCAACAGTTTATATGTCCCGCCCAGCGGGCGAGTGCAAAAATTGCATCATGGTAGTTGAAGTTCAACATGAGGTATTATTCCAAGTGGGTGCTGTCAAATCCCATAATAATGCTCATTTAAAAGACCACAGTGGGTTGCTCAAACAAACAAAACTGTTGCCCTTTCTTTTATGTCCCACCAACAGAGACGCTGTTCCGTGAGCGCTTTCACTTCCCTAGCGCTACGGGACCCACTCGATCAGCAGCGGGGCGTCTCGCGGCCTGAGCAGACCGCTAACAAATCCATCAGAAAGGTGCTCCAAAATTTGAAGCGCCACACACAGCGTACTTTTTCTCCTTTTATTGGCAAGTTTTAAAGGGTTCCAGCTCTGCCCTCCAAGCATAAAATCAGCATTGTCCATCAAATACTTCCAAACGCGTTTCGGGCTTTCATTAGCCCTTGTTCACTGGCACTGGACATAGGCGACAGCAAATTTTAACATTGCACCTGCAACAGTTTATATGTCCCGCCCAGCGGGCGTGTGCAAAAATTGCATCATGGTAGTTGAAGTTCAACATGAGGTATTATTCCAAGTGGGTGCTGTCAAATCCCATAATAATGCTCATTTAAAAGACCACAGTGGGTTGCTCAAACAAACAAAACTGTTGCCCTTTCTTTTTATGTCCCACCAACAGAGACGCTGTTCCGTGAGCGCTTCACTTCCCTAGCGCTACGGGACCCGCTCGATCAGCAGCGGGCGTCTCGCGGCCTGAGCAGACCGCTAACAAATCCATCAGAAAGGTGCTCCAAAATTTGAGGCGCCACACACAGCGTACTTTTTTCCTTTTATTGGCAAGTTTTAAAGGGTTCCAGCTCTGCCCTCCAAGCATAAAATCAGCATTGTCCATCAAATACTTCCAAACGCGTTTCGGGCTTTCATTAGCCCTTGTTCACTGGCACTGGACATAGGCGACAGCAAAAGTTTAACATGGCACATTGCATATATAATATATATGGCTGAAAGAACTTTTGGACCTTGATGTACGACAGATTTGCAATTTGCAAACCAGTTGCAAACTTATTTGCACCCTCAAAAATGGTGCATAACAGTGTGCAAAACCACGAAAAGTAGGGAACCATAAAATCAGAAAAGTGTGCCAAACAAATATCAAATCCACGAAATGCATCTTGGAGTAGCATTATCATAAGTAGTTCCCAAGGGGGTGTGGCCAAGATGGCAGACGCGGATTGAGTGAGCTCTGCACCGCGATCCTGTTATCGGGCTAATTATCCTTAACCAGGCAGCCATTGGATATTCCAACTGCTCAACGCCACAGTAGCTGACGCTGGGGAATCGGCAGGGCCACTTTTACGAACCGTTTGGGGTCCCGGAAAGAAACCTTTTGACGTGGCCTGTTTCAGAGCGATGCTGCTCCTTGCCTACATGGGGGAGTGTGCCACTGACCGGCGGTGACATCAGACGATACCTGCTGTTTATGCATGTGGACGCCTATGCCCCGTGGTGCTCCTGCCACTCTCCCGCTGCCGATCACATTTCAGGGTCAACACCCCATGGATGATCGACTGCCGCGATCTAACGCATTGGGCCCAACTGGTGGGAGGGCCGTCTTCCCGGTGCAGCCGCTACCTGTCTCCTGATCGTGAGGAGTGTGGCAGTAAGTGATCTGGGTGGACTTGTGGCTCTCTCCTTGTGGCCCCGCGTGAGTGCCTGCAAAAAGCAGTATTTCCCCTGACCTGCAAATGAAATGGCCCTGGGGCTGGAGGCATGTGGGGTCTTCAAAGTAAAGCAATGGGACTCTAATATTCTGAGCCCAGTGGGGAAAGGGGGATTGCCTTCCCAAGGAGCTTTCACAGCATGTTCACTAACAGCCATGCCTAATCCTGCTTGACTTGTTCCCTGTGTCTAGGGTCTTCTCCTGGCCCAACTCCCCTGAGTGAGCACACTGGGGACACATTGAGGAGCATGAGTACTGCATAGGTAGTCTTCTCCTGGGCCCTTCATAAGCAATCGTGCAGACGCAGTGTGCCTAGTGGCTGGGGGGCAAAGGACAGAGGCTGTCGCAATAGTAACCTGCATCGACAACGAGTGATCAGAATGCTACAATGGCCCGCTTACACCTGCACATTTGCCACTGCACAACAGTGGGTTTCTGCATTGGGCTGCTCATGCTTTGGGGTGTCTCTGGTCGATCTGACTCTCACAAGCGGGCCCACACTCAAGGCGCACCACTGCCACTGCTGGGTGAAGCACACCTCCAGTCTCTACAATGCGGTGCCTACGATCTGGTACCAACCCTGCATGCTTGTGGAAATGTGCTTTTTAATGAGCACACCGGTGCAGGGGTCACCCTTCTCTTGTCCACGGGTCCATGGACCAACAAAATAGAGATTGGCACTGAAGCTGGAATTCAAATAACAAGTTTATTAATCACTCATGAGTGGGACTACGTCCACACAGCACTCTCAAGTGCTGCCTGAGGTAGTACACTGAAGTCACAGACCATGGTGCTTATATACAGAGTTTGTTGAAGAGTAAGCATGTAGTTACAAATAGAAGGTACAAGCATACACAGGAATAACTACCTACAAACATGGGCAGATGGGAGATCACTTAGTCAGCAGAGTGGGAGGGGGAACAGAACTGTTTACATCAGCAAAAACAGTTGACAGTTATATCTTTAGCCAGGTGCATTCTAGCAGCTACAGGCCTTTGCTCAGCACATTGCTTTTAGCTCAGTACAGAAGGAGTTAACTAGAGTTGATGACACAAGCAGAATAGAAGGGCAAGCAACAGTGAAGATGGAAGAATTACATAGCTAACAAAATGGATGCCACAAACAAGATGGCTTCAGCCTATGCTAACAGAAATGATTTCAGATTTCCACATGCTCACAGCCGTTGACACCCCCATTGGGCTTTCAAAAGTCTGTGGAAACTACAGGTTGTTCTTCTGACTCAGACTCAGTCACAGATATAGATTTGGCGCTTCCAGTCATAGAACGATCCCGAGTACTACTAGGTTGAAAGATAGATGCAGTCACTACAGATCTTACATTACTGATAGATGATCATTGGATATTATCGAACAGAGTACATTTAATGAAGTAATCACTGGCAATTATCCAACCACAGACTAAAGAAGCAGAATCCCACCACCACCTATTACAGGAGAAAATCTGCATCCTTGAAGACCGTGCGGAGGATGCTAACGGCAGGTCACGGCGGAACAACATTCGGTTAGTAGGCCTTCCTGAAAATGTAGAGGGCTGTGTTGCAGAGGCATACCTCGAAAACTGGATATGTGGCTTTTGCCAGCGAAGGCACTGTCACCTTTTTTCTCCGTGGAACGGGCCCATAGGGCCCAAAGCTCTTGCTTTGTTAAAACCTGACTACAAAATGTTGGCAAAGATTCTGGCAGACAGGCTTGACCCATTGGTACCACAGCTGGTACACCCTAACCTAAATGGTTTTGTGCCAGCCTGAGCCTCCTCTCTGAATCTACGATGATTCTTCTGGGTTCTGGCATATGCGCTGCAGACGCAACCACTCTCGGGTTGCCTGTTTCTGGATTTGCACAAGGTGTGTGATTCCCTTGAATGGCCCTACTTATTCGAAGTCCTCACATGATATGGTCTGGGACTCGGCTTCCTCCGATTGGTTAAAGTGTTTTACACTAACCGTATGGCCAAGGTTAGAATAGGATGCTATATGTCAGACCCTATTAAGATATAGAGGAGCACCCGAAAGGGCTGCCAGCTGTCCCCTCTCCTATTTTCTTAGCCACTGGACCCCCTAGCACACCTTCTGCATGCCCAGGGCCAACAGTAGGGTATCCCTCTTGTAGACGGTACATATTCTGTTTCCCTTTACGCAGATGATATGTTACTTTACCTTTACAAAATCCAGGCTATACCACCTACTATTGAACAACTGATTTGCCACTGTGTCAGGCCTTAGAGTAAATTGGAATACTTCTTGCCTCTTCCCCTTTAACATTAACACACCTGACTCAATGTTTTATGTGAATGGCTGCCATTTAACCTGATAATCGTCCACATTCTGATATCTGGGGATAAGGAGTCATCATGCACCAAGAACCTTCTGGATGGTAACCTATTTCGCACTGTCACTGCCTTACAGTCGCAGGTATTATTCTGGCAAACTCTGCCGATATTGGTTGCGGGAAGGGTGGCCCAAACAAACATGGTTGTACTACTGAGACAATTGTATTACTCTGTCAATCTTCCCCTATTTATACATAGGCCCATCTTTCGATCCTTAGAACGCTTGATGGATGATCTTATATGGCACAATATGCACCGCAGAGTAGCACTTATCAAGCTTCATCGCCAGGTGGACTGCAGCGGGCTCAGTGTACCTAGCTTCGAACAGTTTTACCTGACCTCGCATCTGCAAAGGGTGGCAAGCTGGTTTGCTGGCTGCAATTTGGAGGACACCGCGACGCTCCTCCCCCAGTGGGTTCTGGAATGGTTGCTTAACATTTTTCACCCCCTCACCAGATCGCCACTATCGGGTGCACTTCTCCTTCGGGTTGCATGTTGATGCTTTCGAAGGACCTTGTTTATTACCTGTTCAGTAATGCCTTACACCGCTGCACTTCCACTACTTGCATCCTGCGGGGACACACATCGACCTCCCTTAGGGCACAGGGGACCAGGCACGACGTGGGACTTCACAGTGCAGGCAACTTATATAGGGATGGGGCCCTCCTACCAATAGAGGATCTGACTCTGAGCTACCGATGAGTCAATTCCTCTTGCACGCTTCCTGTGTTCGAGCATTAGGTTAAGCCTGATAAGACGTACAGCAGGAGCCCCTACAGCATCTTACTATGAAATACTTGCAAGTACTGGGAATGGGTAGCCACTTGACTCAGTGGCTGGCTAGCTCTCTATGCACACACAGCTACCCACCCTCACAGAGCTCTGCCGGCACTGGGACACAGACCTGGAAAAACAAATGCACAGACAAAGAATGGCAGGCAATGTTAGCTTAGTCTTATCTAGTGCCCTGCAATGCCCGTTTTAAGTTATTGCAATTTTATATGTTGCATAGAATCTATTTAACTCCCCGCAAAATTCATCGATATTTTAACTGTGCCGATGCTGCTTGTCCCCACTGTCTTGACCCTGACGTGGAGCTCCTGCATATGCTCTGTTCCAGCCCGTTACTGGAAGAATATTGGAGGGGTGTCACTACACACATGACGTGATGCATGGGTACCACTGTGGACTACACCTGGGAGGTGTGTCTGCTGGGTCTCAGTCGCCACATTAAAAAAAACAGGACGGCGACATTATTTACGGACCTGGCACTTATCTTGGCGAAGCGACTGATCACCCGTAAATGGAAAGCAACATCCCCTCTGCCACTTCTGCATGGGTGCTTCCCATGATGGCCTGGCCGCAGACGGAGAGTGTGGTGCTACATGAGGTGAAAGGTTTCTACAAATACCCAATTTCTGATATCTGGGATGCACTCTTGGAGAAGGTCCGTGATGGCGTGCAGGTTGCAGATCAATCCCCTTAAGGCTCCCTGTGAACCCCCTGACCCCCCCCCAACAGTGTGACACAGCCTTGTCGCAGGCCAAGACCCTACTAGTGTATACACTCAGAAGAACTATAGCCTCTCGTGGCTGCAACCCTCACGGCACTCCCTCTGTCACATTGAGAGAGTGCAGGATCTCTTTCTTCTTCTTCTATCAACTGCAGTTGTAAGCAGTCCTCATATAGGGCACTTCTTATTTGCAACAGATTGTCATTGCCTATACCCAAACATATTCCCAATTGTATCCACAACTGTTGTCAGAGAAATACTGATTATCGTCCTTATGCATACGCCAGGTCTTCACAGTTCAATTTATTGTACATTACTGCGTTATGCAACCATGTTGTCCTGGATAAGCAAAATGTCTTGTAACTCGCATGAGGCCCATGATAAGTTTTTAAAAAGAAAAATGGCAATAAAAATCATGAGAAAAAAAAATCTAAGTAATTCCCAAATAGCAAATTACATAATGTATGCAAACTATTTGAAGATTGTGAATAGCTGGAAATATTGGAAATTGCACTTACAATTTATCATTAGGTGGATAACAGTGCCCACCAGTTGCAGATAACAAGGGACTCAAAATTCAACATAGACTGTCACACAAGCATCTCTCTTTTGATGGTGAGGCGGATGCATATATTATGAGGCCAGCAGACAGCACGAATGAGAAGGGAGAGAATGTTCAGACTATTGCAGTTTTTGGCCACACTGAAGATGAGGACTACGGCAGATGTGTGTTTAGCAAACAAGTTTTCCTACACCTCCAGTTTGTGCTAGGCAGACACACACAAAACATCCTGGCTTTCCCCACACATGTTCAGGTCCAGAGTGCATTACACCTGCTAATGTTAGGATCTACCAAACCACAACAGCAAGGGCAGGATACATCTCCCAGTGGCCCCTATAAAAGGTATTTAGGAACTTCCTGCAGCATTTGCTGCCAGGAATCCATGCCTGCATCTAATGTCCACATACCCCCGGCAAATATCAGGACACCAAGGTGTAATTCTATAGGATTGCATGATTATAATACCAGCATTTATAAAGCGCACAGCTACCTCCGGAGAGGTGTCCCGGCGCTGGGGGCCGTTGGGAAGATTAAGCGAGCTATTGCCCAGAGTCACAAGGTGCTGGGCTAACCTGCAGCCGGCGATCGAACTGTGACCCCCGTGTTCCGGAGTCAGCCGCCCTGGCTGCTGCACCACACCTCTTCCCACGATTGCCACATGTCATAGGTATAGTGGTCCAGCAAATTGATTTTCCCTTTCCCCACATAACATACATATCTATAGAAGATCAGGAAGGGCCAGCACTCACTCAACAGTTAAATGTTGAGTAAGTGTGGGCCCTTTCTGAAGTGGTGTGCAATGCAGTGTGGATCATCACTAACTCAGTGGCACAGTAGGGAGCACACAGTACTTATAGGTGTTCCGCTACTGTGCTGTGTATGATTGGCTTGGGAGAGAAAAACTGAGAGACCAATCGCCCTGCCTGCAGAAAAGAAAAGAGGAGGTGCATTGGAACACGCTGAAGAGACATGATACATAGAACACTGTTAATATGGTGCACAACATTGCCATAAGAAAGAGTCTGCACCTAAACCTTAGAATGATCTCCTCCTTCTCCTCCTTGCTCCTTTGCTCCATCATACTGTGGTCCTTGTCTTGCCTCTGTGATCAGTATAATTGTAGAAAAGTGGAAGGTAGCAGCAGGGCACTTCTCTACAATACTGCTTTGTTCCTGATCCACTTCCTGGTTCTTACTGGTTCAGAGACTCTTAAGCACAGTGTTTGCTATTTATGTCTGCTTCTGACTCGCATGTTGCGATCCCTTTTTTTGTGATTGTGAATTCTACTGATTCACTATCACATTGTGCTCTGTAGATGCACAGTGCTTAATCTGTAAACAAATAAGTGCCAAAGGCCCTCTTCAGGAGGTCATTGCCGCTTGCACAAAACATTTTCCCTGTCAGTGATAGTACCAGCACAACTACTAACCATCCCACTCCTATAAGTATAACAATTTAGACTACATCAGGCCCCCAAAACTATAAGACTGGTGTCGGCAGCAGATAAGAGTAATTTTTAATATATATTGAATTCATGAACAACTATTTTTGTGCTAATTTCTAAACTAGACAAACAGTGCCACCATGTGGCAGACATTCACAGGGACCGGTGTAGACAATTAAGTGCTGATGCCAAGCACCGGACACCACAGGCTCAAATTAAGCACTGTAGGTACATTGCATTTAGTGACTTGCAGTTATACTTATTTGAAAATCTAAACTGACGACTAGAGTTTCGCTATTTAGAAAATTGAAGGCGTCATTCACAAAGCTGTTCACTGGTGTAAGTCTGACTTGCAACATAAAAAGTGCCTAATTGCTTTCGTAATTCCAAGTTTTGCCCTCGTAAAAGGTTTCTGTGAGAGTAAATCTGCTACTATTGGCATCTGGGGTGGAGTTGTGGGCTTTTGAGGGAAAGCATGCCCATTAAGTTTGTAAACACACAAAAACTACACGTTTAATGGTACATATAAAACAAATTCTGTCCCCTTCCCTCCTGGAAAATAATAGGAGTAAATAGTATTCCAGTGTGGGAAGAGGAAGAAAAGCCCTTATTTTTTTTAAATTAATTTTAAAATTTTGTGCAGTCGAACGCCGATTTTCAAACCTATTTGGGTGTGCATATAATGGAGGGACATGTGTTGTGAATTTGTGGGCACTCGCAAACTGGTTATTCACAATCTAGTTCCTGACACATATTTCAAAACTTCAGGCATTTGGGACCCTCTTCCTATGCAGGCAAGCAGAATAACAACATCTTTCTGTACCTGTTGGAGGGGGTAGTTGTAGGGTATTAAAAAACTAGAGGCTACAAAAAAGTAAAATAAACTGTTGAGGTTAATATTATCTTACATTGCTTTTCATTCATTCTCA
This sequence comes from Calotriton arnoldi, assembly GCA_963921515.1. Classification (NCBI taxonomy): domain Eukaryota; kingdom Metazoa; phylum Chordata; class Amphibia; order Caudata; family Salamandridae; genus Calotriton; species Calotriton arnoldi. The sequence goes on along the minus strand of CAWUFW010000731.1, from coordinate 3,240,444 downwards.
CTAAATATGATGGACTCCATCCAGGACTGCCCAAGTAACTCATCCACAAGCCTCTGGTTATGTCAAATGTTGATGCCCCTGTTGATAAGGGAGACCAGTCTGTAGCTGGAGCAAAGCAGAGGGTCTTCACCAGTTTCAGAAAAGAGGGATATTGGTGCTGTTTTGAAATCAGAGTCAAGTGACCAGGCCGTTCCAGCTTCCTTGAAGACTCTGCAATGCATTGAAGATAGCCTGGTTTTGTTGATTTTGTAGTTCTATTGAAAGCCATCCTCCCTTGGAGGCTTGTCAATTGCCATTTCTTTGACTGGAAATGTCTTCCTCAGTGCTTTGCCTTGTAAGGATTGGTGAAGTACTGGGATCATCTTAGTCAGAACATTGTCTCTTAGAAATGTAAACTTGCGTGGTGTCTACACAGCGGCATAGCTGGGGAGGGCGGTCCACCCTGGGCAGCACTGTTTTTGGGGGCGGTGTGCAAGTTGTATCTGTTGACCACCACCATCCCCCTGCCCCCTGAGAGCAAGTTGTCTATCGTGCGCCAGACTGCCCTGCTCTCTTTTACCTGAACCAGGCGGCAAACTTTGGGTCCGCCCCGGGTGACAGTAGGTCTAGCTACACCACTGTGACTCCATCCTCTGAATGATACAGCTGCATAAAGACGGAGGCAAATCCTGATGTTATTGAGGTTGAGTGAGGTGGGCTCTCCAGTCATTGCAAATGGTGGGTACCACAGGCATGGATTCTCCTTGATGTAGGCTCTCTTCTAGCAGCCTCCCTGCCCTTTAACCATACTCATAATATTTGAGGTGTGAGTGAGTGTACTCTGCCTGGGGAATGAATGAAGAGGGCACTGAGACTAAACGTATCCTTCCTGGTTCATGCCAAAAATGCAAGGAAGGTTTCCTGTTCAATTCCATGGTAGAAACTCTGATTTTCCTAACAATGAACACCTGAGCTACCTCAAAAGCCTTTTTCGTGTTGCAGGATCTTTCACCGTGGCGCCCTCAGGCAGGATTTGCCTCCCTCCCACCGTATCTGGTCTGGGGTCACAGATTTATTGTCTTCCTCAAGGCAGGACCTGAGGTTCATTTGGAGTCAGCACTTTTCATCAGGGAGGCTGAGCTTCACAGTATTCATCTGTCACCTCTTAAAGTGCTGCAAGAGATCCCTCTAGTCTAAGTGAAGTTAGAAAGAGAAGGACAAGAAAAGCTGTGCTCCAATAGGAGCACAAATGTCCATCACCTAGGAGACAGAAGGAGGCTAAGACAGCATCAGTGCAACTGCTGGTTTTATGTACAAGCAAGAGGACTGTGTATCCCTTGTCATGCGGTGATCACGCATACCCAAGCCTACAAGTACATGGTCCAATGTTATGTTTCTGAATATTTCTCTGTTCCTGTCATTTGTGATGTCTGTTTTCCCAGATCTAACTGTAGCAGCTTCAGCCATTGGGTTCCAATCCTCTCGTAGCACAATCCTTGGTTTAGGAAACTCAGTGAGATCCCATATAAGGTCAGAGAGGGAATCATCTTTGTGGACATATGGGATTGTCCAGAACTGACAACAAATGTTGAAACCTGTGTGTTATCAGCTGTGTTGGCACAAGTTTTCAAAATGCATAAGGGGAGGGATACATGAATCTAAAGGCAACTCCACCCTTCTTGAACCTAAAGAGACTGATTAGCTGGTGGCCAATGAAGATGTGTAGCAAGCGATTGAGACATTACCTGTCCGGTCCCGCCTCAATTTTCCACATTTAGTTGCTAAGAAATTAGAATCACACAATAATGTGTCTAGTCATTTAGTGACCAAGGAAGCAAGGGTCTTTTTAAATTTACTTTTGTGGGGCAGACCCCTGATGTTCAAAGACAGAATCTAACGTTTTCTGGAGCAGGGAGTCAAGCTGAAGAACCGGGGGAGCCCAAAGTGAAGCATGGAGACAGACGCATGATTTGACTGCAAGGACTGAACTGGTTGCACTGAGAGGAGTGTGTATCAAATAATATGTTGGCAAGATTTGAATGTTTCCTCATGGGGATGTATTTCTGCTTGAATATGGATGGGGAAAAGGTAAGTGGGTAATGTGAAAATATCACGTTGAAATTTGCAGGACTGTCGTATGAAAAAGACATGGGTACAATAAAATAAACGAGGGGTGTAGGAAGAAAAAGACTGAAGATTAGATTAACCCTTCAGGTGTCTCAAGATGCACTTTAACAGGTGGGCCACAGAGCCTACAATTGTGGCCCTGCTATTCTTAGAGAGGAGGACACACAGACGGCCAGAATGGCTGACAGAATGCACTTTATGCATCTGACTCCATTGATAGGCGTTTTTTTCACCTACCTCACATTACCTTATACCAGGAGTTTCACTGAGATCACAGCACCCAGATATTTTATCCACATGCAGTAACTCATACAGAGGGTATACACTTTTTCCACAGACCACATTCATCACAACACGTCCACTGCACTGGCAAAGAGAGGCGGGACATGCATGACTGTTGGGTTAGGGGGAGAAGATAAATGACCATAGAAGTGGGAGAAGAGGAGTAGATCTTAGGGGCAGAAGATTGATGCATCCGAGAACGCATTTACATTTGTTCTCATGGTTTGCAAGGCACCTTGGGCCTGCACGCTCATAAAATGAGATTAAGCAGCAGTAGTGCTCCAGGGGCAAAATGCTATTTTACCGGAAGCTCTGAATATAAAGTCATTGTTCCCGGGCATCCTATTTGTCTCCTAGCCAAGGAACTGATCAAGTGAAATAATATTCTCCAGCAAGAGTATTCAATGCCATCTTAAGAATTCTTGGGGTTCTGAGTGAGAAATTTTGGGGCTCCCTGTATGGAACAACTTCATTACCCATTTGAAACTACTTTACGCGCACATGTTGCCAAACAGTAGGGGTTCATGCATTAAACCTGCATAAAAGCAGGCTCACAGAAACAGCAGAAAGCTCCAACAGCCTGGTGTCCCCCCAGCCAATAAATGCCAAAAGAAAACTTGAACAAGCTTTGATAAATCCATTTATTTTTGTACTAGGTTCCATAATATATTTTTGTCTAGCAACAATGTTTTGCTCGGAATTCATGGTCTAGCCAGCCTGATCCTCTCATCCTTGGCATAAGATGATTAGGGTGCCTGGGTGATATCTAGTCGATCAGTGGACAATATTGAAATGAGACATATTCAACTAGTGCTTGAAATTGTAGCTTTAACTATCAAATATCGTAACCATACCAAACCCAAGTAATCAGTCAATCAATCAGGTTTCTTATAAAGCGCAACTACTCACCTGAGAGGGTGTCAAGGCACTGGGTGGGTGGGGAGGGGGGATCTGCAGTTCAGTCGAAGTCGAATCAAAGCATTTTGCCCAGGATTTTCACCAATCTGGCTGAAATCTGATCATTTTCTCCTTAATTCTCTTCCCCTGCCTTGTCCCTCCTCTCCTCATTCTATGTGTACACTTTGGCTCTGCTGAGTAGGAGAAATGGATGGGGCAGGAGACCTGTGAAGGACAAGCAGATAAAGAGCATGGAGGAGCGATGGCGGAAAAGTAGAGGTGGAATGGAGTTAGAGGCAGAAATAAGGAATAAAGATAGGTAGGTGAGGTAGGAAGAGGCATGAGGGAAAGAGAGAAAGGTGAGCTAACCAGAACAAGCATTGGCATAGCCAATAGGTCTCGCCTTTGGGACCTTATAAGTGCTTAGCCATGCAACAGTTGATGTTGTTGCACCAAGGATATTGTGCTGCATAACTAAATACTTATAAGGTCCCAAAAGCGAGACCTATTGGCTATGTCAATGCTTGTTTACATTTATTTACAATACAGTGGCAGTTGTGGCAAGGTGTAAGGCATGGCTAAGGAATAGCTGGTCCTTAGCATGGCGTTTCAAGTGTGTATAGTGGGTTTTGTGAGCTTATTATCCAGATGAAAGAAGATGCCTCAATGGTGATGTGGTTAGACGATTCATAAAAGAAGTTGGAGCTGCTCAGAGGATCTGAAACTTCAGTGGGCACACTGGGGTCTGGGTATGGTTAGAAGGTGAAACATGTCTGCTGGCCAGGAGTGGGTGTGGTGTCCGCGCAAGAGAGACCACTGAAGATATATTGTAGTAAAAAGCTTATACTTAGCTCTGTGTTTAGTAAATATCCATCCTGCATTTGTTCTGTGTTTAGTAAATATCCATCCTGCAGGGTGTTTCTAAAGTGAAGTTGACGATTGCCTTTCCCATAAATATACAGTGCTATTCAGGCCTGAGCACCAGTGTTAAAACTGGCACAAGTGGGATTTGCGTCCATGAAAGCATTTTCGTACATTAGCTAAACGCAAATCGTGCTTCCTCTTATTTTGCATTCTCCATTACCAACAACCTTCAGATGGTGTTAACTCGGAGTACAACACTATGTAAAATGGGTAAGAAAGTACCCAAGTAAGAACAAATCATTTGCATACTTTACTCCCCATGTTAACACACCAAGGGGCCGATTCCGATCTCGGCCGGTAGTGCTCCGAATCGGATTCGGATTCACCGGATCCGATTCGGAGCCCTGTTTCCCGAACGAATCGTACGCGGGTCCGGCCGAGCGAGTACGATGCAAGCACCCGCGAAATCGCCGACCGACTCGAACGCGGCTTCAACACGCTCCGACCGACTCGCATGGACACGACACGCACCGCGCAATGGAGACGTTTCCCGGCCGGGCAAGTACGATGCGCGCCGCGAGCAGTCCGACCGACTCGCGCCGTCCGGCTCGAAAAAGCTGTCGGAGCCGGACTTTGGGGGTCCGCGTCGGACCCCCTGTAGTGCGTAGGCGCACGAGTCGCACACAGGGGGACCCATGGGTCCCCCCTACCTGTGCATGTACGCCGCGATGCGCATGGACGCGACCACGCTGTAGGGGGCGCCCTTGTCCGCTCTCGCACCCATTGGAGTCAATGGGAGCCCGCGTACGCGTTGTACGACAGGCTCCCATTGACGTCAATGGGAGTCCGACCGACTCGAGTCCGATAGCATGCGTGCGCATCGTACTCGTTCGGTCGGACTGCTAGGGTCCGATTCGGTCGGAATTCTCTCCGGGTCCGGCTCGGTCGGAGAGATTTCCGGCCGGAATCGGCCCCCAAGTGTTAACTGAGTGCAAAAATGAACTCTGGGCCCAACACGAACGTTATTTGCACTGGGGAGGTTGTATACATGTTTTTTACACCAAGGTGTAAATTGTCCTAATAGTGTTTGTGTGGTAAAGTTAAATGCATCTGCTCTCTTTTTAGCACTAGCAAGAACGCTTTTTTAAAACTTTTAATTTATTTACCGTTCTTAACGGCCAAAACGATAAAGAACAGGAAGAATAGGATGCAACAGCGGGCAACAATGGTTTCAGGTTCCTCTATGCACTCAATTCAGTTAATATCCCAAGATCTAAATTTACACAAAAAACAAG